>UFQX01000588.1:0-36493 GCA_900497675.1 Arapaima gigas | reverse complement strand
GGGGGGGGGGGGGGGGGGGGGGGGGGGGGGGATGGCACAGCGGGACGGACAGAGGGGAGATGTGAGGACAGGGGGACAGAGAGAAAGGGGCACGGGGGGCAGGAGCCACTGGATGAGGCGTTTCTTCTCCCCACTGAGGTCAGAACTGACACTGACACGGTGACACAGTGAACTAATGGACGAGTAAATAAATTCCCGTGTAATGAATTAATACTGCTGGGTTGTTTACTGCTCACCGGCACGTTTTGCGATAAAATCCCGTTTAATTAACCAATTGGCGTTTTGCTCGACTTCCCAAAAGTGGGACTTTTCCTCCGGAAGTGGCAGCGCGAGCGACGCGTCATTAACACTTCACTCCGGATGGAGGTAAAGAAACGGGTACCGGGGAGCCGAGGCGGGGCGACACCTCTTAATCGTTTCTTCTCAGTCGCTAATATTAGTTATTAAAACTTTACTCGCAGCCTAACTACTGGCTTCAATGAATCAGCAAACGAGTCTTTATTAAAACTAACTATGAAACGGGTCCGAAATCCAAGTCCAGTTTTAATGCCGTGTTAGTTTTCATGCTGACGCAACACTGAGTCTAATATATCGCAGGGGTGTTAATATATAATAAACGGTAAAAGGTAATTTGCGTTTCTTTCCTTTAGACTTTTGGACTTTTAAAGAAGTATTTCACAGGGAAGTAAAAAAAAAACTACTGAGATATACAACTAATTAATTCATCTTTTAATTTCTGCAAATCTATTTCCTCTCAACTTGCTGAGCTTCAGGAGTTCTCATGCTGGACAGTGTGGGACCCCCCATGGACTCCAGATCCTGGTGCGGAGAATGTTTTCTTTGAACACATTAGGTTTTTTTAGCACCAAATGAGCATCATTTGAAGGCAACAACAAAGGTGAATATCTCCATGGTCAGTCTGGCATTCTTTTAACTGGTTTTTCCAGCTGGAAAAGTGTTGTGTCGCAAAACATCTCAGGGTGTTTCTACAAACATGATGGTACGTTTCCTTTTACTCCAGTGGCCTTCGCAGCCTCCACTAGAGCATCTTTGGGATGAGGTGGACTGTCATGTTAGCAGAGTGAGAGTGCCACCAAAAAAATCTACAGAAACTGTATGAGGCTGCCAACCCAACACAGACCAAGAACCCTGAGTAAGGTGTTCAGAACCTTGTTGCTGAATTCATCCTGTTCTGCAGGCAAAAGTGGGTCCCACCCACAGTTAATAAAGTGGCTGGACAAGTATATGTGTCTGAGGGGTGACGAACAGATCAGGTGACAGTGTTTTACTGGCTTATATGAATATATGAGTGAAGTGGAGCCCTTTTCAGAGTGATGACCCCACTCAGGGAGTCTGCAGTGATGTCACTGAATCAATTTGTTAATAAATCAACATGTTTTTCCCACCTTTCCTTTTCTTGGGTGGCCTCAAATCACCATAATAGCATCAAGTTGAAGTTAATAACCTTGGTGACCACTGCCTGGTGGACAGGTGAAAGGAGTGTGACATCATCCTCTATGCGACCAGGTACAGGAGGGAGGAGATGAGCCCTCATTCCCAGTTCTGTGTAAATCTGTGAGGAGGATGAAAGTCCCTAATTTTTCGGCTTAATTATGGATAACAGCATCACCACAGAGGGTCAAATGCCAAAAAACAGATTTGTTGGTAAGGTGGGCTTGTTCACCTCCTGCCAACCCCTGTTGTCACCACAGTGCAGGACAGCACTGTTTATGAGGGCACAGGTCAATGGGACAGGTGTTTAATGCTGGTTGTCTAAACAGGTATTACAGATAAAGCACATTATCACACACTTTTACACCCACCTACTTACCCAACTACCCCCCCAGGTGAAGCAGCCAGTTAACTGGAGAGGGAGGCAGTGAGTCGGATGGGAACGTTGGTCAAGAATCACATTAATGTGGTTCGCTCATTGAGAATCCCATATCAAACATATTCAGAAGCACATATAAAACACTAAAACAGTAAAAGTAATAAACATCATTGAATGGATACATATTTATACAGTATTTTTGTCTTAGCACAGTAATTTCATGTTTAGCCAAGTTCATTGCTCATCACTTTGTCCAGTTGGAGATGCTTACTAATCTATATCGCAGTTTCTTTTGCAAAATAAAGCTGCAATTTCTACTGCTATATCACAATAACAATCATATGAAAAGTATCTTGATAAAAATTTATATGTAATTTCATTTAAATTGTAAGTGATAAGTGATAAGGAAGTTGCAACACAGGAAATATCGTTTTTTCTCTTTAAATAAATATTTAAGTTAATATTGATGAAAAGTATTTTAAAGTGGCAACACTATAAAATAGACATTAATAAAGAGTAGCCAATAAGTAAGTTACTTATCTCTCAATTGTATTTGATAAAAAAATCTAGGTTTCTTATTAGTTTAACCATAATTACCTGAAGAGGATGCTGGTTTTCGCAGTATGTTCCTATGTGAAGTGAACAATTCATTACCGGACACTGGATCTGACTGAATACCATGAGTAAAAACTGATCATGAATCATGACTGGACATTAATCATGGCTGGACTGTGCACACGAATGGACACCAATGTCTGCTGGACGCTGGACATGATGGACACATCAGCTGTCTGACTTACACTCTGTGAGCAGGATCCTTTTTTCAGCCACTAGATGTCCCTCATGTCATCTGCTCTATTGAGAAGAGTCTGAAACCACAGCTCAGGGGTCAAATGTACCTGAACTCCTGGACAGTTTCAAAAGACTGATTTACCTCATGATGTGACAGAGTTTAGAAGCTGACATTATGTCATAATTCCTCTCCTTCTGTGCTGTTCAGAATCTATAACCCCACTTGCCACATCTGGACAGAGAGCAGGGAAGGTTACAGTTTGCCGACAGTTTGTCACATGTTGGTAAACTGGGTTGTCTCTGTCTGGGTTTGTCTTCACAAGCTGTCTGTGTTCGCAATAGTGCTTTGCTTCCAGGTAACCTTTGGAGATTCTGCTCTACATTTTATACTTTACTGTCCTCCACCTTGCTGTATCCAGTGTAATATTTCATTCTGTGTGCTTTCTGCATTGAGGGTTGCTGGTTCAATTCCCATCGGAGGGTCTGATGTTCTTGTGTCTTTTGAAAAGGTACTTAACCAGAAAAAAACTGCTCAGGTAGAATATCCACACGTATATAAAATCAGTCTTAATAACAGCATCAGCTAAGCAACAAAGTGCTTAAAGTAAAGCTAATAAAATTCAATCTTTGTGTGCATTTCTCCTGTCGTTGCCTCTAAGGTTGGTGACAAGATGTCTGTTGTTTTTCCCAGGTTTTACATTCAGATACTAAAATAAATTTTACTGGGGAGCTCAGTAAACTCCATTTGGCTTTTATCCTTATTTGGTTTGAGCTCAAAATCCTGAGACGTCATGTTTTCTGAGCTCTGATTTAGATCCCCGTATTTCTTTCGTCTTTTGCACATTTCCTTTGCTCATCGGTCTTTTAATCACCCTGAACTGACACCATTCACACTGCAGTTCAGTCTTCATACTGTGCTTTGCTTGAGCAAAATGTCCAAATAATTTCTATTTATGAGGTGTACTTGCCTGGGTTTTATAAGAGTACATTATATGATTCCTTCCATTAATTACATGGTTCTATTTTATACAGAGGATTATCTCATTTGAAACTCATGTGCACACCTTTTACACCATGTTTAAATCATGTAAATGTTGTACCCATTTCTAAAAAAAACAATAACTAAACCATTCCGCACCATTTTTCCCAGAGCCCATTGCTGCTTCATACTGCGACAAGGTCTACAGATGAATAATATCAACCTGTCACCTACTGAAGAGCCACTACTCTGTTCTGCACAACAAACATCCTCTTCAGTGAGCTTTTCTGCATCATATTGACCCTCAGTGGCATCAAATTCTGCCTTCTCTTTATACCTGCTCTGAAATGTATACAGACAATGTTTTTTTTAACAGTCTGCAACACCATTAGCTTGGTGTTTGGAATCCATCATGTGTATTTTGAATGCTTGTTCAATTTTAATTATTTGAAACTCAGGCTTTTCATAACATCATTCAATGATTTCAGTTATCTTTACCTACTCTTTTTCAATAATTCCCCATTCTTTTTAATTAAATTTACCGACAGCCTGTCTTTTCCTCCTCTCTCCAACAATCTATGTGTAAACTATATATGCAGCCTATGCAGGAAAACACAAGTGGGAAAAAATTTTATTGAATTTAGAAAGGACCACAACAGAGCTCAGTATTTACACACATGCACAGTATATATAAAATATACAAACTCTCCAATGCAAGTATGTTACAAAAGTGAGCTGCTGCCAAGAAGGAATGTACAGTACAACAAATTAGTGAGAATTGCAGGTCCGTGAAAATCGGTTCTTCCCGGCTGTGAGGAACATGACAAATAAACCCTCACATGGAAAAAAAGTTATTGTTTCTCTAAACATCAAGTGTCACGTGTGCCCGACTCACAGAGCTTATAAAAATTCTAAAAATGTAAACTGGACACATTAAACCTTTGCATCTGTCTTATCAGTAGCCTGATGTGAAGCCTTGCAGGTGTGTATGTTAGCAGGGAAGTTTCCAGAACAGAAGAGTTTGTACAACTGAAGAAAGGAAGTAAATTTGTGAAAATATGGAAATTAAATCAATGTAAACATGACCGGAGTAAAAAATACCAGGATATGTTCTCGAAATATGTAAAAATCCTCTGAACACCTAATAAATCCCATTAATGTAGCTGGACCAAATGTCACAGCATTTTTTTGTGCACAGCAATTGTTAAACAACTGCTTTTAACCAGATTTATACTGAATATCAAATACTGTTTTTAGAACAAAACGTCAGAAGTCACCAGGTGCAAAACCTGACATTTAAAATCCCACTGTATGAAAACCTGACAATTAATATAAATGAAAACATATAGCACATAGAAACCCTCCACAGGTTCCAGCTTTACTGTTAAAGGAAGGTGAAGTAGTTGTATATTATTCAATACTACAAACAGGATTATCAAAGAATTTGCTATAAAAAATGCTTCATAACAGGAAATGTAACTTGAACCTGCAGTGGAGTCCCGTATCACCAGGTCTTCTTGCACACAGTTACAAACATATTAACTGTGCTATAAAAGAGGGCCACTCGATTTGCAAAAAATTCAATTAAAGATGAGCTTCTTTAAATGAAAGCACCGCTAATGTGAAAATGATCCTAAGTGGCTGCACTTTTATTTTTTGACTGTAGAACAATTATCTGCATCATTACGTGTGATCAGTCCCACGAGGTCCGGAATAACCCTGGCAAGCGACGGCGTCCAGAGGAATGGGATCTGCTAATTTCAGATTGCCTGACAATAAAAAAAAAAAATTTTACTTTACACCAAACATTATAAATGAGCATGCATTAATTTAAAATCATGCTCCTTTTTTGAATGCTCTTCTATTATATATCAGCTTTCACTGTCAAAAAAATAAACAATTATATACATCTGTTGTTGAAAGAAAAAAAAGTCAGCTGGAATTGTTCAAATATTTCACCTGAATTTAAGTACATCAAAATGCAGTGAGGGTCAACTAAAGGTATGGCGTCACAAACTATCAGTATTTTTACTTTTTTTTAAAAAAATAAGGTTACAACTGAGCTTACGCAAATGACATTATTAAGAGATAATTGAATGTCTGTGCTGTGGAGCCATTTATTTGGGCGTACACACTGGATGTCGAAACACAGAAACCTTCATCTGTACAAAATTGTTGTTCACATCTTTGGTTTTTCCACATTTCAGTAGTTACTTTCTCCAAACTGCATGGCTCAATCTGCAAAAAGCTCAGTGTTATAAATCATCACCTGGCAGGTTTTACACCCACGGAAAGTTAAACTTCACACCACCAGTTAACTAATGCAGGAAGTGAATTTGTAAAAAGGCTGCAGGTTCAGTAGGACGCTGATGTTGTAATGTTCAGAAAAGTGTTAAAAGTCACACACTGGTAAACAAAATGCTGCTGCAAGTTGTTTTTGATGGAAAGCAATAAATAAGGAGAAAGCAAAGTTTTGAGAATAATCCCACAACATAGCAGGAATGAGGCCCTGAGAGTCTGTCCTCCATCAGCTGTACCTCTCTCCCTCCTCCTCTTTTAATTCCTGTCCACTCATCAGTGTCCTCGAATGGGCAGCCATCTCCACCCCATCCCCAGAGACTGCGCTCAGCAAGCCCCCAATCGCAGACTCCGCCTCTCCCTGGAAGTCCGACTCCTCCACCTTCACCTGACCCGACTCAGACAGGAACCCTTCTCCCTCATCAAAGCTGTAGCCGTAGGTGTCGTCCAAGTCAGTGCTGTTTGCATTGCCGCCGCTGCTGCCGCCACCACCACCACCACCACCACCACCACCACCACCACCATCATAAGTGGGGGGCATTCCAGCTGCAGCCAGCCTTTCGCAGCGGGCCTGATGCCGCAAAAAGCTGTCCCTCCAGATCACCTTTTTCCCACAGAGCCCGCACTCATAGGGCCTCAGTCCACCATGGGTTTTTAGATGCTTCGTCAGATGGTGCTTCATCTTGAAGGTCTTAGCGCACACAGGACAGGCAAACGGGCGCAAGTTAAGGTGCTGCATTTTGACATGTCGATCTCGCATGCTTTTCAGTGTGTAGGCCTTGCCACAGTGGCAGAAATGCACCTTTCCTGAGTAGGGAGTGCCAGCGAGAGAGAGGGAGGAAGAAGATGGGACTGGAGGGGAGGAGGAAGCGGTAAAAGGTGTGGACGCTGGAGGGACGTGACGGCTGCTCCCGGCTGCAGATACACCTCCAGGGCTCTGGCTGGCAACGTTCAAAGTTGCCCATGTTAACTCAGGAGGCCCCATGTGGTACTCATTGTCATCAGAGGGGGAAGCAGGGATGAGGGGCCTTTGAGACACCTGTCCAGTGCCATCTTCAATTTCATCATAGGTGTCCCCACCGAACGCCACTCCACCTCCATCTGAAAAACGACTGAAGTCAATTTCTTCCTCCTCCTCCTCATCTTCTTCCTCCTCTCCTTCCAGTGGCCTGTTTCCTTGCTGCATCCAGGGACTTGACTGCCACTGTCCCCGAGCAGAGAGCGCTGGGCCTGGGCAGGAAGGACCAGGTCCTGGTGCCTCGAGACCTCCCTCAAGGACACCCCGAAGAGCTCCGACATCTGACTCCTTCTCAGCCTCTCGCTCTTCCTTTAGCACAGCTTCGGGATCTTCTCCATCCACCTGCTCTCCTTCCTCCCCTTGATACAGGCTGGTTGGATACTCTGCTACTGCACCACAGGGATAGGGGGGATAACCAGTGTTAGTTACACAAAGGGAATTTGTGCTTTTGCAAGTTTACATGTACAGGTCATTTATTACACGTACATTAATTATCAACATATTAAAACATAAAACAGACTTCTAAACAAAAAATAACTTGTTATTTTATAACATTACTCAAGGGTCATGTTGAATCTAAGTATATTAAGAAAACTGAGCGCAGACTATCCATCCATTATGAGCAACCACTTGTGCATCAGAGGGTCACAATGGTCTTGAAGCATCAGGTGCTAGGAAGCCCATCTATCACAGAGCAATCACACACTACAGGAAATTTAGAGTGATCAGTTAACAAGAAACGTGTATTTTTGAACCGTGGGAGGAAACACACATGCACACAAGGAGAACATGCAAACTCTACACTGACAGCTAGCTTTGAACCTGCTGCGCAGAAACAGCGAGGCACCAGCACTACCTGCTGCACCATCATCCCACCTTGACTATACAGTCGATGCACTAAACAAATTACAGTAATTTAGCCGTAGGACTATTTACTCCCACTGTTACTACAGATCAGCTAAGCACAAGGCAACAGATCAAGATGAATGATTGTAACCAGAGTGCACAGGAATACTAATGTAGATCAGCAGATATTTGGCAGCAGCATCATGTTTACCTGTTTTCTTTCCTAGTCACGTTTGCTTACTTAACACCAACTTGAAAGATAAACTCATAAATCACACCACATTATTACATAAAAGGCCAGGACAACATTCAGGGTGCAGAGCATGATGTTGGGAATTAGACTCATCTTCTACTTACCAGCTTGTCCTGACCTCTCTGCTCCCTCCATCTCTTCTTCTTCCACGTGCTCTCCCATTCCTTCATCTGCTTCCGTCCCTCTTTCTCCCACCTTCTTTCCCTGAAACTCTCCATTTGTTTCCTCAAAAGCCTGAGCACCCCCATCCACGGTCCCCCTCTCTCGTGCTCGTCCCCCAAACCTCTGTAAGTCCTCTACCGTGCCACTGGGCTGTGCCCCTTTTGGGCGGACCCTTGGCCTCAGCCTTCCAGCTTCGCTTGTGTACCCAGCAGGATTGTGGGTACTGGGCCTGTTTCCTTGTTCAAAGGAAATTCTGTAAGGATTACTGCCATCGTGGCCGCGAGGACTGGCTTTACTACTGCTGGACATCCACATCTCCTCACAGCTGGAGTAGTCACTCTCGGTTGGCTGCGTTGGGTCAAGCTGGGAGTCGGCTGAGGACTGTGGGGGCAGGGAAGGGGGAGGCAGTGCTTGTGTTGCTGGTCGCAGGCGACTCCACCGAGGAAACTGTGGCCGCCTCCAGGTGGCCAGGGGAGGCAAGCAGCCTTGGTCTGATCCGTGAGTCCTCTTCTCTGGAGCGGTAGGTCCAGGCTGCCCTCTCTCCTTGGGTTCTATCCCGCGCTGCCGTTCCCGGTCACGCTCCCGTTCTGTATAGAGGCAGTCAGTGCTACTGGGGGACTGCTGCCTGGAGGGGGCGCTGTTTGGGTTAGCACTGTGACTTGTCGCACCCCCTGCCACCCTTGGCTTCTTCAGGATCTCTGTGCATTTGTCCACGATGTGCCACATCTGCAGAAAGCTGGCTACTGTCACATAGTTGACAATGTCTTCACGCACAATGCTCAGCTGGCCGGTGTAGGCGGAGCTCAGCACGCTCTCGAACACCAGGGGATCCATGACTGAAGGGAGGGAGACTGTCGTCACGTTCTTCAACAGCACCTGAAGATGCAAACGTGTATCTAAACACAGCTTTCCAGTGGAATAATCTGACCAACAGCTTGGTGGAAAAAAAGACATAATGATGACTCAAAGGACCGACCTGGTCATGGAAGTAAGGAGAACAGGCGGCCATCACACAGCGATGGGCCCGGAAGACCTGACCCTGCACCTGGATGGACAGGTCACACAGTCGGCCCTCCTCACGCTGCCGGTTCAGACTGTCCAGCAGAGCAGTGCGGACGCTGGGGAAGGAGACCTGCACCACCGATCCGGCAACCCCAGGTCCACTGCTGCTGCAGCTCTGTTCCATGGGACCTGCAGTCACAGAAATGGTTTTAATCACAGTACCTTTAATATTTATCAGTATGGCAAGACAGTCTGGAGCTACTAGTGTCTAAGTGCAACCTGAAATTCTTGGTGATGCTAAGCACCACAGAAAGCCAGAAGCCCTTTTGGGTCTGCTAAGTGTATAAATGGAAATGTAAATCTTGTTCTTCTAAAAAGGTACCAGTTTGGAAGCATCTCTCAAAAATCTTGTAAATCATAGAGTTACAGTGGTCAGCAGTCTTGGCAATCTCTCTCTCACACACACACACACTCGAACAGAAACAAGAGTACAACAAAATAAAATGAAGAAGAAAATAACTAGAAATGACTGATCAGGGAAAGGGGCTAGAAAAAAATGAACACACAGATGGATTATATATGAAATATTTTGAACATGTGGATGTTTAGCCTGGATTTTAAAGGATCCAGAGCAGTTCTGATATACTAGACTTGGTTTTGAATAATATTTTATCTGCTTAAAAGTGAAGCACATCAGAAGCCTCTTCATACAGCATATGTCCCATCTATGTTAGTATGAGTATTACAATACAAAACAAATGTAAATGTCTGAAAAGGGCAAACGATTAAATAATTAAAACAATAAAAATAAGTGCATGGAGTTCGTCGAACCAAAACTGAAATGACAAACTGAATCCCGAAACAATTGCAAATTTATGTTTTGTACTATATTGAAACTAAACACAATATGGGAGTGTGTTATAAAGATTACGGTAATAAGAAATTGTCTTTTATATAAATTATACTCCATTGGTCATTAAAACTGATTATAGATACTTTAGAAGCTATATTTTGATAAATTACAGACGCAAGCAGAGCGACAGGACTGTGCGCCCTACAGATCACCTTCCCCGGATTAACGGGTCACTCGAGGACCGAGGTTTAATCCGCGAATTAGGCCTCAGTAGATGGAGTGAACTGTAAACGGCGAAACAAATGTGTAAAATAGATAGAATATAAGATCTGTTTGATCGACAGTCGGATAAACTTTACACATTTCTTTTCAATCACAATAACGTAAAACTCCGCTGTGCGCAGATTACTGACTGAAAAACTGAAGATGAGCGAGATGGAAGAAGCTAACAGGCCAGTTATCACAGACAACTACACCGACAACGTTCAATCTGGCTAGTAAATTAAACAGTTAGATAAGTTTAACAGCTCGTTAAATACTTAACCTGCTAGTGAGATAACCAGTTCGATTCCTACTGCGCTACACCCACGTACCTTCTTAAAGTGCCGCTCCGATCCGCCGACGAACCGACTTAGTAATGTTTTATACACAGCGAGATTCTCCAGATCCCAGTTTTTATTAGTAACAGAAGCAGAGTCGAACCGAGGAACGAACCGCTCTGTGGACCCCCGCGTGGAACAGTGCGACTGCGGCTCGGGTCACCCATGGCCGGGCGGAGCACCAGGAGTGTTAGGTTCGCGGCCGGAGGAACGGGCCGTTCGGAACTCCGATACGAACAGAATAATCACATCATTTGTTCGACTACAGGCTTTAAAACACTGCAGTCGCCCAGTTAGCACATACTTAAAATACAGTTAATTTAATTTATAGTCTAATTCATTTACAATCTGTTTGTTATTAACATAAATATACTATAAATTACATGAATATCCCAACACCGTGTTATGTTACATTATACACAAAAAAATTAATGCTGCATAAATGGTGTCCTGTCAGTATATGCAGAAAATAACAAACATCAGAGGGATATTATCATATTTTACAGATTTTATATTATATACATACTGTAGTTCAAACCTTTATTGTATTTTGCACAATAAAATTAAAGGAAAATAAAAATACAGTTGTCTACCCTGTACAATTTAGTTTTTTTCCTCCTAGTTCAGGGCAGAGCCCAGACCAGCTCACTTGGCGGGTTTTATACCAAAGTCCTATATTTATATTTAAACATTTGATGGACGTTTTTTACAATAGTGTACATTTTACTCGGACAACATAAAATACTGTACAGCCCTGACTTGATGAATTATTGCCAGCTAACATGACCACAAAATTACAAATATTTGCATTTGATACGCCACCATAATCTATGAAAGCCCAGGAAACATAAAGCATTGCATGTTACATTAAAAAAAACTGAAATGTTACATAAATACATTTATATGTCCAGCCAGTAAATGTACAGAATGATCAATGACATAAACATATTGATCACCATGTTTTAATCGCTTTTATGAGTGCTTTCCCTTGTATTGCAAGCAACTCGGTTTTCTGGGGAAAATTTAAAACTACAACATTATACACAGCAAAATAATATAAAATAAAAATACTATATTGTTGTATAAATTAGTCCGCTCAGCACGCGCCCAAATGCCTGTCTCCGCCTACAGAAACTATGACCAATAGGGGCGCTTTCTTTCCATTGTTTGCCTGCGCGAGTCTTTCTCCTGACTGGCTTATTTTTCATAAAATATTTTAATATGATTGGCTGAAAACAAAAAGCTTGCGTGCGGGAGCATCTCTGCTCATATACGATTCGCCACGAGACATTTGATTGAAGTTAGAACGGACCAATTAGATTGTAAGGAGAGAAGCCGCAGGAAAAATTTCAATTTGAAATTCAAACGGTTCCGAGTTTGTGGATGGATCCGTGTTGCTTGCAGGTACATGTTATTTATAATTTTATATTTAAATAAGCAATCGTATATTTCCAGCACTGTTTAATAAGTAAGAAAAGTATTGCGTTACATCGTTTATTCCTAATAATGTTTGACTTTCTGTCCCTCTCCTTACTCGCTGCTTAGCCGGACCTTCGTGCCGCGAGCTTTTGGGTTATTAAGCTAACATTTACAAACATCCGATTAATGTCTTTCTTTATTATCAGACTATTTTCAAACTGCCGTAAGTTTATTTGCTCTGTAGTCGTTGCTTTTGCATATGTTTTTATTTTCTGTGCAGTAATTTCCTTCGAATATTACATAATGTAGTTTTTGTTATTGAGAAAGCTGACAGTTGAACTGATTTATTGTTATTGTTGTTATTTTTTTTTTCCTTAAGCTAGTCTCAGCATTTTGTAGAAACAGAGGGAGACAGAGGTAGAAACACATCCCAACCCCTCAGAGCTCATGATCTCCTGTCTTTCAGGTCCCGACCCAAACAGCAACAAAATGAACAAAGAGGTTGGTATTTCCTCTGTTTACTTGTGATAAATATCTGATTCTGCACATTTTAAATCCGTTTCTGCTGGAACTGAATGATACTGAGTAACAATGACCAAATAACTAACACTTTGCCCTTTGTTGTTTTAGTGGTGTTAATAACAAGTCTTAACAGGAGTTTTTTTATGACGAATAAAACTATATAAATCCCCAGAATGCATCGCGCCTGCCGGTGTTCTCTGCCAAGAGGGCTCTCACCAACAGCACAGACAACACTGTGGAACAACCAGCAAAGGTGACTTTCCATCAATTCCGTGTTTCACTGGAATGACAGATGCACCAAATGCGGTGATGTTTGTTGCAGTGCAGTTGTGTTCATGTCCTTTTTCTCTTTTGTGCAAAAGAAACCCCGCAAAGCGGATGCAGATCCCGGTAAAGTGAAGCAGGCAGTCAGCATGGTCGGGACACGCCAGCGCCCAGTGGCCGCATCTCACAGGGTAGCGGGTGAGCGAAGGCTCTTTCTTCATCAGTTGATCCCCATTGAATGACATCAGACAGTTCGGAGTTTCATGGCTGCATTTTCCCTTGTTAACATCAGTTATACAATTGTTGTTTTCTGTTTGCCAGTGAAACCACTTCGGCCAACTGGAGCAGCAACTGTAGCTGCTGGTCCCTCAAAGAGTGAGTTGCAAAGTTTAAAGATGCCCTGTGGTGCATAAGCATCCTGTCCAAGCTGTATCCTGCTTCATAACCTGTTATTTGACGATACACCATTTGTGACCCTGCAGTGGACAAGATTTTACTGATAATGGTTGTATTTGTTAATTTTTTTTTCCTTTTCCTCCCTAAATCCCAGATGCTGTAAAGCGCCCGATTGCTTCAGTCCCAAATGCAGGTAACTTTTCATGTGGCACCTTCTGCTTTCAAATGTATAAGACTTTGTGGATATTTGTAACTATTATTTAAATGAGTTTCACTGTATATTAGTATAACTTGGTACCTAAAGTAATTCTGCTGCCTTAAAACTGTTAGTTATGTGTACTTTTTTTAAAATGAAAAACTGGAAATGAATTAATGAATAAATCAATAGAAGGATCTTTGCCATTTTAATACTGATGTTTTGTCATCGTTTATTTAGCTGATGTTTTTTCTGAATCCGCTTCTAATGTTAAGTCTGTATACAATGAGAATGCAATGGGAGTGACTGTCACTATGCATCTTACTGCCCCCAAAGAAAACATTTCTTCAATGTTACACTATGAATATCAAAATCATGATTTACTTAGGTTTACTAAGTTCAAACAAAAAAACAACTTTTTATTGATTTAGTCCAGAAACTTTTTTTTTCTAGAAACTACATGTGAAGCAGGCTAAGTCTGTTTAGACACTCAGCTGATTACAATTGCCATCTTCAGCACCCACAATGGGTAAAACAGGCTCACGACGGCCAGCTTGGGATCTGAAGGGTAGAGTGAGTGACATGGAGACCAAGGTCCAAACCTATCAGAATCGTGTGAAAACAACCACCCAGGAGAACCAGGACCTGAAGGATTCAGTAGCCAGGGCCCAAGAGCGTGAGCAGAAGAAGGAGGAGGAGATCCACACACTGAAACGGCAACTAAGGTGTGAGGATGCTTGCAATGCTTGGAAGCTGCTCCTCCCAGCTAATAACTTGCTGCATCAATGGAAATGTGCGTGCTGACCAGCTGCAGATTTTTTTTTTTTTATTTGAAAACATGTCTGCTGTATGTTGCAGCCAGTATGTGGCCCAGGTGGCTGATCTGTCCAAAGTTAAAGAGCAACTTGAAGAAGTCACTAATGAGAAGAACTCCCTCATGAAGAAATACAGCACCTTGCATGAGGAACACAGTGAGTTGCTGAGCCTGAGGCAAAGCCTGGAATCTGAACTTCAAAATGTGCAGGTAATCCATCACTGTTTTGCTTACATGGTTAGGGAATATATTGGGGATAGCTTATTTTCAGAACAGAATCATTTTCATTCTTTTCAGGTACAACCTTATAGGGTGCATGTTGAAGGTTTGAATGATAGTTGCATCTGGAGGAAAGAAGGTGTGCATGTAGTAGTCAGTGCAGTACACTTGTGCTGATTTCCCCTTTGTGTATCAGACTCAGCTGTCCATCCAGGGCTCGGCGCTGTCCCGCTGTCAGGTCAGTCTAAAGGAGGCCCAGGACATGGTGAGGAATCTGGAGCAAAAGGTGTCCCACCAGTCAGAAGAACTGTACAGGGGTGAGATGGAGCGCAGGAAGCTGCATAATACAATCCAGGAGCTCAAGGTGAGCATGGCATTGCCGGTGTTTACTATCTGGCCTAAATGGGTATTGAATCTTGAATAGAAATTGAGATTATTAAGCTGTTCCTCCTCTATGCAGGGAAACATTCGAGTTTTCTGTAGAGTGCGTCCCCTGTTGACAGCTGACCAGTCAGGCATGACACACATTCAGTTCCCTGCTCATGACGATAAGGCCCTCAAGCTGGCTAAGACAGAGGAGGTAATTTGTTTGTTTGTTTGTTCACATCATGCATGTTGTTTGGGGAGGGGTCTTCCATTTTATTTGCAACATTCACGGACCATTTAAGAAGCAGTGCTGATGTATTCTCTCAATGCACAGTCCCACACAGGTCGACATGGCGACACCCAAAAGAGCTACAACTTCAGTTTTGACAAAGTGTTTGGGCCAAAAGCCTCCCAGAAGGAGGTGTTTGAGGAGATCTCGCTGCTGGTTCAGTCTGCTCTGGATGGCTACAATGTCTGCTGCTTTGCCTACGGCCAGACGGGGAGTGGCAAGACATACACAATGGAGGGTGGAGAGCTAGAAGAGATGCGTGGAGTTATCCCCAGAGCAGTCCAGCAGATCTTCAAAACAGCCAATGGACTGAAGGAACAGGGTTGGCAGGTACTCTGCTCTGCAGGAGGTGTTAAGTTACAGTAATTTATTAGAATCTGCAAAGACCTTCATATCTGAACGATGTAATGCTACAACTAAAGATTAATAAACATACTGATCAGGTCTCCTTTTGCTTTTTGATTTTATTTTCTACTCTCATTGTTAGTACACATTTGTTGCAAGCTTTGTGGAGATCTACAATGAGACCCTAAGGGATCTTCTGTACCGGGGGAAGCCTAATAAAAGGCCAGAGCACGAGATCAAGAAAACCTCTGCCACTGAAATCACCGTCACTAACCTGACCTACCAGAAAGTTACCACAGAGGATGAGGTTAGCTTTGTGTATTGTCTTAAGTAATTGCATTTATTATTAACACAGAATAAACTGACTATTTGTTCTGCATCTTTTTCCTCCTAGGTGTGCAATCTGATCGAGCTGGCCAACAGTAACCGTTCCACTGCTCGGACCATCATGAACGACTACTCGTCCCGCTCTCATTCTGTGTTTCAGTTGGACATTGAGGGTGAAAATGCTGACAGAGGACTAAAGAGCAAATGTGAGGCTCCTTCTCTTGGATTTTATACATATCATATACTCAATATCAAAGGCATATTTATATATAAGGCCTTCTGTCCTGAAATATGCTGGCTATTCATCTTATGAATACAACTGAGATCTGACATTTTGTGTGTAACTTTAGCTACTATCAGTAAAAGCTACATTAATACAAACTTCCTTCTGTTTATTTATGGTCTATGAATAATTGATCTGACTCTGGTTGCATTTAGCCTCCCTGTGTCTGGTTGACCTGGCGGGCAGTGAGAGGGTCCAGAAAAGTCAGTCCCAAGGAGAGAGGTTTAAGGAGATGACTGCCATCAATAACTCCCTCACCAACCTTGGGATTGTGATCACCGCACTTGCTAATAAGGTGGGTCTCTATTGCTGTGCTGCATTGTGCTTCATTGGCTCTGTGACCATTACTTCCAGTTGTCTAACTGTAGAATTCCTTTAAGCTCTTTTCTTTTCCTTTTCACTGTAGGACAGCTTCATACCTTACAGAAACTCAAAGCTCACATACTTAGTCCAGAACTGTTTGGGAGGAAACAGCAAGACGTAAGTTGTCTTCCTAGACCAGAGCTCAGAGATGACCTGAACTTTAGTTTTCTTCATTTAAAAACTCTGAGGTCTAAACTGAATGAAATCGCCCTATAACCCATCCCTTTCACTGGTGGTTTAATCAGCCAAAACTGCTTTTTTTTTTCTTGACTTTTCGCTGTATTTCTGTACTCCATTACTGGGATGGCAGAATAACTTGCAAATTAATGTCCAAGAACCCATTTTGGCATCTTCCCACTCCTTTTAAAATTAATAGTTGTTGAGCTGTAGTTTTTTTTTTTGTTTGTTTTGTTTTTTTCCTNATTTCTGTACTCCATTACTGGGATGGCAGAATAACTTGCAAATTAATGTCCAAGAAGCCATTTTGGCATCTTCCCACTCCTTTTAAAATTAATAGTTGTTGAGCTGTAGTTTTTTTTTTTTTTGTTTGTTTTGTTTTTTTCCCGTGTTGGAGTACATTTCAGTTTATTTACTTTTTTCATTCTTTCAGGCTGATGTTTGTCAATATTTCCCCTGAAGAAGACAGCTTTGGAGAGTCTCTGAACTCTCTTCGGTTTGCCAGCAAGGTCAGTGTTTTACCATATTAAAAACTGCAATACGTTTCATTCACTACACTGAACACTGGCTTATCCCTGAGTTACTATGGGTGAGTTAGAACAGGAGAATAACTGTTCTTTTAGTTTGAACACACATTTTACTTTTTAACATACAGATGTTATGGTGCTTATAGATAAACCTTTTCTTCCCCGTTTAAATGGTGATTCCCTTTTTTAAAATAAATTTTGATTAACATGAACTTTTCTTGCAGGTCAATGAATGTGTCATCGGCACAGCATCTGCCAATAGAAAATGAACATTGGCCTCTCCAGCGGAAAAGTGAAAATCAATGCTTTTACAAATATCTGCCTACATCTCATTCATTTAATATCTAAAGCCAACTATGTGTTTCTGGGTACATAAACTAATCATTTGTCTTTTTGGATTATTGGAATGCTTAAATAAATTTTTTTGCTGTAGCTTATGGTGCTTTTTATGTAGTGCAGACTTTTTTAATAAAATGAAAATATCAACTTGTTTGCAACTTTTAGTTATTTAGGGTAGTTTTGTGTAAACCAGATGCGCTTAAAAAGTACACTAATGTATACATGATCTCTGGTACAGAGTCACCTTACACCAATTAGATGCAAGAGCTCAACACAGCAGCAAAACACAGGTTCAAGTAACTGCATCACCAGGAGCTGGAGACAAACTGAGTACTTAGCAAGTATTAAGAGTTTGAAGCTGCTCAGCCTGCAGGTATTGCGCTAAAAGCCATGTTGCCCTCGCGCCCCCTGGGTAGCCTCTTCAAAATGGCGGCGGGCCTCACCCTCCCCTTTTAGTCGGCCGAAGTCTGCTGTCTGGCGGCTCTTAAAGGGGAAGGTGGCGCCTGTCTGGATGCATAATGGAAGGCGGATTGGAAACCAGTTTAAACTGAAGAGAAGTAAATAAAAATAAAACAATTGAAGTGAAAATAGATTAAAGGGGGCGAGAAGAGCGGTGACTCGGACCCCAGACCGACAAAGAAGTAAGTTTTTATTTAGGGATGGTGGTGCATGTTTGCGGTCGGTATGTAGTTAACGGGCTGTGGGGGTCCAGGTGCGCCTCTCGATATTTATTATAGCTCGTTCGTGACGTTTCTATTAATTGCCGCGTGATTAATATCAGCGTAATTAATTGATTAACACGCGCCACGCAGCCCGTCCTCGTCAGACCCCTGCTGCTGAATGGGTGGTTAGCGCGATAACTAGCGAACAAACCAGCAGCTCATTTGCGGTTTTTTTAAAAACTAAGTTTCTTTTAACAAGTCGTTTAATAAATGACAGATAAAGTAGCGCTTGTAAATGTTCAGACCCCAGTGGCTGAAGAGTTGGTGGGTTTAGCTTCATGGCGGCTAACGAAGGACCGGGCAGCTGAGGGACCGATGCCTAACTAGCTGGTTAAACTGGTCGTATATCAGTGTAACTTTGACGCGATATGTTGTGTTTAGTGCAACTTGTCGGTTTGTGTACGAAGGGAAACGTTAAGAAATGAAGATAACTTTCCAGCTGGTTAAGAGGCCGTTGGGCCCTGGCTTCGACTAAAAGCCCCGGACTCGATTGAGGAGTCGCCGCAGGCAGAAGGCGTTCTGCCGGGTACCGGCGAGAGGCTCCGCCGGTCCGTTCTCACAGCTGTTGTACCAAGTTTGCTGAAGTGAAAATTTAATTTAAACAAAATTGACAACTTGATACAAGTTGCGCTGGTGTGCTTTATTTAACTAACTATATCACGCTGACAAGATTGTATAATGAATAATTGATATTGCTTTCAACCTATGTACATTTTATTGGAGATGAATTGCAGACTTCAATCCCACTGTATCATGACAGCTGAGTTTTTCAATAGTGTCTTTAAGGTCACCAACAACATTGAGAGAAGGATCTGGTGGATAGTTCACCTCATGAAAGGCTAAAAAAACATGTTCCTGTTTAAATGCATTTTTGCAACCAGCAATTCCAGAAATGTCAGATAGTTTTTGGAAAGTGTTCACTGCCAAAGTGAATGACAGTATAGCAAACAATTTGATATAGAAAAGTCGTTGTCATCAAATACAAATTTATTCCTGGCTGTGATTTTTCATTTCCACAAAGTTTAAGTTGAGGTAGCAGAGTAACAGGCTGGTTGAAAACAGTTTTGGATTTTCCACCAGCCCCTTCCTGTTGGAAGGTTAGAGGTCATATTCTTTGTCACCTTAGATGAACCTTTAGCTAAACAAAATGCGGTCCATCCTCAGTTTTCCTGACATTGTGGGGGGAGGAAGTGTCCAGAAAGTCACGTGTAATTTAAGCCTAATATTTACTATGGTGCTGCGTAGTACTGCATTATATACTACAGTAACACTTTTATAGTCGAATGTAAAGTGCAGTGAATTATGTGCAGAAAGCCGTGAAATACGGCACCAATGAGCAGAACAGAAGACTGCTACAGGGGGACTAGGGGGCACTGCACCGCCTTCATTGTTTCAAACATTATTGTATGCATTAATGATTTTCTCCAACAAAGCTAAAAATGGTTTATATTTTCCCTTATATCTTGTATAAAATGGTTTGTTTTCTGATATTTGATTTTTCTGTTTTTTTCTGGAACATTTTTGCAATGGTCTGTAAAATCTGAAATCCTTAAAATCGAGGTTAGCTAAATGGAAGATGGGCGTTAATTTGATGATGTTCAAAGCACTACAACTACTGTTAATACCAGTAAGAGAAACAGTAAGACTAAAAAGTTATATTAGTTCCTACATGTTAACAATAATAGTGTTACAAATGGCTCAGCCACCTTGTCTTTGTGCCTCTTCCAGCCCCGATGTCTGTGTCTGTGGAGCAAGGCTGCAGCAGCAGCAGTGTGTCTAGTGCCCCTGCTGGCTCGGTGGTGCAGGTCTCCTTCCCCAGCGTACGCACAGCTGTGCTGGACAGTCTGAACCGGCAGCGCGAGGAGGGCCAGCTGTGTGACCTGTCCATCCAGGTGCAGGGCCAGGTCTTCCGAGCCCACAGATGCGTGCTGGCGGCTTCATCACCCTACTTTCATGACCAGGTTTGTTGATGTTTGTTTCAGGGTTTTAACTTCTGTTGTACTGCAAGTGAATACCTTATCCTGACTGCACTCTTCTGTATTTTTGAGATACGTGTCACTGTATTAATGGACAAAATTTCACGTTAATACAACCTTCTACCAGGTACTGCTGAAGAACATGTCCACTGTGTCCATCCCAGCCGTCATGGACCCCTTGGCATTTGAGAGTGTGCTGAGCTGTGCCTACACCGGGCAGCTGCGGATGCTGCGAGAGGATATCGTCAATTACCTCACCGTGGGGAGTGTGCTGCAGATGTGGCACATCGTGGACAAGTGCACTGAGCTCCTTAAGGAAGGACGGGGAGGGACTGCTGGAGCGCAGGGTGGAAGTGCTCAGGGCAATCCTGGGTGCAGCAGCAGCAGTGGGCGAGAGCTGGGCATGGGAGCCCATTCTGGTGAATCCCACTCTGGAATCGCACCTCCCAGCCGCCCCCCTCTGAACGAAAGCCAGTCCCCCAGCAGCACCAACTACTTTAGCCCCAGAGAGACAGGCTTTGGTGGGGGAACCGTAGCCACTGGCACTTCAGGAGATGGAGCCACAAACTCCACCCCCAGCTACTGCACCCCATCTGGGGGTGATGAGGGGTTCCTGATCGAAGAAGATGAGGAGGAAGAGGAACTCCTGTACAGCAGGAAGCAGGAGAGAGGAAGTGGCAGAAGGAAGAAGAGTGCCTCCGTCTCTGATCAGGAGGCAGGGGTTAGTGACAGTTTTGGTGTGTCTTCCTTTCAAGATGGTGACCCCTCTCCTCCTCAGAAACGGCCCACCTACAGTCAGCCCAGCATCATGCCCCGCAAGCAGTGGGTGGTGGTGAAGACTGAGCGCCCCCAGGACGACGAGCTGATCGTGGTCTCTGGGGAGGAGGGGGGCGAGGAGGAAGAAGAGAGGGAAATGGAGCTGGAAAGGGACAGGGAGAGGGAGAGGACATTCAACATATCTGATGTGAGGACCCTCTCTGGGGAGATGAGTGGAAGGGCTAATGCTGAAATGGAGGCACAGGTTAGTGAGTGTGTCTTTGCATTTTTTTGTGTGTTTGTATAAATATCTTCCATTGGTCCACGTCTAAAACTGATAAGCTGCATCTGTCAGAAGTTCCTTTTCTGTCAAATTTCCAGATAAGTCAAAAAGAGCAGAAGTAGAATACAGACATCGAAGCAGCACAGCTTTGATCTCTAATTTTATGCTCTCAAACTGTCTGTCTGTCTCTCAGGTAGATTACTGCCAATCCTCTGAAGACTACCTCAAGTTTGACAGTGATCTCATGGATCAGACAACCTCACAACACTCTCACGGTAATTCTGGCAGCTCCAGTAGCAACCGGACTGTGTCTGCTCTACTGGGCCCAGTTCAGTCTGGTGCCACAAGAGCACAGCTTTTTCCAATAGACATGCAAGGAAATCAGATCCTGCTCTACAGCCAAGGACCCCTGGACCCTTCGAATCCAATTGCAGCCGGAGGCGGAGCTTCTCTGAAAGCTGCAGGTCTGGAGCACGGAGCAGTGCATCTGTCAGGGCAAGGTGGCCTGGATGGTATCGAGGGGGCTGGAGGTGGGAACTCGGGCAAAGTGTTCATGTGCCACTGTGGGAAGACCTTCACGCACAAGAGCATGCGGGACCGGCACATCAACATGCACCTTGACCTCCGACCCTTCCATTGTCCAGTCTGTGCCAAGAAGTTCAAAATGAAGCACCATCTCACAGAGCACATGAAGACACACACAGGCCTTAAGCCGTATGACTGCCACAGCTGTGGTAAAAAGTTCATGTGGCGTGATAGCTTCATGCGACACCGGTCTCATTGCGAGCGGCGCGGTGGGGCCACCGATGGTGGGGGTGGGCTGGAAGGAGCTGCTGTGATATCCCCGCCCCTCCACCATGCCAGCAGTGAGATTGGTCAGAGGATTCCTCCTGGAGGGATTGGTGGCAGAAGTGGGATTGCTGTTTTGTCCCCACACAATTCTAGTGGTGGAGGGAGCAGTGTGTCTTGTCTGACTATGACTGCTCCAGGGTCTCTGTTGGGCGTCTCCTCCCAGGGTACCACACACGGTTTAGGCTCTGCTGTTTTTGGGCTAGGGGGCAGTCGTACTGGGTGCGAGGATGAGGTGTGTGAGGTGAGTGTGAGCGAAAGTAGCGTCACTTAATTTTGGCCAAGGACAGTGAACGGGTCGGGCTTAGGTTTTGGGTCACCCATCTCATCTGTCTGATTTGATTTTAGTTCTGGTTTTAAGTACATTCCTGCTTTGACCACAAGTAAAGTGGCCCAGTTGTAGCATATTGTATTTTATCCAGTACTGATGGTGTGGTTTTCTCATGTCCAACAGCAGGCAAATGAACCAAAACCAAATACACCCATTCAAGTCTAAATGTAAGTTAACCAGCTGAGAGTTTTTAACAAAGGGACATGAGTTTGTTTACTCCACCCCCACCCCCTGTGCTGCAAGGCTTCACAGGGAAACTTGCACACTTGCTCGGGAGGATTCGGAAACATCCTGAAACACACAGTGCCACCCTGGGTGCGAAGGTTTCCAAAGATCTGTGTCCAGTTTCATGGTACCGTGCCCTGCAGGGGGCATAAATTTGAGTTCTTCACTATTGCCCTGAGACGGTGTATATGTGAGTGTTCAGTATGAGTTTCTCTGGTTAAATCCATGACAGAAATAATAGCTGAATGCAGCTTTTTTTATCAGATCCTTGTCAGAACATGATATAAACCAACATTTTGCAGTAAGGTGCTATTTAGAGTTGTAAAAGCATGCAGGACTGTTTTTTTTAATTAAAAAAACATCCTAAATGTGCATTTTAAAATTTACTCGGTGAGGGTTCTTGGCCTGTGCTTCAGGTTGGTTTTGGAGATTTACCTTCTAAGAAGGTTTAGGATGATGGCCATTAACTGGATGGAAACACAGAAGTGGCTGTAAATTAAAACAGTGAAATTCTTCACGTGTTCTGCATATAGCTACTGTAATAATAGACGACGCCGAGGAGCGGTCCAGTGCTCGTGGTGCCGTCTGGTTGAGGCCACGTCCAAGTTGGTGTTTAAGTTCCTCCTTGTGTAAAGAAATAACAAACCAGCCTTTGTTTTACGTGAACTGAACTGGACACATTCTGCTGGACGTGGGGAAACTTTGCGAGCTGCTTCCTTTCAGACGGTCTGTATTTGAATACAGGCCTGCAGTGGAGGGTTGTGTCTTGTGTGCGTGTGTGTGTGTGTGTGTGTGGGTGTGTCTTTGCTATGAAAAAAGGACAGTTAGGAACACGCTAACAGTGATGAGGTTTCCATGTATTTCACAATAAGCTGTGCAGCCTAGTTTGTCCTGTTTTGGACTGAATGCTGTGTTATACTTTGTAAATAATTCAGACTGATCTATAAATAAATATATTTATGTTTGGACATTGATTCAGATTACAGTGTGAGAGACGGAGACGTATTTAACAGATGCTAAGTTATACACTAATTGAACTGCCTTACTGAGTTCAGACACACCGACTGGGCTGTGACCCCAGCGGCCACCGTCGACAAACTGGGCCGAAGCCACATCTTCGACAAACACGGCAACCATCGTCTATCTTGCACTGCGCCTATGGTGGACACATGGGGGTGTAAAGTGGTACTTCACAGTGGAGCAGCACTGCAGTCCAGTGTCGGTGTTGTTCTGAGCATCATCTCCTCACGTTGGGCTTCAGTCCCAGATGCTGAGATTTCAGTGCACGGCTGAGATTCACGTGGTTTTTAAACAGCGAAGGAGAGAATAAGTTGTCTTAGTTCAGCGTGTGGAACAGAGTGTTGGTGACCTCAGTCCCCATGTCGTATGGACACACCACCTGTCCTCTGTTCAGTCACATGTCACTGCTGTGTGAAGCTGTGGGGCTCCGAACTGGTCACACAAGTTCAGCGGTGCCCACAGCCATCCTGTACCATGGTAATAGTGGCAGCTTACCTTGTCCTCAACTGGAATAGAGACATCAGTGTTGTCTTCACTAACCTCCGTAGGAGTTGAGAAATAAATAAACTCTGTTGAAATTCCTCCTGTCCTGTGTGTGTCGCCTCAGTCGGTGTCTCCTTAAATGTGGGATTTTACATTGGAAACTCCTGTAGTCCAGAAGTGTGTGTCTGTGTGTCTCTAAGTGTTCTGTGAAGATCTTGTGGTCCATTTGTGTAACGGGGGCAGCGGGAGGTGCAGGGCTTACGACAACTGAGTCCCCACAATCATGGTAACACCCTTGAATGAGGTACTTAACNAGGGCTTACAACAACTGAGTCCCCACAATCACGGTAACACCCTTGAATGAGGTACTTAACCCTTAATAGAGTTAAAATGACCCACCTGTATAAACGGGCCAAATCGCTACAGATGTAAGTCACTACAAAGAAAAGCATCAGATCAGTGAAGAAATGTGATGAGGCGTCACGCTGGTCTGATGTTGTGTACTAGAAGCATCTTCAGACCCCCCACACACCCTGCGCTGATGTGTCAACGTGTCACGTTGTTGAAAATGCTCGTCACGCAGGTTCCGAAATTGAAACGTCGTCGGTCAGAACCACCGGTGTCTACTTCTGCTCTCGCTCATTTTGACTGATCTCGATCCTCCATCGGTGTGACACCGAGCTGCTGCGGAGCCGCGTCTGTAGCAGTTAATCAGTTAGGCGCTAATTAGTCGGGGGGGTCTTTAAAACGCCTCGTCTAAATCAGGTACAGTTCGGGTGGCTCGGGGAGGGGGGCTGCTCTGGGAAACGGCTCCATTACTGCTTCCTGCGCTCGGCAACATCAGTCGCATTCACTCCTCACAGATGTGTTATCCCAGACACCTACACATCAGTGTTGCCATGGCTACGGCACTGGTTGCCATGGCGATTCTCCGTCACTATGGAGACGGTGCCACTCACCCGGGCTGCCAGCACAGTTGAAGTGGCAGCTGTAAGAGCTACGGCAGGTTCCTGGTTACGGGGAGGCTGTTGCCAACGTCTGTGTAGTTGCTGAGCCGGTTGCCGTGGCAATAAAAACGTTAATGATGATCATCGGAATGGCTGTGATTTAGGAGAACAATGAGGGATGAGCCGTGCGTTTTAACCTTTGGTGGAAACAGGAGGTGCTCGGTCAGGTGTGTAACTCTACTCAGAGTTGGGGGGTGGTGGTACCTCTGTGTTTACCCTGTCTGAATGAACAAACATGGTACATGACCATACTAACTGGGGTATTTACACTGTGGGTGTAGATGGCTGTGTAGGTCAAAGGGCTGAGAGTTTCTCATACAGGACAGTGATGTAGAACCTGGAGAGCAGCAGAAATGTCCAGATCCCCTGTAAAGCAGGTGGTTTAGAAGCCTCATCATCCCCATCACACAGTTTTCAGTATAAATAGTTAAGGTACCAACAGGGCTGTTTTCAGACAACCTGAGAGGCTGAAACTGAGGTGAGATGAACTGTGGCCGTGTTGCACGCAGAGCCCAGGCGCCACTTGCTGTGTCCTGTTTTAGTTACTCAGACCCCCCCACACACACCTCTTCAGATGTGAAATGCCCTCAGCGAAAAGTGCAGCACCATCAAAGGCCTCTAACAAAGAGCCAGGAAAAAATAAAGGGAAACACATTATATCCAACCAGATGGTAAAACTTATCCGTCTTAATATTAAAGTGTAGTTAATAAAGTCCGATCCTGTCCTGGAGGACCGTGTCCAGCTGATTTTCCAGTTTCTCTCAAACCGACAACGTCTCCTGCAGGGAGTTTGGTGGGTTGGGTGAAGACTGAGTGGAACGAGCTGCTTCACTGCTGGGGTGGAAGTGAAATGTTACATCAGTCCTTTACACGCATTTAAACTCACAGCAGTTAATCTGTGAAGTACACAGCAGCACAAATAATTTAATAGACTATTTAGGAAATGGTGAATTAAAATGTTAAGAGTACAAGATACCAGCATTTGGATCCATTCAGGAGATGGCGTTGCTGGTCAAACTGAAGACTGGGCCAGTGTCGCCCTCTGCTGGCTGAGGAAGGAGCAACCGAGGAACCAGAATTGGAAAAGACTGCAGATGGAGAAATTGGTATCTGACGTGACAGAAATATCAGCAGCAATGTTTGTTTTAGTACAATAAAGAAACTATTAAAAGGATTAATCATTAATAAAACTTTCTGCAATCGATTACCATCCTGCTCAGGGTGTACAGGGCAGCCAGAGGGTACCGAGTCTCTCAACTGTACTCAAGAATCAAACACCAGTAAACACTGTGGAAGTGAGTGGAATTAATGGCGTCGCACACACTCCTGTACTGTTTTTAAGTGTGGTTTCTAGCAAGTAACAGCTGATTGAAGAAATGCAGATCACTTTTGCTCCACAACAGAGAAATTTGAGGTGACAGGGAAATAAAATGCAATTTTTAAAAACCCCAGAAATTAACTATTAAAAATAAACTGGAAAATATTTGTATCTTTTCAAACCTGAGGAATCAGGGTGTTGGTGAAGTTTTGCTTCATTCCTCACTCTGCCTCTTCCTTCTGGATGAGGACCCAAAAGGAGCACACAGCATATGTGCAGGTGACCCCACCTGGTGCCGGCAGATGGCCAAGCGCCTGCTGACCACCACTGAAAGTCATGCTTTCGGGGGTCACGAAACTGAATGTTACATCAAATATACCTTGTAGATCATCAGAGCTACTTCAGTTCTCCTGTGGTTCAGAGGGGCCATCATTACTGAGAGAACCATAAACCAGTCGTATCCGGTTCCCCACTGCATCCAGAAGGTCTTCAGGCATCTCCAGGCACTGGAAAATCTGCATCTTATATACCCCCCATTTGTCATGTTTCCTTCTGTGACTGTCTTGTTAACCAATTGTTTTTTTTCCTAAAAAAAAACTTGTGCTTTTCAATGAAGAACCCAGGTGAGTATTTGTCTCCATGGTATTACAGCAGGTTCCCTCTGAGGCTCCAACCCGCAGTGTCCTTAACCACACCAGCGGGTTCTGCCACCGTCATCCTGTAACCTGGCCACCGATGAAGCCGTTTGTATGTCAGGTTCATCTGGGTCACCTGCTTGTGACCTTTGACCCCTGTGTGTCTACACCTCTCCTCCATTCCCATGAATATCTCTATACACTTTATATAAACCATTTATTTATGCTAGTTTTGTATCTTACCATCATCAACACCGACCTCAAACCCTACCCGCCACCTAACAGCGTCATAGTAACAAGTCATAACAATAAAAATTAAAAACACAAAAACAAATACAGACAACAGCAACATTAAAAGGCAATCATAAAATAAAAGTTTAAGTTGTTCTGCACCTCAGGCAAAAATCTGTTCACACAGGTGTGTCTGAACATCCAGACGTCCCCAAAACACCCGCAAAGTAATCAAAGCTGAGATGGTGGCGATGGAGACGGAGAGGAAGAGGTTTTACACCAGTCGCATCATCGGGAACCACATTTAGACACCAGTCAGTAACCAGGCAAATTTAACAAAAGACATTTATTCATTGTCCCCAGCTGAGATGAATGAATGACCCCCCCCTCCTCAACTGGAGATGGTACAGTACTCTGGTACAAAGTGTAGTTTGGTTCCTCTCATCATTTCTACATCTGATGACATCTGACATGTCCTGAGATTCAGCCATCAGATATTAAAAACTCTCTGCCCGTTTCACCCCTGTCTGTTTAAAAAGCAAGGTCAGCACTCCACTCCGATCCCAAACCCTGCTGTGCTCTGAACTGCACGCAGTCCTTCCATAAACAATGCCTTTTTTGAACTGAGGGAATTTAAAAATAGTATTTAAAGAGAAAAGCAGATCCTTTTCTGTTGTACTGCTCATACTTAACATACCCCGGCCAATATTTGTTTGTGCTACAGGAAAACAGAGATGCCATTTGCTATGTGCTAGATGGTATTTCAGATCCTGGAGCAGAGATCTGTTGGGTCAGAGCTGTGCTAAACCCTGTATGACCTGACTGGTCAAGAGTGCTGGCTCTCTGACAACCTCTGACAGCAGGTGATGTTGCTGGAGGAAATGGCTGTCAAAATAGCTGCTGTGATCCTCCTTGCCGTCCACCTTCAGTCCCTGGTTGCCCGAAATGGAACAGTATGTGTGTGGGTGTGTGTGAGTGTGTGTTGGAACACGCAGGTGCAGGCACCCATAGAGGGCCCCCCCCCCATCATGCTCAGTACAGGAGTATTCCACTCTCTTCTGTCCACAGTTCACATTGGCACGTTCGCTTCCTGTAGGTCAAAGGTCAGTCAGAGTCGGAGAGGACGATCACCTCATCGGGGTCACACTGGGTCGCCACGTCCACCTGACATTGTGAGAGGAACAATAAAATTTATACTTTAACACTTTTTCCAAAGAGATTTACAATGTTAATCTACTCACAGTAACTTTTACACACTTACACAGCAGCGTAATTTTTACTTTATCAATTCAGGGTAGGAACCTTGCTCAGGGGTACTACAGCAGGAGGTGAGATCTGAACCTTAATTCCTCTGTGTATCAGGTGACAGCTCTTACTAACACACTACCTGCTGCACCAACAACAAAGTGTTTAACTTAGTTAACAGGTTGAACTAATGAAAAAGAGGGTGGGGTGGTCCGCACCTTGTTCCTCTTGGGGGGCGGAGAGCACCGTGAGCTGCTGACCAGCTCCTGGAAGGGGCTGTCCAGGTGGGTGGAGTCTGCATGCAGGGGGCTGCTGCTGTACACACCCATGTCCAGAGGTATGTCATCGTCACTGTGGGGGGGAGGGTAGACAGAGGCTCAGTACCAAACAGGCCCTCGCACGGATCTAAACATGAGACGTCCACCCTGATCTCCTCTGCTCCTCTGCACTCCATCTACTTGATGGACATGTTCTACTGCATACCAGTCCAACAAACAAATAAAAAAATACCTACTTGACACTTTCTTCCAAAATGACTTACAAATGTTTGAACATTAGACTATTAACAATTATTTACCTTTTTTTACACAGCCCGCTAACATTTACTGCATCAGTTAAGGTAAACACCTTGATCAAGGCCACTACAAAAGGAGGGAGCCTTTCCAGTTGGGTCCTCTTACCAACAGGCAGTGCCTCTAATCACCACACCACCTGCTGGCCATTTTTAGCTCCACCAAGAACCCACATTAAGAACAACCTTCTTTGCTGAGTAACACACACATACTGTACAGCTACAAGACAGTGACATTTACTGTAATTACAACTTGTCCTGTTTTTAGTGTCGAGCAGAAAAATCACAACCAGTTTAGTTAAAACAGAGAAATTGGACATCTGGTGGTAGTAGGTCAGTTGAAGATGTAACTGGTCTCAACCTGGGATTTGGACATTAGGTCCATGGCCCTACTGGGAGCCTGTGGAGGAGAGATCTGCTGTGATTACTGTGCTAATAATATCTGAAGTTTCAATTATTTACGGATATTTTTCAATAAGCAGTTCTTCGTTTTCAACAGACATATAAAGGGGAAGAAAAAGGATAAGAAGTTTGGGTTAGATGCTCCTGGTCCTACAGGAGACAGCCTGTTATCACAGAGCTCTACATCCTTTTCAGTGTGACCTTAAGTATCTCTGGGAGTGTTCTATGTCCCTCCTGCATACTGAACATGAAGGAATTCGCCCAGCACTTCTCCCAAACATCTTTAACTGCTGTCCAGTGTTGAAAATCTCAAGAACGATTATGAAAACTCAATATTTATCCACAGCACCAGCAGCCCTCACCTCTCACAGTAAGCTCTCTTGCAGCTGCCGTTGAATGCCACCTCTGGGCTCGACTCGCACCGTCCCTTCCTCTTCCTGCGGCTGAGGGTTGTTTTTGTGCCCACGGGGCTGGGTGGCAGTGGACTCCCATTTGCTGTCTTTGAGTCACATGGTGAGGACAGCAGATGCTGACTGGGGGAATCCAACACAGGTGATGTTGGCACAGAAGCCACTTTGCTCACTAAGGGGGAAAAGGCCAGGCTTTCGGTCCCCTGACAGGATTCAGAGACACTGGACCCCCTAGCGCCAGCAACAAGCTGTTCCAATTTTGTGACTTCTGATTGGCTGGGGCTGGCTGGAGGCGTGGCATCAAACTTTAAGTGCCTCCTAAAACCAGAGAGGCGTCCTTCAGTAGTGTCTCCTTGACAGCTGCTCGCTGACTGGCTGTCCTCTTCTCCATTCACACTTATCACCTCCACATTTGGGCTCGAGGACCGGCCAGTTTCCCAGGGCTCCTCTTTGTCACTCTCATTTGTCACCTCCTCCTCCTCCAGCTCCTCCACGTCATCATCTGAAACAGTGAATTGCTATAAATAATTTGGTTCCAAAAGCTCCACAAGCCCAAGAAAAACAGTATTTATAAACACCAGCCCCATACTGACCTCACTTTACTCAGCTCACACGCTAACACCACTCACCTCCTCCCTCTTGCAACTGGCTGGCCTGCAGCTCCTCCTCGATGTCCGGGTCTGAGGACACGTCATCTTCGTCGTCATCATCTTCACTGTCATCTTGACCCTCCCCTCCGCTCTCTGGCTCCTCTCTTTCACTTTCACACCCTTCTACTTCCTCGCTCTTTGGCCGATTCTCCGTTGCTGTGGCACTCTCTTCCCCTTGCTGTGCATTCTGGGGAATTTTGCAATGCGTTAGTTGCATCTCAAAGCGACAGCAGACATCCCTCCAACTACCACTGCTGCCACAATGTACCTCCTCTTTCAGCTTCCCCTTTTCCAGACGCTTTTTCCGCTCGATCTCCTCAGCATCCTCTTGCTTCAGGCAGTATTTGGTGATGACATTGTTGAGATTGACCAGGGCCACCTCCCTGTTGCTGCGCAGCTTGCGGGCCAGCGTCAGGTTGGTCAGTGCAGGGTCAGCAGCTGATGCATCAACAAGGAAAAATCATTTACATAACAAATCACTGCCTTTTTTTATTGACGATCTTCTGCTTTCCAGTAGACTTGTGTTTGACCCTTGAGGACACCTCATTCACATGTTCTTGTTCAATAGTTAAATGCTTCCGAAACTTTGGAAATAATAACAGATCGCTGCTTTTGGCTCCAACCTCTGACACCCCTTCAGAAAACACATGACTTTAAATTCCATCGACTGCGTCACTGTATTCACTCTCACCAGGCTTGTAGGCATCGGTCAGGTGCGAGCCAAAGTTGTAGACCATGTCCAGGTGTCTCCTCTCCTGCAGCCGGTTTCCTGTCTCGCGGAAGGCCTCCTGGGCAATTTGGGCCACCTGCTTGGGGCTGAGCAAGAGGCTGTAGCGCTCGTTGGCCCGCTGCACCACCTGCAGTATGTCTGTGTAGTCGGGCGGATTCTGCTGCGACTCAGGGCTGTTTATGAAGCGTTCGATCTAACAGATGTGATTAGAAGATAAAAACAAGACATTCTGGGCAAAGGTGGACTCCAAAATCTTTTTGAAACATTCAGCAATCTCTGGACAACATCGACTGGTTTAATGTATTAAAACAGTAACAATGAGTTGTACTTTGAAAAAACCTGATTGCAATGGACCAGATGTTACTAAAGGACCCTCACCTTCCGGTTGATCTCACGGTAACGGGTTCCACTGTAAAGCACCTTCTGCTCAATCACTCTTCCCGTCAGGGTGCTGCAGCCCTTCAGCTCACATAGCTTGTTGTAGATCTTCATCATCTAGGCCGAACAGAAGCAGTGGATGAAACAGCAGAATTCCACTGCACATCACACAGTTTTCTACAAAACTACCAAAGACATGTGACAAGTCACCTATATTTCACTAGAAGTTGCACTGATCTGTTACACAAAACGTTATATGCATCTTACCTCTTAAGTGCAACAATAACCATTTTAACATGTTTGCTCAGATTCCACCCAGAAACCATCACGGTTTTGGCACCACTACAGCCTCTCACACAATGCACAACTACATCTTGTTTCTTGCACTTGCTTCATTCTACACCTCGATTCACAATTTGATTTTCAGCTCAGTCACCTACTGAACACCATGTCCACAAAGAGGGCCCTGCCAGGACCAACAGGACCAGGACCTGGCAGATGTGCATGAGAGAGATGTGGCTCCCATGAAGTTCACTCCAACCTGATGGGGCAGTCAGTGGATTTCTCACCTTACGCTTCAACCTGTGCTCCTGGATGTAGCTCGAGTCCTCCTCCATCATGCCATCCAGGCTTATCTCCTTCTCTTGGAGTCGACGGATCTCCTCATAGTACACCTTCAGCAGGTTCTCCAAGTAGGCGATCTGAAAGAGAAAGGAAGGAAGAAGAGGGATGAGAACTTTCACAGCTGAAAGAAATATATCATCAGTCTCAAAATCTCAATAGCAGAAAGCTGCAGAAACACTCTTGGTTGAGAAAGAGTTTAAAAACCATTTTTTCCTTTTCATTAATGAAGGAAATTTCAGGCATCGGTTCCAACTAAAAACAGCACAATCTGTCTGTGTTTCCTGGCAGCTCTGAGAAAAATAACCTGAAATGACATTTCCACCAAGAAAGACAGACTACAGACTATCACACAGCAACAGGGTGGGATCACCTGTCTCCTGGAAGCCTTTGTAGCCTTTTTATGTTCCTCTTGGATGGAGGGTGAAGGGCACTCCTCTTTTTTAGGCTCCCCGGCTACTCCCTCCCCTGCACTGGATGCCACGGTGGTGAAAGGTGCCCTCTTCTTGACGGCATGCTGCTTGAGGACGGTACACAACTCATTGATGTAGACAAAGGTCTTGGAGCTCCATGCCTGGGCGCGGGTCAGACAGCGACCCAACGTGTTGCGCAGCTCGACCGACGCCAAGAAGTCAGGAGAGGCCTTGGTGTGCTTGCTCTGTAGAAAGGTTATGACTTCTGGGTGCTCCTTGGTGTGGGCGCTGCAGTGCTCTAAAAACTGAGGAAAGGGGTCAGGTACAGAAAGGAGGGAGGCAGTGAAAGACACAAAGGATAGGGTGAAGCAGGCAGGAAAAACCCACAAAGCACCAAATAATACATCACTATCACAGCACTCCTCTCCCCAGGTTCCACTCCTTAACTCACCTCCTTGAAAAGCTTCTGGTTCTCCAGCAAGAGGATGTGGCTCTCCTTCTGAGCAGAAGCAAAGGGGGACTCTGTAATATGGGTGGGGGCTGGCAGTGAGGCCTTTGAGGCCCCTGTGTTAGCAGAAAAAAAGGAGGAGGAGGTGCAAGGCTGAGCTTGTTCCTTCTCTTCCTCATCATTGTCAAGGATCACAGTACTGTCCATCACCTTGGAGAAAAAATAAAATAAAATACAGACAATGGGGTACAAACTTTTCCCGACGCAGTCGCAACTGAACTGTTTCAGACAATAAACTATATTTTGTCCATTAAACCTAGAAAAATAAAGAGAAAATATTACTATAATAGTTGAAAACTATGAATATTTGTTAAGAACATGTTTGCGTGTAATCTGGGGAAATTTCCTCAAAGAAATACCATTAAATTTCCTGTCACATCATACAGCAGGGTGATTTAAGACTATATGTTACTTCATTTGCAGATGAGATTGGGCAGATTTGTCCCCAAACATACAATTCATGTGGCAGACTGCACTATACAAGTAAGCAAATGTAAATATACTTTTGGCATTCAATACTATAAAACACTTTAAGTAACATCAGTGTACCTCAAGTCATAAGCAGGACTTGTGTGTACCAAACACACTGCTGTGCACAATAACAGAGCCAGTAAGTTTATTAATTTATATCATACATTGCATTTGTTGGTCAAATAAATAAGTATCAATCTATCCTCAGCTGTACAAAACAAATCTATGAACTTCTGTCCCAAATTCAAAAACTGTTAAGAATTAGCAGGTGGTGTAGTGGTTAGTGCCACTGCCTTCTACTCTGTAGGTCATACATTCAAATCCCAACCTGGCTGCAGTGTATTTACTCTGAACCGACAGTCAAAACTGAAATTACAAGTAGGTTACTATACAAATCTCAAACTTTAAGTTAGTTTAAATTATTTTTAAAAATCAGAGTATTGGTTTGTACTCTAAACTAGTCAGAATGATTTACTAACTTGTTCTTTTAAACACACAGTTACAGACATCACACACCGTGCATGTCGGCTAGTAAACAAAAGCTGTTGGTTAACAGCCCCATTAAGTAATCGGTACAATCGTTCGAGAAATTACTTATTTTTTTTATTATTTACTGGCGATTTTCTCCAAACAAACGTACAATCATTGGTTTGTAAATCCAGCCATTTCCATTTTTACCCACATTTCTGCATCAGAGTAGTTTTACTCTATCTACTCAAAGTAAAATACCCCAAAAAAAGGTGCTACACCCGGAGGTGGATTTCGAATACGGGACCGTCAAACGGAGCTGTTTCTTATTTATCACAGTGACACATTCGTTCAATTATTGCTTTAATGCTCCCACAGAATCTTTACACAACTTACCCGTTCGAGTCCAGAAATCAACCAGCGAACTTTTTTGATCCTCTAACATTCCAGCTTCCGATTGGCTGTCTCTCAGTAACCCGGCTCTTGATTGGCTACATTCGTAATTTCCTGTTTGGTGGCGATTCGCATCTGCACAGGTACAATCAATAGCCATCATTGGTGGTCGTATTGCAAAATCCTCACCTTGAAGCATCCGTGCTTTCCATTGGCTACCTTTTAGTAATCCAGAACGTCAGTGGTCGCATCTTTATCTTTGAATCTGTGGTGGGTTTGCCCCTCTATCAGAGGAATAGAAAACGAAACATATAAGGGGGGGAAGGGGGTTCAGTTTAATGAAGTGCATTTCTCAAAGGAATATTTTTCAGCACTTGTGTAAGTTTGTTTTCCCTTAGTCGAAACCGAAAGCCGGTTCCTTCGTTTTCATGCGGAATGGTTGATAAATAGATAGTGATCCAAGAGCAGCCGGGTACTGAAACTGAATCTTTCTTATTGGTATTAAAATATCGACACATGACAGTCAGTAACCTCACTTAGGTACAAAACATTAATTTCACATTGTTGTTAATTTATTTTTTGTTTCTTTCTTAAAAGGCCCTGTTAACAAAAAAAAACCTCTAGCTACGTGAGACAAAACTGTCTGACCAAACAGCTTTAAAGTTTGTTTTGTGTATGCAACAAATGCACATTTGATTAAAAATATTAATATTTCTTCATTAAAATGGTCTGAAAATATTGATAAACTGACAAATTTATTTGAAGTCAGAAATCATTGAAATTCCAGGGCTTCAGAAATAATAGTATTTTTCATTAATCCACTATCCAAAACCACTTGTCCTGGTCTGGGTGGTCCAGAGCCTGTCCCAGGATCACTGGGCATAAAGCAGGTTTAGACCCCAGCCCTTCGCAGTATGGCCACACACACAGTGTGGCCAATACAAGTGACCAATTAGCCTGAAAACCATGGTTGGACTGTGAGGGCAAACAGACACAGACATGGAGAATATACAGTGGTGCTTGAAAGTTTGTGAACCCTTCAGAACTTTCTATATTTCTGCATAACTTTGACCTAAAACTACATCAGATTTTCACATAAGTCCTAAAAGTAGATAAAGAGAACTAAATCAACCAAATGAGTCAAAAAATTTACACCTGGCCATTTATTTATTGATGAAAATGATCTAATAGCACATATCTGTGAGTGGCAAAAGTATGTGAACCTTTAGGATTAGCAGAAAATTTGAAGGTGAAATTGGAGTCAGGTGTTTTCAATCAATGGGATGACAATCAGGTGTGAGTGGTTGACCTGTTTTATTTAAAGAACAGGGACCTATCAAAGTCTGATCTTTATAACATTTGTTTGTGGAAGTATATCATGGCATCAACAAAGGAGATTTCTAAAGATCTCAGAAGCATTGTTGATGCATATCAGTCTGGAAAAGGTTACAAATCCATCTCTAAAGAGTTTGGATTTCACCACTCCACAGTCAGATAGATTGTGTACAAATTGAGGAAATTTAAGACCATTATTACCCTCCCTAGGAGTCTTTGAGGAATAAAGATCACGCCAAGACCAAGGCATGTAATAGTCCGCAAGGTCACAAAGGAACCCAAGGTACCCTCTAAGCAACTAAAGGCCTTTCTCACATTGGCTAATGTTAATGAGTCCACCATCAGGAGGACACTGAACAACAATTGTGCGCATGGCAGGATTGCAAGGAGAAAGCTGCTGCTCTCTGTCTGCAGTTTGTTAAAGATCGCCTGGACAAGCCAGAAGGCTATTGGAACAATGTTTTGTGGACGGATGAGACCAAAATAGAGCTTTTTGGTCTAAATGAGAAGCGTTATGTCTGGAGAAAGGAAAATGCTGCAGTCCAGCATAAAAACCTCATATCATCTGTGAAACGTGGTGGTG
>UFQX01000587.1:494727-511526 GCA_900497675.1 Arapaima gigas | reverse complement strand
GGGGGGGGGGGGGGGGGGGGGGGGACTCTCTCAGGCTCGTAGGACGTCGGGAGCGTGGGGCCGACAGGGTCGGCGGCTGCTGGTGGCACGTCTGAGAAGCCCAGATTACCATCTTAGTCCAAATTCTACAAACAAAAACGACACGTGATCTACAGACGCGGCTTCCTCTCCCTTTCCTTTCCCGTCTCAAACTCAAACGGCCGTTTTCTCGTTTGATATCTGCAGATGTTCGGTTTTCAAGGGGGAAGGAAAGATTATGTTCGGCAGATTAGCTTCAGTATTAAGAATCAAAGCCAAATGTCTGTGACGTTAATGAAGGATAAAAGGATCCTGCAGGAAACAGCGACAGGCCAGACGTCCGTGAAGGCCTGGACCAGAGCTCAGCTGCTCCCGCCAGACTGTGAAAACACCGCAGGGAGGGGTGGGCCCAGCCGTCCCGTGACCCTTTGCTGCGTAACTCTTGTGTTCTGTGAACATATGGTTTGGGTTGAGAGGAGTTACTCTGGTCAGATGTTTGGGGACGTTTGCTCGGGATGCCTGGTTGCCCCGTATGGATGTGTGCATTGTTACGTCTGTGCCAAATGGGGGGTCCGCCCTGGGAGGGGAAGAAAGAGGCTGCCGAGGATGTAAAGAAATGATGTTTCGGGGGCGGTGGACGTGGAGACGTTTTGAGCGACTGAAAGACGCGAAAACAAACAAAATGATGATTAAGGCATAATTTTGTGAGGGAAATATTAGACCAAACCCCCGGCTGGTGCCAGGATGGATGGCAGGTTCGAGCCCTTGGTGGTCCTACACCAAGCACCCATCCGAACGCAGTCTAATTTTAACCAGCATGCTCTCCTATATGTGTATTCATTATACAGTCCTGTGCAAAAGTCTTAGGCACCTGTGGGAGAAATGCTTAAATCGAGGACGGTTCCAGAAATAATGCCATGAATACTTATGAATCAATAAACCTTCTAAAAAGTGCAGTAGACAAAAAAACCTCAGTCAGATCAATATTTGGTGGGACCACCCTTTGCCTTTAAAACAGCATCAATTCTCTTATGCAAACTTGCATGCAGTTTAAGGTAGAGGTTGGTAGGTTCTTCCAAACTGGCCACAGTTGTTCTGCAGACTTTGACTGTCTCTGCATGTCCTCCCAGACTGACTGGATCATGTTGAGATGAGGGCTCTGTGGGGACCAGACCATCTGTTGCTGAAGATAGTTGTGTATGACTGAGATTGAGGTTTGAGGTCATTCTCAGGCTGCAGGATGAATTTGGGACCAACCAGAAACCCCCCTGATGGTAGATAAGAATCTACTTGTACTTCTCAACACACATTCAAGTTGCATGACTAACACTTTTGCACAGTACAGTGTATGTAATACACATTATATGATATTTGCTGATAAAGTATGATAATGGATGACAATGGATGGGTGGACGTACTGGGGGGGGCAGAGAAAGGATGATCGACTGTTGCAGGTGCACAGAACTTGACTGCAGAGCATCGGAATTCTTGAGTCGTCTTTTTCGCTGCTGTCAGAAGTGGGATGAATTGTGTTTATCCTTGAATTCACGGAGAGTCAGCCGTGGACCTCATGCCTGCAACCCTCAGGTCTTCTTGAAAACACCCTGAGCTAAAAGAACTGAGCATAGATGTGAATCCAGTTAAGTGACCGTGTCATTAAATGATCATTAGAAACGAATTATTTTCACACGTCAGAATTAACTGGCGCTTTGCTCCTCCCACCACGCTGTGCTCTCGGTGTTGGTAGCTAATGTGTTCGTGAGGTCGAGTCCCCTGATGTGTTGCTCTCTCTCTCGTTCAGCAATGAGAGGAAGGGATTCCGCGCGATCGGTTACGCCGCCTTTGGCGTTATTGACACGGGACCACCTGGTCTCCGGTGCTGGAGATGACACCGAAGAACACGGCGTTGAGGGCTTCCGTTCCCTGTGTGACTATTGATCGTGGAAGAAAGAACCCAGCTGAGCTCTGGGCCTCTGGGAGGTCGTAGTCAGACGTGGTCAGTTATCCGCAGCTCATTCCCAGCTGGAGGAGGAGTCTGGTCACACTTCTTCCGGACACTGTGCAGACTGAGCCGGTTTAGTTTTGCTCAGAAGGCGAAGAAAATTATTGTTACACATTTGTAGGATCTCAACTTTGTGGCTGTTTGCAGCTCCTCAAAACATCTCTGAACCCACTTGACTCCTGATCTCCTGTCTCCTTCACTTCATCTTAATTAGATAGATAGACTGATGGATGGATGGATGGATGGATGGATGGATGGATGGTTTTTTAAGAAGCCAGCATCCTATCAATTCTATATGCAGCTGGAGGTGTAACTGAACGGGGCCAACTGGCTGCGCTGTGTCTCTGGTGCTTCACTTCGAGCTGCTTTGGAGAACATCATCTTTTTATGATGAATATCAGTGTGTGCAGATGTGTACAGAGCAGAAGCGCACAGGTAGCGTGGGGTTCACGGGCCCTGATGGGAAAGGCTCTTTGCTCTCTGCGTGAAAGTAAGTAAGTTAAGCTGCCCTGGGTGCAACTTCCTCAGCAGCTGAGACACATCTCTGAGAAGCAACCTGGAGAACCATCAAACAAACCACCCGGCAGCACCGGCACTCAGAACCACCACACGTTCTGAGGGAATACGAGAAACAAACAACAGGGCGCAACCTGGATGCAGATGAGAAATGATTCAGTAAAAGCTCATTGCTAACACACACACACACACACACACACACACACACACACACTCAGTACGTCACCTATCCACTTAACTGGATGGAAAAAGGAGGTTTGAGAATACCTCAAAACCCACCGCTCAGCTGCCTTTCTACTTCATCCGTGTGTCAGGTGAGCCTGAAACTGGGCGGAGAACATCGCTGGATCGATTCCCTTCCATAACTTGTCTCATATGCCTCCTCTTTTCTGCCCGGGAACCATAATCCCATTTTCAAAGAAACAAGAAAGGAATGACTGGAAATAAAGGGGCTTTTTTCTGGCCTCAAACCAGAGATGATGAAGATAAACCGCGCGGCAGAAGGAGCACAATGAGAACGTTAGTTATGGCTCAGGAAGAGCTGCCAGTGAAGGGATGCAGAACTGGAAACACTTCATTTTTCTTGGGATTATTGTGAACGCCGGTAATGGAAGACGAGAAGAGGAGAAAAACTCGCTGGAAGGGCGAACAGACAAAAGGAGCTGCGAAGTGAAAAGTGACGGATTTGCTTAATACAGGCTGACAGCGCAGCCACTCGCCAGTTATCGTGTGACAGTTCGTCTCTGTGGCTCTCAAACCAAAATCTTGCGGATCCAAAAGAAATGAGCAAAGGTTCTGGGCCGGATCTGCGGTCCTCAGGAAACTTTTCAAGTGTGCCTGGAGCCATGTGTTAGTGTGTATAGAACTTATTTCCCAGCTGTGTTCAGGCTCGGGTGGTCTTTCTTCAGCGTGCGTGTGTGTGTGTGAGAAGCAGAAAGGGGATGGGATGTAGACACTGTTTTCCCCAGCGGCCTCAGTGCTCAGATGAGCCGAGTTACAAGTCTTCACACCAACGTACTTTTTTCCCCCGTTTATTTATTCACTTTTAATTTCATGTCCCTCGCTTTTTGCTCGCACTTGACTCCTCTATCTGCTGTCTGACTTTCCTCTGGATTAGTGACGTTTTTCTCTGTCTAAAATTCCTCATTGCCGCCTGTATTGACCAGGCTGAGAGACGGCACTAAAGACTCAAAACAGAACGGCGGTCCTGGACCACCTTTGTTCAATTCCCTTCCCTGCTGTTCACAGCTCGTCTCTGGTTTTCTTCAGAGTCGGCGCTCAATAACCAGGAATGTTGGACATTTACAGGATGAGACACCCTTAAACAGGAGTTTATAGAGACATTTTTTACTCATTTAACGTGATGTTTCACTTTACGAAAATTATAAAAAGGAGCGCTTAACAGATCCAGGATGGGCTCCTGACAATAATGGATCGACGGGCGGAAGTTTTATTTTTGTTTCCACTGAAAATAACTTGTGAAAAAGTGGAGGGGAACCTCTGCTGTTAATCTCACTGCTGGTGGCTTTGGAGTCATGAACAAAATGTGATACAGACAGGCTTCCAGACGTCAGCTGCGGTGTGGATCCTGGTGCCAGACCGGGACACGTGGGCCTCCGCCCCCGAGGACAAGGAAGTGATGACACCCGGGGGGGGGGGGGGTTCTCTCCAGATCGGGGGACAAGAGTCCACCCGGCGCCACGCCAGGGAACCGGCGGTCTTTCGGTTTGTTTCTTTCCACACATCCCCACCAGGCTTCCCTGTGGACCCCAGCAGGCCGTCTATAATGTCCACACCAACTGTCCAACACAACCCACCGACTGACTGCTCACATCCACACAGAGGCGCAGAAGATGATTAACAAACATGAGTAGAAAGGCACAAAGGGCCGTTGCTATGGAGAACGAGCAACTGAATTCATAACTCCTGTGAGGAGCTTGGTGTGCGGCCAAGATCTCCTCGCCTGCTGCCAGACGCTACGGACTGTGTGAGGTGCGCCACAAATAAACGGGTGGGACCGAGACACATTCAGTAAAGAAGCACATTTGATGTTCACGTGGCTCCTCAGAAGCCCCGGATCCGTTCATCTTGTCTTCTGGCCACTTCCCATGGGGAACCTGCACTCTGGAGCTGATCCCTTCTGCTCTTCCTGGCTGAAAATGTCACCGCAGCCAAATTTTTCTCTATTTGACCAAGTTATGTAAGCAGCTTTACAGAGATGTTCCCCCTCGTACGGCTGGATAGCTTCTACTCCGCCGACCGAGGGCTCAGGGGTACAGAGGCGGGATGAGGGTCTGACCCTGGGACCCCCCGGGGGCCCCACCCGCTACACCGCCGGCTGGAGGGTAGAAGCATTGGATATTTTGTCCATTTACCCAGGGCCACGGCATCCAGGCCGCTTAGAACGGAAGTAAGCGGCAGTTTTCCGTGGGGAAACATCGACGGGGAGATTTTCGTCAGTCTCTGGCTCCCCCTTTGGACCGAAGCTGCGTTTTGAAATGTCACAAAAGCAGTTCGTGTTCCACTCTGCTGGAAGAGTTTGGGGCCGAGGTCCCGACCAGATTAACCCCCCTGTGCCAGAGCAGTTGCGCACACGCGACTGTCCCTGTCACCGCCGCCTGGAGGCTGATGGGAGTTTCTCGCTGAGCCGGGCCGGCAGGAGGCCGAGCCGCACGACACCGAGGCCAGGAGCGGATTACAGCCCCGCCGCGGCCTCCCACGGGGGTCCTGTGTGTTGACTGCTGCGAAAGGAGGCCCGTGGCAGCTTCCTCCTATTCCACAGGGGTTCCACGGGGCAGAGCACTTTGTCCTCCACTTTTCCCCTTCACTCGGCTTGACCTTTACCTCCCACGGCTTCTCATCGCTGGAATGTAGACAACACACGACTCTTGCTCTCTTTACCCCCGGTCAGCGCTGGCACATCATCAGGCACTGCTGCGTGTCTCAGACATCTTCGCCCGGATGATCGTCCTCTACATGTCAGCTTCTGCAAGACTCAGTCACTTTCCCTTCCTACTGGGTCTGGTCTTTCAGGCGTCAAGAGCTCTTCATCAAACCAGACAAGTTGGTTGTTTCACGTTGTCAAAAACCTGAGAGCAACAGCTGACTTGAGACTTTAGTCTTTGTTTATCCCATCACTCTTTCAGACATCTTCATTAGAACATTAATAGGAACCTCACTCCACACATCTCCTGATTCAAGCCAGGGTGATATTCCACCTGGCCCTCTGTAGGCTCCTCGTGTCTCCCCATGAAGCCTCTCAAGACAGCAGATCTGAAATGCCAAGACAAGTAATCTTCAACCTGCCAAAGTGTTCCCATGTACCTCCTGTCCTCGTCTCTCTACAGCTGCCCATCAAATCCGACACCCTGGTGAGGGTCTGCAAGACGGTCAAAGGATCTGCACCTCCACACCTGCATGATCTGATCACTTCCTACACCCCAGTAAAAGCTCTGTGCTCCCTCACCTCTGGCCCTCTGCTAGTCTTATATAGACAAGGGTTCCTCGCTCAGAACTTTAGATTCTTGGTTTTTGCCCCTCTGTCCGCATCTCCTCATCTCCTCACAGCTGCATAAAAGAACAGAATCTGCTGTGACCATGTAGGCATTTTCTATTTGAATGTCATTCCTGTAGGCAGCTGCTTGAGGGATCTGAACCAGCAACGTAGTGGTATCAGATAAATAAGCTGTGCTGATCAGCCTGTGCTTTTGAAGGTTTTTTGGAGGAAAGTCAAATAAATGGAAAAATGTAAATGTAGGTGGAGAACAGAAGTTTCAAGAGGACATCTGTGCGGCCACCAAGAGTCCACATCAACCCAACCGATGTTCAACAGGAGAGATGCCCCCTCTGAGAGCCACTGCCCACTGTTATAACCCCAAATGTACACTCTTTTCACTTCGGGGTAGGGGGGGTCCACAAGCTAAGGAATGGTGCTACTGAAGACCCCCCCCCCCCTCCCCAAACCCTGAGGAAAGTCTTGTTGGGTGATTAGACTAGGTGGCATATTGTCAGGATTATGTTCATCTCACCAGGGGAGGGCGCCAATCTGCTCGTAAGGGGGTCGCTTTCTGCACACGTCCAGCAGCCTGGCAGACATCACTGGGAGGGGGGGGGCTCTTCATGAATGAGCCTCCTTGGAACCAGTTCAGCCCACGTGTCTCCACCCCTGTCTGCTGTCAAAGGTCACTGGGCAGAAACAAGAAGAGCAACACCCCTCGTGGTGTTATTCTAGACCCCCCCCCCCCACTCCCCTCTGGATTCCAGCCTGGACCAAGAGGTCACCCAGAGGTCACCCACGTTTATCTATCATGCACCACCTTTTCTCCCCTTCCTCCTTTCCAATGGAACTGAGTGTAGTGAGAGTAAAGTGTGTGTGTGGCCTTATGTCGCCCAACATTACCCTCAGGTTTTTCTCTACTGGACAATTTAGAAACAGCCACAGATATTTCAGCAGATGGACAGTCCGCTCAATGACCACTAGAACATCACAGAACTTTTCCAAAGCCTTTTTTTCCAACTTATTTTAACTTATTTCTGCACAGATCTCTCGTCAACAAGTGACACGGAAAGCAGAAAACGTCCACGGAATAAACAGTATGTTACAAGATCAAACTATGTAAGTCAAACTTTTTACAAAATCACCTTAAACTACAAACATTTGTAACTGTCAAGTACATTTTTAAGCTAACTGTGCACTTCCCTGTTCGTGAAACGTCGCAGATTTCCTTCTGAATTGAGCAGCTCCGACAGCATTTGTCTTAAATTCGCTTCCCTCCCGTTTCACCACCGGGTGGCGCTACAAACCGTGAAGTAAAACTAGCGACGTCTGCGTGTTCAAGATACGTCCACCTAAACTAAATTTTTATTTATTATTATTATTGCTGTTGCCGTTGTTGTTTTTCTTCTTGTTCTACATTGTTAATTTTAAAAATCAAAAACTGCAATTCGGGGTTTTTTTTCTATTTTTGATAATCGAGTACCGAGAATGTGGTTACTAACTACTGCGAGGGATTAGCAGAAAGAGTACTGAGAACGTAAGGGTGACTACCGAGTACTGTGGATGTAATTATGATTACCGAGTACTATGAATACACTCCGTGCTCGTGAGCGTAAAGGAAACTCCGGTCGAATCCGTGTCCAGTTCTTCAGAAGTCCTCCAAAGTGGAGCGGGGGGCACAAGACGCCCCGCAGCTCACCGGCGGCCACTCTGACGTCATCGCTTCCGCCCGCTCTCCCCCCTCGGTCCCTCCCCCTCCCTCCCGTCCGGGCAGCGCCGCGCGGAGCTCCACAATCCAACATGGAGTAGGAGGAGATGGGGCTCGTGCGGGGCCACCCTGACCACCAGCAGCGATCAGTGTGTAGGGGACGCGCGGGGGGGACCGAGCCTCGAGACACACACTCTGCGAACTGAAAACATCAAACCGGACAAGAGAAGAAGAAGAAGGGGGAGGAGAAGGAGGAGGAATGCAGCGGAGTGAAGGAGCAGCAGATCGCAGGTCCTGAGTGAGGCGAGCAGGAGGCTGTGTGTGTGTGTGAGAGTGTGTGAGAGTGTGTGAGAGAGAGAGGGGACAGAGGACACCGCGTGGGGAAGAGGAAGATGAGGAGCGCGCATTGTGGGAACTTATCGGCGGTGAAGCGAACATGACGGAGGAAAAGCACCCCGACGAGTGAGTACCGAACACACACAAACACACACTGCTCCGTCTCAGCGACCGACTCTGCGTGGGTTCGAGACCTTTCGGACCCTCGTCTACGGAGTTGAGGAGCTCCGACCCGGGGGGACTCGGTCTCGGGAAGGTGTGTGTGCGTGCGCGCGCTCACTGCACTGTGTGTTGTTTCATATCGTGTGTGTTTTTGTTGCGTTGCGATGCTGACTACCTCTCTCTCTCACACACACACACACACACACACACACACACACACACACACACACACTGCAGTGGAAACGCGGACTCGCTGACATGTAACATCCGCCATTTGTTTTCGTGAATCGTCCTCATTTGCATACCGCGCTTCATTCATAAAAAAAAAACCAGTCGGAGGCCGTGGGGGGAGGGGGCGTTCGACGCCGGGCTCTCCTTCTGTAAACGTGTCCGTCTCCCTCACACACACACACACACACACACAGAGAACAGGTGGAACGTGAAACACATCGTTAAAATCGCAAACTGTGGCTTCAAGGGCCTCCTGTCCACGGCGCTTTAAACACACACCCACCCACACACACACACACACACACCGCATGCAGCCGGTTTTTATGAATACCGGGTTCATTCACAAATATGATAACCTTGAACACACCCGTGCTCGCGCTGCCTCGAAGCCAGAGGGAATGAAATAGGCGTGTGAAGGTGTTAAAGGTGTTAAAACCGTGTGTGTGTGTGTGTGTGTGTGTGTGTGTGTGTTAATGATTCATCACCACCTCATTAACACACACCGGGGGCAGCAGGGGGCGTGCTGGTTAGAGAAATCAACTAGCACTGAAAGCATTAAAAGTTTCAAAACCGAATCCCGGTCCCTCCTGTAGGACCCTGAAGTGACAGTGACAGTTACCCTGCTGTGGCTAAATCACTGTGAGTGACACCCTTCTGCGACGAACTGGCCGCGCATCCAGGGTTTAGTTTCACAGCCCAGTGCCCAGAGATTCCAGGACGGGCTCCAAACCGGTGCCACCTTCACCAGGGCACGGCGGTTAATGATCACAGGCGGATGGACTGTGTCATTGTCACGTTGGAGAAAAGTGTCAGCCAGACGAACGCTCGTAAATGTGACAGAAGTGATCGCGTCAGGATCGTCGTGACCTCATTGTTTCATCAGATGAGACCTGACAGATAAGCGGCCCAGGAGGAGCGGGGTCTGACAACCAGGTGTGACTTCCTCTCGCACCCTTCAGGACGCGCGCACATGCAGACCCCCAGCGAGAGCTGCCCTCTTCACTGATGTCTTTAACTTTGTTTTGTGTCCCTGGTGTGTTTCACACACCTGTCTGAGTGGAAACTATCTGCAGTGGTCGGGAAGTTTATGGGGGGCCGCAGTAGCTGTTTGAGGGGAAGGCCTGCAGGTGGCGCACTGCTGTTTAGGTAGAGAACTTGGATTTTTCGTTATGGTGCATTTTCTTCCCGGCTCTTCGTCTTTGATGTACAACCAGGACTCAAAATTTGCAAAGAACTCATTTTGTTTGTACAGTCAGTTTTTTTTAATCCACTAAGCTTGAAGCTGAAAATTTAATAAAACACACATCCCTTGATTTATTTACTAGGTTAGGTTTTTTTTAAAAAAATCCTTAATATAGCTGTAATAAAAATAGGGGGTTTTTTTGGAAAAACGGGTCATAATATTTTGATCAACTTTCAGCTGCATTGAAATGAAAACATATTTTTTTCACAGACTCCTATTCAATGCAGTTTGTTGACTGATTTGTCCTATAAACAAGTGCAGCGTTTCTCTTCTTTCTGAGCGGCGACACGCAGGAGCTGCAGACCGTGGGCAAGGGGGTTAAGATGGTCCCACAGCTCCGTCTTCTCTGGTTGCTCTGTCCTTCAGCCGTTCACTTGGAGGCCGAACTCGGGTCTTTTGCTTCAGCTCAGTCAGAAAATTTGTGAAACGGGGGCCGAAAGCACAAGAAGAAACAAAACGGGTTGGCATCTTTGAAATTTCATACCTTGTGAGGTTCTCTCCTTTGCTTTTCAATAATGGTTTTTATCGGAAAAATCTTGAGCTGATGTTAAACTGCCCGTGTAAATTGAAGGTTTGTTGCGATGGCTTGTGGTGTCGTGTACCGCAGTCGTGGTTACAGAGCGCCTTTCCACCAGAGATGTGCTTCATCCCCGTGTCGGTGTGTAAAATGCTTCATCTGTAGTTAAAGGTAAACAAACTTGGCACAATTTCTGTGCACCAAGCGCTTCAGGGACAGCGTGTGTGACAAGCCAGGGGAATGGAGGACAATAACAGGCCAGGGTGACATGTTGTTGCCTCTCAGAACGGGACGGCGAGGAAAGGGTTGTGTGTGTGTGTGTGTGTGTGTCTGCAGGCACTTTGTAGCGATTCCGTCACCAGTGTCTGGAGAAAGCGAGAGGTCTCCTCCCATTCGATTCGGCTAAATATACAGGCACTGCTGGGAGGATATCTGCAGTGTAGTAACAAGCCGCAAGGTTCTTCAAAAATAAGCCCAGAGGAAGTGATGGGCGAAAGCTGTTCTAAGGTGGGGGAGGGGAGGGGAGGGGAGGGGAGGGGGGGCAGGCAGCACCACCGTGGGGTAAAAGTAGGTGCTGTGAAGTTCCTTTCTTTACCCCTCCTGTTGAATGACAGACACACACTGGCTGACTTATTCATTTATCTCAGTAGAGTGGAGGAAAAAGTGCATCACTAGCAAGGAGCTTGTCTGACACCACCACGTTGCTGGTTCACATCCCACAAGCAGCTGCCTACAGAAGCGAGATTCAAACAGCAAGTGCTTAGATGATCAATGCGGACGGCATTGGACTCATTTATGTAGTCGATGGGGAGGGAGATGGGTTTGTGACCCGGCACTGGGAGGGGTTCAGCAGCAGTGAGAGACAGGGAGCTCATCCCGACACACCGGGGTAAAAGCTGACAACCTCTGGACGTTCAGTAGGACCAACAAGCAGACGGAGGTGGAGGAGCAAAGCCCTCCTGGGGTGTAGGGCGTGACCGAGTCCTGTAGGTATCAGGGTGGGGGTCCTTTGACCAAACTTGGGTCTCGGCTCTCCTCTCTGGCTGGTCAAACCCCGTTCCGGGTGGAATTCTATCCGACGCAGGTGAACGTTGATGGACCGGTAAACGAGCCGCCGGTTGTCCATAGTGGCAAAGCGTTTAAACACACGGGTTTGGCGCTGTGATGTCGCGCTGTGGCCGGGCTCCTTTCGCGTGGGCGTCTGCGTGGAATCGAGCGACGGTGACGCTCCTGATCCCGCCGCGCACAGTAGCGGAACTGCGGCGCGTGCGACCGTCACGTGACGCCCGGCTTCCCGCTACAGCCGTGTGAAGTGACTGATGCGGCGCGAGGTCTCGCGCCCCGCTTCCCTGTCGCAATAAAAAGCTTCCGTTTAAGATAAATATACGATCTGGGTAGTCAATGTATTCGACTTTTTTAACGTATGTTTGGGTTTTTGGCAACGTTTCGGTTGGAGTTGCTCTTGTGCGCCGCGTGTTTTCCGTGTTTGGGCCGAGTCCCGGCCGGTGGGGGCGTAACCGCCGCGGGACTCGCGTGACCGTTCAGCCCACCTGCGTCGCCGGGCAGAACTTTCTCGTCTGTCTTTTGGTCTCCTTTGAACTGGCGGTTGTGAGCAGCGAGCTTGCGGTGAACTGCCGTTAGATGTGGTGTTTTTTAACCTGAGAGGAGCGGATGGAGGAAAACGGCGTGTTAATCGATGCCGCCGGGGGGGGGGGGGTGTTTGTTTGTAGTTTTGTTTTGTTTTGTTTTGTTTGGCACTGAGGTTCAGTCAGTAGAAGTTTCTGAAATCTGTCACTTTATTTACCTATAAAAGATCGGGGGGGCTAGTGTGTTAAACTTTGAGTTACAGGTATCCTCGAAATTCACTGTAACCCCTTTTTACGCCTAGTTTTTTAAATTTTCACAAAGAAAAATCAGCTTAACGAATTTTATCCAGAGTATCCAAAAAATACTTTAAATTCAAACGTGTGACATTAAATGTGAAAACTATACTCGGTATATTTACCCCGTTGCCAGTATTTGTATTTATCTGTCTAAAGCAGATGGGTGAACATTCCGTCGAGAAGTTCTATCTGCAGGGGTGACTGAGGAACCTCAGCTTCACACGTTGTGGGTTCTGTCGCTGCCCCTGGTTCAGTTAGTGGGCTGCGATCCGCTGACGCGCTGGGCAGAAGGGACCGGGCGTGTTGTGGTCCGGAGGTGGGTGCGGTCCTGACTCCAGGGACCCGGCTGGTCAGTTTGTGATGTCCGTGTTGAGGATTGTCGCTCTGGACATGGCCTCCAAGATGGTCAAAGTGGTTAAACAATAGCCACGTGTTCCGTTCTGGCCCCACTACGTTCAGAAAGGTTCTCAAACCCATCGCTTTCAGAACCATTTCTCTCCTGATCTCTCGCCCTGTGAGGTCACCACCCGACTGCAGCTTACTGGACTGCGATGGGCCCCAGTTGAACACCTTTCTTTCCCAACAATAGAAAGATTTGCTGTGAGAGCAGAAATTTTGTCCTCTGATGACCTTTAGGTCCATCTCATATGCCATCACAGACACTGGATACTTGCCCCCCCCCCCCCATGCTCCATCCCAGTTTCCTGGTGGCGCCAGCAATCTTCTCCTGGTCATCATCTGCCACAAGGTCGTCTTATATTACCCTGCCCAAGAACCCTTTGAGAATTGTGATCCTGCAGCACAATCGAACCCTTTAAACGGCACCGTATGGCGTTGAGAGGTCAGTGTGAGGCGGCGGAGTCGTGTCACCTCGTTGTGAGAGAGTGGATCGTGGTCGACCCGTGCGTGACTCCGCTGAGGATGCAGGACTATGCAATTATGAACCGTTATTGCACGATTTATCGGCCACTTTTCTCCAAGGTGACTTCCAGCGTGAGGTTTGTGCACTAAGCTAATTCACCCCTCTGTATGGCAGGGGGGTCTGTGCTGTGTAAAGGTTAACTACCTTGATCAAGGGTACTATTGCAGGAAGTGGGATTTGAACCCAGCTCCTCCTCCTAGACAGCAGCTCTATCTGCCGCACGTTGTATTCAGTTGTGCGGCTTTAATCGGGACGTGCATTTCTGCCGATTTTTCTTTCCCCGTTTCCATGGCAACGAAGGCTCCAGTTTGCCGGCGCGGCGCTGCAACGTCTTGTCGGTTAAAGTGGCAGAGGAGCCCTGGTCACATCAGACAAGGTGCCGAGTTGCATCACTCGGTTGCCGTGGAGAAGCCGGTGATTTGCACATCTGCGCTGCGGGATATTGGCTCAAGGAACCAAAGTCCAATCCAGATGTTCTTTGGGGTCAGCAGAATGCCGACCTCACCCACTCGTGTGTGTGTGTGTGTGTGTGTGTGTGTGTGAGAGAGACTTTCATCAGTCACCAGGTGGTTCATACCGTGGTGTGTGTGAAGCCTGAGCTGGTTCACGTCAGGGTGACAGCAGGGTTGAAGCAGTTGTCTTCCACTCAGGTGTGTCCCCTTGACCAAGGTATTTTTCTTCAACTTGTACAGTAAAAATTACCCTGCTGTACAAATTGGTAGGTGTCTTAAGATGGTAAGTCTGTTTATGGGTCTCCAGTTCACATTTACAGGCCCAGGTGATTTAACAGGGGTAAAACTGAGGGGAAGCTGTGGGCAGAGCTATGACTGTTGGCCAAACCATCTTTGCATCGGTGCTCAGGAGAGTAATGGGTTTTGATCAATGTAGCCCTTTTAACGCCCCGGTGTGACCTCTACCGGGGGTTTAAAGTCCCAGATAACCTCAGTTTCCTCTGACACCTTTGAGCATTGTGCAGAGAGCGGGTGTGGTAGAGGACCTCAGAGAGCTGCCCCCTAGATGGCTGGAATCTGCAGTCACACCAAAGACAAAGACAGTTTCTTTGTGTGCCTTCCGGCAGACGGCATTGCAGGCAGCATGGAGGGTTTTACCATGTTCCCACTGCATTTCCACTCCTCTTCACCCCCATACGGTCCATTATTGACCGGGCGGCCAGGTTACCTTATATGGATGTGGAAGTTGTCCTGGAGGGGTGAGTGGGGGTGGGGTGTTTGCACAAGTGAAAGTAAGCGGTCCCGCAGCGTGTGAACACACAGGGTGTAAATAGTTCTCCGGAAATGTGTTTGTGGGACTCCCCCCCACCCCCAGCATGTTTGAAACATGTTTCTCAGGGCCAACCAGACAGGGCAGTGCGACGTCGCTTTCGGCCGCCACCGGCTCCAGGTTCCCTGACCCGTGACCCTTCCTCCTCAGATCCCAGCTTCTCGGGGAACTTGCTGTCGTGCACCTTCCGCACAGGGAGATGCGTTCGCTGGCACTCTCCTCCCCCAGAGGCCTTGACCGCCGTGGTAAAAACCTCACACAAGGCGTCCAGCGGCTCCAGCAGGTGCTTCTGTTGCATCTGACCTCCTTAGTCACCCAGAGCCCAATCTGTTCTGGTGGCAAACAGACGACCGATCCTGTCCTGTTTGTCCAAGTAGATTTATCGAATTAGTTGCCAACTTGCTGATTCTGAGAGATCAGACCTCGCTGCTGTTCTCACCCTGTCCCCTCCCACGCAGTGACAGCTACATCGTGCGCGTCAAAGCGGTTGTCATGACCCGCGACGACTCCAGCGGCGGCTGGCTGGCTCAGGAGGGCGGTGGGCTCAGCAGGGTCGGCATCTGCAAGGTGTTTCCTACCAAGGCGCCCGGTCACAGCGACTTCCTCATCCACGGGGAGCGGCTCAGAGACAAGCAGGTGAGACGCGAGGAGACGAGGGCGCGGTGAGGGGGCGAGGCCCCCTGCGGTCGGCCGTCACGGCGCATGAGAGTCATTGACCCCAGTACAACAGCAGTCACGGCCTGGGTCACTCGGCTCTCTCACTCCCCTCTTTGTCACGCAGGCTTTTTGGCTGTTTTTTCTTTACCTGAAAGGAAACAATGCATGTCGGAAATATGTGGCCACGGCGACTGAATGATTTATCGGTGGACCTGAAAAACCTGTTTTGGATGTTGTGATGGTTGTTCTGCCGGGAGTCGACCGGGGTCTCGGCAGAAATGCAGTACATGTAGATGCAAATTTACTACAGTATTTAAAAAAATGATAACTTTATTAATCACTGCAGGGAAATTGACACTCAGCAGCTAAACGCCTGAGCAGAAAGTTCCAGTAACACCGGGGGGAACCAGACAGTATTACTGAATTTGTTAATTTGTCAGTTTGTTATAAAATGAAACGCTACTGCTGTTCCTGTTATCTTTTCTTATTAATATAATTTTCAGTATGTGCATTTAAACGTATACATTTAATCTAATATTATTAATTAATTGATATATTTTAATATATCGTTTGATTGACACTAGAAAAACGTACGTGTGGTCATGCTGTGGGAAGCAGTGGCTGCAGCTGGGGAGCAGCTCAGGTAGAGATGGAGGGCGAAACAAAATCAACCACTTTCATTCATACAGATCTATTAATATTAGTATAAATATCATGGTCTTTTTGGACCGAGGGCAGCAAACATTACTGTGAACAGGTCTGAGGGCCACATATGTAAAAATCATAAATCCTGGGCCTTAAATGTGTACGTAGAAAAACTGTGTTATTTAGGTGTCTAACTGCGTTCATGTGATCTAACAACATTTGAAGTATTAATAGTACATTAACAACATTGTCATTGTTAATCTTACAAATGTTCTCGGGGTCACATTACTGGTCTACGTGCCGTTGATGCCCCTGAGTGACAAGGTTGACCTGGAGCGACCCTGGTTTGGCCGCTCAGATGAATCTAAATACATCAGACAACATTCCTGAACAATGTGTGTATTCTTGAGGGGAAGCCAGGTAGGCTCCGCCCACATCCTAATGCTCACCTGTCTGCGCTGCCAGGTGATTCTGGAGTGCCTGCTCAAGAAGGACTTGGTTTACACCAAGGCTACGCCCACGTTCCACCACTGGAAGGTGGATGACAGGAAGTGCGGATTGACTTTTCAGAGCCCCGCTGACGCCCGCGCCTTTGACCGTGGCGTGAGGAGGGCCATCGAGGACCTGACCGACGGTAACGACCACAAACACCCCACCCACCCCGATCGCAGTGTAGCTTTCAAAACGGAACAATGAACGTGGTCTGCTGACCATTTCCACCCCTCTGCCAAGGCTCCACGACATCGTCGTCTACGGTCCAGAATGAGACGGAGCTCGGTGACGACGACGTCTTCACGGTAAGCGTACCTCCACGACTTCTCCTTTTATTTCCCACAATCCCCCCGCTGCAGCCGTGCTCTTGCGTTCGAACCCTCAACGTGGAGCCCCAGGGCTGCAGCCCCAACTCTCCCGTTGTGCTTTTATATTCCTTTATTGTTTATGTCATAAATCATCTGCACCCATAAGCCCCACTTCTTTGCTGTCGGGGGGGTTGTTTATATTAAAGGAGGGAGGGGACACTGGGGGGCTGGCCTGAGCGAGGTTTCCTGCTGTGCTGTGACCGGACTCCCCGCAATTCAGCACTTACTGAGGTTCCATCCTTTTGTTGTGGCCGCAGGAGGTGAGGAGCAGCAGGCAGGGTCAGGGGGTTGTTTCCTGCACACCACCCCCCCCCCCCCCCCC
>UFQX01000587.1:450795-494676 GCA_900497675.1 Arapaima gigas | reverse complement strand
CACCCCCCCCCCCCCCCCCCCCACTAGGGTCATCATTACCAGCTGTTTCTGCAGGGGGGCTGTGTGACTGGGTGTGCTGGTGTTCACTTGGCCATGGGTTCCAGCAGAGCAATACCTGTGGTCAAACAGAAGTGGTGGGAAGGTGATGATTGATGTGAGGGAAAGCGCCCCCTCAGTCCATCAAAGCTGCCGAATCCACCCCGACGTTCCGGAAGGGTCCGCGAGTCGAGGTTTGCGACAGGTTCGGGCGGGGCAGCAGGGGGTATAGTGATCAGTGCTGTCACCTTACAATCTGAAGCACCCAGGTCTGAAACCCACCCCCTCCTGCTGTGACCACGATCGAGCTTCTTGCCCAGAACTAAGGCAAGAGTTACCCCGCTGTATAAGTGGGTAAATCGGCGTAAGCGAAGTGAATAAATAATGAAACGTGATGCGAACGTGACGTTTTCACCGGAGCACAGCTGTGGTACTTTCACTTTCCTTTCAGTGTGTGTGATTTGTCAGTGTTTGAGTCTGTCGCCGTGTGTGTTTATCCAGCCGGTCCTGTATGCTCAGCCAGGGGTGGGGCAGCAGAGTGATCGACAGCTTCCTGTGTCGGGGGCGGGAGGGACCAGCGCTGTCATCCAGCACCAGAGGAAGGAGGAGGAGGAAGTGGGGTGGAACGGGGGCAGGAGTTCCGGGATGCGCTGTAGGGGTGGGACAAGCGCTCACGACCCCCCACCCCCTGCTTTCGCACTCGCTTTTTCCCCCCTTTGCTTTACTTTGGTTTATTTTTTTCCCCCAGCGTCCGGTTTTGAGTGGACAGCTGGGCAGTAATTTCCACAGGAAGTTCAGGCTGGGATCTCCTGCCACTTCGCTGTTTATGTGGGTGCCTGCACTGGGGGGCGCTACAAGGGCTGCTTGTGCTCCACTCAATTCCCACTTGTTCACATTGCTTTATTTTTAAACCATTTAGCACACTGGCAGGGCTCCCCCAACGTAGGTGTGTGTGTGTGGGGGGGGGGGGGCATAAGAGGTCTGGTCTGCTCCAGACCTCCTTGCCCCAGCATACAGTGTCCACTCCAGCCTCCCTCAGCCTGGCTACAGTTTGCTGTGTACGAGCTGGTCCCCCCCTTACACACACACACACACACACACACACACACACACACATACACACACAGGGTTTCTTTTAGACTGTCAGCTGCTGAGATTTCCATTCTTGTCTAGTCTGGTGTCCAGAGTAATGTTGATAATTGGGGTGACTGCAGCCCCCCCCCCCCATTCCCACCCTGCTCTCCTTGCTGTCTAATGTGTCTGGGGGGCAGCTGGTAATGCAGTGACTCTTAGTTGGGGTCCTGTTCATATCTGAGGTCATATGTGCTTGTGTGTGTTTTAGAGCAGATCATGAGGTTCCTGTGGTTCTGACTGATTTCACCCAACCTGTTTGTGGCTGTTTTATTCCTCTCCCTTTTTGGAAGGGCTAAAAGTGGGTGGACGGTGTTGCGCCCCCTAGTGGAGCCTTGTGGTCTACCTTGGGCAGGTTTTCACAGTTACGCAGCAGACGCTGAGCCCTGAAAGCCGGAGCCCCCCAGGGATTCCCTCTCATTATCCAGATTCACAAACTTCCCCTCCGAATGCAAGGGGTTCGAACAGCAAAATGTGGCCTTAAAGTAAAAACGGAGCCAGATGTGTTTGATGTGGCTGTTCGTCTCCATGCCAAGAACTCACCCAGCCGTGTGTGTGTGTGTGTGTGTGTGTGTGTGTGTGTGTGTGTGTGTGTTTTGATGATATAAAAACCTGAGAGGGTCTGTGTTTTTAATCATCTCCAGCCGCCTGTATTTTAAGTGCCGACGGCTTCAGCTGCTGCCAGGGGGAGTCGCTGTTATTTTTGGCCGTGTTTCCCGAAGTCGACGTGGACGCGAGAACAGCTGATACACTGAGTGTGTGCGTGTGTGCGAGACTGGAGGGAGGGGGTCGTACATGGGAAATGTAGATAGAGTGGGCAGTGGGTGGCGTAGTGGTTAGAGCCCCTGCCTTCCAAAGCACTCAGGTATGTACAGTAAAAATGACCCCGTTGTATGAATTATTTAATTCACATTTTAATAACCAGTTCAGTGATGTAATGTGGTCCCACGGTGTGTTTGTTTTGTTTGCGCTTAATGCTGGTCGGGTTTCTCTTTTTTTATGGCTTGGAAATCTTAAAACAATCTGTCTGTTTTTATTCTTCAAAGGTTTATTGTAGAACCTACTTACATTCTGCTCAGAACCTTCTGTGTGCCTGGTGTTCTGCACCGCTGTTGCTGATGTTGTTTAGTGTTAATGTCACATAGTCCTTCCAGCAAGTTCTTCCTCTGATCCATGATGACCCTACACACACGCTGTTGAAAGGGGTGTTTCTCTTGTTGCTGCGGTTGATTTCGTTCACCTGGTTGCTGCTCCTCGTCGTCTTTTGCTTTCCTCCGGCTTTTCCCATCATCTCCATCTGTCCAAGAGAATCCAGCTTCCTCAGGACACATCCAAAACCTGATGTTCTCAGGCTCATCATCTGTGCTTCCATTGAGAGTTGTGGTGTGACTTGATCCAACATCCATTCGTTTATTTTCCTGGCTGCCCATGGTGTCTTTAGAAGTCTCTTCCAACAGCGCAGTTTAAATGAGTCTGTTTCTCATGTCTGGTTTCTTTGTTGTCCACCTTTCACATCCGTTCGGTGTTATAGGAAAACCAGTGACTGGCCGATTCTACTCCTTCTGGAAACATCAGTATGTCGGAGAACCTGTTCCAGATCTTTCACTGCAGTCCTACTAAGTGCTGACTGCTTGACCTCCTTTGTTGTTTATTGATCCAAACAGCCAAAAGTTGTTACTGGTATCTATGTCTTCACCAAAGCTACAGTCTGAGATCTTCTCTCCTTGAGTCACGATACCTGCTGTTAGACCCCCCTCCCCCGTTCCCACTCGCTGTGTCACAGTCAAACCACAACTGCAGTTTGCCGGAAGTGAGATTCCTCACAATTTGTCATTAAATAAGTGAACAGAATTCTTCTAGTGCCATTTTCTGCAGTGTAACGCACACCCACACACTCCTACTGATACGCAGTAGATGAGTCTGTGCCTTGCTGGTTATCTGAGCTTCACGCAAATAAATCAGTGTCTCTCTCTCTCTCTCTCTCTCTCTCTCTCTCTCTCTCTCTGATGCCAGAATGCCACAGACAGTTCGTCAAACTCCTCACAGAAGAAGGAGAGCTCCATGCCATCGCTTGGCTCCTCCCACTTCTATGAGCCGGGCCGCTACCGCTGCCTCCTGGGCCACCTCCCAGACCAGCACCGGCCCTTGGAACACTACTTTCCCAATCAGGTGGGTTCAAGCAAGCATGCGGTTGTTTGGGGTTGTCCTGGAATAGACCTGAATGTGTGTGCAACAGGGGGTATGTCCTACTCGCGAGGTGTCCAAAATCAAAAGTCCACAAGTTCTCAGTTTGGCTCAGTGTGGAGGAATGAGCTCCTTCTGCCCCTCAGAGCTGACGAATCCCTCTCAGCATCTCAGAAAGGTGTCAAACCCATCTCCTTCAGAGCCATTTCTCTCCTCATCTTCTCACAGCTGCATAAGAGTCCAACACCGTCTGCTGTGATCATCTGTGTGTTTGCTGTTTGAGTCTCACTTCTATAGGCAGCTACCAGAGGGATGTGAACCAGCAAGACGGTGGCGTCAGACGGTATCTAAAGTTCTTGCTCTGCTGTCGACCCACTTACGCCATGTCAGATAAATGAATCCATTTAAACGTTAATACACGGACATTAATATACGGCCAAGATCTGTTATTCTTCACCGATAGGAATGCAAATCACACTTTTGCTGCATGAAGCGGCATCACGTGAGAAAAGTAATTCATGATTTAGCATCATTTAATGCGACTTTAAATGGTCCAGCAGATGATAAACCTCTGCTCTGTAGACCAGCTATACAGTAATAAAAGCTTTATGCAAAGACCCGTCTGCTCCTTTTTGCTTGTGCTTGAAGTTTTTCCTCCACTAACTTTAGCTGCACCTCTGACCAGCATGTGTGTATTTGCGTTAGTCGCCCTGCAAGTGTGTGACACGGGAAACACAACCGAAAACACACACAGCTGGACCTCTGGTGACCGGAAGCTGGAGCCAGTCCAGCCCAGCAGCGTTGCTGTACAAATATCCGATAAACATTCCTGGACTTTTTTTAAAAAAAGATCTATATGATAAACAGGAATGACTGGACTAATGTAGGTGGGTCCACTTGTAGACCCCCCCCCACCCGCCTAATATTGTAACAATACCGTATTGTTTCCGTCTCACGCCTCGCAGCCGCTGCCCAGGTTCCCGCGGCACGTCAAGGACGAGGAGGAGGAGGAGGTCGTGCGCATCAATCCGAGGGAGCAGCGCTGGTTCACGACCGGCTACGAGGACTACCGCCAAACGACGCCGCGCGAGCGCTCCGTCTGGCCCGAGGAGGCCGACGCCTACGTGCACTTTGCCAAGGGCGAGTGCCACAAGCACGACTACAGCTATCCCTACGGCCCGGACTGCGGCCGACCTCCTCTCAAGGCACACGTGGACGGCGGCACGGTGGGGACACAGCCGCAGGCGCTGGGGAAGGCCGACGGGGGGCGCTCGCGCTGCATTTATTGCCGGGACATGTTTGACCGCGAGGCCAACAGGCGCGGCCGGTGCCCGGACGCCCCGGACCCCGTGCGCGTCTTCATCCGGCGCGCCAGCTGCATGTGGTGCGCAGACAGCCTGCTGTACCACTGCCTGTCGGACCCCGAGGGCGACTACTCGGACCCGTGTTCGTGCGAACCCGGCGACGAGCGCTTTTGCCTGCGCTGGATGGCGCTGTTGGGCCTGTCCCTGCTGGTGCCCTGCATGTGCTGCTACCTGCCCATGCGGGCGTGTCACCGGGCTGCCGTCGCCTGCCACTGCTGTGGGGGGAAACACAAGGCCACCAGCTGAGCCTCGGTGGCAAAGTGGGCAGAGTTGGGATCCCTCTCCTCAAGCTCAGCAGGCTTCCTATGGACGACGTGTTCGGAGAAGTTCTGTGGCGTGGGATCGTCCTTCGGGATGTTCTCCGAGGGGCTGAATTTGACTCGCTGTTGTCGGGTTTCGCGGAGGACCGAACGCGTGCGTCACTCGGAGAAGCCGGAGGGTGGCGTCGCCACGCGCCCTCGTTGCTAAGCGACGATCACGATTTTTTTCCCTCTTCCACCAGCAGAGGCGTTTCCGTCACCCGCCACACCCTCCGTTTGTGGAACCCGGGACGTTGAAGCCGAGCTCGGGGGGGGTCAGCGGTGCATCAGAGCACAGGAGCTTCGGCAAAACGGAAGAAATCACTGCATAGTTGTGCTATTTCGTACTAAAGCACAACAGCTGCTGCGTGTGAAGAATCGGCCGACTGTGTAAAAAGCTGTCATTTTATTAGTCCACCTGAGAGGGGCTCACATTTCGTATCGAAAGGTTAGCTTTATTTATTTTCCGACTTTTGCTGACACAGCAGCAGGAGGTGTTTCGGTGGGGGAGGGTGGTCTGCCGCCTCCTCTCTGCCCACTCCAGCATTAATGGTGCTTTTGCATTTGAAGTCAAACGTAGAAACACACAACGGCAGCAGCGAGACGCGGACTGTCCGGGCGCAGAGGGGCCGTAACGTTAAGCAAACTCATAGTTACTGCTAAGGTTATTAGAATTATAATCCTCGGCTCTTTACAAAAATTACACTGTACATTTATCGGAATTTTACTACTGGGCAGCAGCTTTAGTACGAGGTCAGACGTCTGAACTGTTTCCGCGTTTTAATGTTAAGTAACCCAGCGAGATGAAAGTTACAGGGTTGTTGACCCTCCCCCCACTTAGAGGGGGGCGGGGGGTTACGGCACCCCAACTGTCACAGCTGGGAAAACAAACTTTTTTCACAGTCATAACTCTAACTGCGGTTGATGATGATGATGATGGTGGTGGTGTATGATGCGGGGGCAGACGGGTCCACAAGATGAGACCCCCGATGAGACCCCACGCATAGCACCACTACAGTCAGCTGTCACTTTCAGAGCCTCAGTCCCCCTCCCTTTTTGGAGTCTCAAAATACTTTGTCAGCAGCATCAGCGGAGTGGTTGCTGGGGGCCTTTTGACAGAGTGAGTGATGAGGTGAGGAACACTAAACAGTGTAAATACAGAGATGCTGAATGGTGGGAGGGTCCCGTCTATGAAGGAATGCAAGGCTGAGGATTCTGGGAAGCAGTAACACTCGGGCAAGTGATGCTGCTGTGATGGCCAGGGACCGAGATCAGCCTGGTCACCCCCTCCCCCCCCCCCACACACACACACACACACAGCAGCGACTCACTGTAATTGAAAATATGTTATTTTTCTATGTTGTAATGGAGCCAGAAACCTTCAACCTGTATGATGTGTGATGTATGACACTGTGTGTGTGTGTGTGTGTGTGTGTGTGTGTGCACCGATGTGCCTCAAGCACAATGTGTCCAATTCCTTTTACAATTCTGACAAAATAGAAAGAGAAACCAAAATTTTTTTTACAATTAGCATTTTTAACTGTAAAAAGGGCAAAAATATCTGTATTGTGTGTCTGATGTACATTTTAGTTCTATTTTTTTATTGTTACTAATATCTGGTGTGAAAGGAGAAGAGGAGGTGTGCAAACAGCAGTGTGTCACGTGTTGAGGGGCGTGGCCTAAGCAGGAAGCACTTGGCAGCCGGCACCAATAAAAGTGAGAGAAGGCGCTTTGCTTAGTCCTGTTGTGTGCTTGGACCCCTAGTGGGGTGGTGGGGTTTGACCCCACATCCAGCTGTGTCCCCCTGGGTGATATTGACTCCACAGCTGGTTCTGTTGGCCCATCCTCCTGTGAGGGTGGGGGAGGGGCCGTGGTCAAAAAACCACGAAGCCATCAGCGCCCCATGGACCACCCGTGGGTGAGCTCATCGGACTGACACACGTTTCTCACACGCCTGCCGGGCAGCTCGGTCCCCGGCCGCTGCGCCGCACAGTGGCTGCAAACAGTATCACACACCACGTGCAAATATTTAAAACACACTTTTTCCTAATGAGGCCCAAGAAAGGCAGCCTGGCTGCACATGGACCGGAACCCCCATCTGAGGCCCAGGATGGAGGCCACGCTGCTCCATTAATCTCCATCTCCATGAGCAGGGATGAAAGTTCTCATCTGGTATGTTTCTAAATGAGGTATCTGAGAGGAATCCACAAATCCTGCATATTTACAACCTCAACGTTCTGTTTACTTTCTGCCCAAATCAGTGTTTCCGTCTGCGTTAATTTTACTCAAATTTGTACAAGAATCGCGTGCGGTTTCAGTCTCTTCAGCTTACGGACACCATCGAGCATCTGTTTGTTCGTAGCTCCACTCATTTTCATTACCAAAACATACAAGATGTTTTGGAGAAAAAAAAATATTGGATCTAGCTATAATAAAAAAAAATAACTTGGTGGGACTTTATCTCGGGCTGGGAACCTTTTTTCCTCAAAGAGCCAAATTTTTGGAAACATTTCAAAAGAAAGGCACGAGAGCCGGAGATATTTTACAAGCAAATTAAATTTTGCCCTTCAGTTTTGATGATGAAGTTGAAATGTCCACACTAACTTTTTCACACACACCCCCTTGTAGAATTTCCACAATTTATTTACCGTCAATATGTAAAAAATCTCTGCATTGCTGCTTATTTACGTAAATGAGACTCTGCTGCTGCACCGCTTTGCATTCTGGGCCGTAACCGGTGACGTTCCGCTTCATGCAGGTATTTAGGCTTCCCTCCCTGAACCTCGAGCGCAGGTTGTTTCTGATGTTTACACGTGAGGAGGACTGTTCATGTGAATAGAGCTTCGTGCAAAAGTTTGAGCGCCACAGGCCGGGCGACGTTCCGGCGGGACAGCGCCAACAACCTCTGCCTCAGAAAACTCTGCGTGACATTTCTGCTCCTTTTTATGCACCATTTCAAAATCACGGCTTGCAGAGGTTTCCGGCATCCAGAGAAAAAGAACATTTGTCTCACGCTTCCTTACAGAATCGTCCGCTTTCAGAAATATTCTTAACTGCATGTTTGAGATCTTCTCACACAGGTTCAGTTATATTCCAGCGTGGGGTCCGCGAAGGCCGTTCCAGAGCCTTCGTCTTTTTTTCTCAAAGTAGTTCGTCGGCGTTCACTTTGAGGTGTGTTTTGGATCGTCGTCTTGTTGGAATGTTCAACCTCTTTTCAGCTTCAGCTTCTTCGCCGACTGGAGGACGTTAGATTTCGGGTTTTCTTCTGTCGAGCAGAATCCATTCTTCCCACCAGCTGTACAATATTTCCTTTCCTTTGCCATAGGTTGCTGAGAGATCTGCCGCCATGCTTCACGGCTGGAAAGGTGATCTTTTCGTGAAATACCTTTTCGTGGCCTCACCTGCTGAAAAATAAGACTGGGGGGGTCAACTGACAGGTTCCCAAACTTTAGCACCTGCCATGCTTAGCATTTCTGCATTTTTCACATTGGAATATCAACAAAACGTTGAAAAAATTTAGCCAGAGGTGCCCAAACTTTTGCATACAGCTGTATGTGGAATCCAGCGTTGTCGGGACAGCAACACGGACACGTTCACACGCTGGAAGGGGGTGGAAGTCCATTCCAAGCTTTGAGAATGAGGGTCTTCTTGCTGTCTTGCTGGAGGTTCCTTATTTTAGTCTCAGTTATTTCAGGTGGTGTTTCTCCAGCTCCGCCCAGCTTCTCACGTTTGGGATTCAAAGTGGCGACTTTAGACATCCCCCGCGAGTCACTTTAACTTCCTTGAATTCAGGTGCAGGTGCAGCTGAGTTTTTAAAAATAAGTAGAGTTACTCAAACAAAACTGGAAACAAGTCCATTCATAGACGTTCGATGCAGGACGGCAGTCATTTTTGCAAATTGGTAAATTCTCTTGTTTCATAGAAGACACAGTAAATGTTGGGGAGCCAGATAAAATCCAGGAAAGAGCCGTGCACGGCTCACAAGCCACAGATTCCTGACCCAAGTCACAATTGTCAAAAATAAAAACCTGTTATGAACACGTGTCCCGCTCCTCAGCTTGTTGCTGATCCTCAGCGCTGAAGAACCCGGACGTGAGCTGTAAATGCTGTGGAGATGAGTTGAATGAAGGCGGCCCTACGCATTTATTCCGTTTGGCGCCACCTGTTGGCTCGGGGGGGGGAAACACAAGGCTGTATTTGCAGCACGACTGTCAGAAATGTTACGAATTAGATCGGCGAAGGAAGGAATTTAAAGTAATCTGGAAAAGTCATAATCCAAACTTCTGTAAAACAAGGAGTCGGTGTGTGGACAGCAGCATAGCTTTTAAGTGCTGAATTTTAAACAGTCACCATCCCCAAACACAACGATACGAATAAACTAGACCGAAAGCTGGTATTTGACAAACTCCCCACTCCTTCTGTAATGGCACATGTGGAAGGTCATTTTTCATATGAAACAGTGCTGTGTTGCTCCAGATATGGTTGTGTGTGTGTGTGTGTGTGTGTGTGTGTGTGTGTGTGTTCTTGGGCCCAGATTCCAGGCAGTCCTGTGAAAGGGGCCTGTTGCTGGATATGAGCTCCATGTGAGCTCCAGGACCTCAGCTCTGACAGGTGTGTTTGTGGCCTCAATGAGCATCGCGCTGAGCTCAGCCGCGACTGCGAGGTGCGGAAAGAGCGGGACCCCAACACTGTCCTGCACAGGGAGCGTCCCTCGCGCCCGGACCGGCCCACGGTGCATTCACAGCTAACGCTGAGTCGTGTTTATAGTGCCTCTTTTTATAGCTTTGCGCTAACTGCTCATTCCCGCCCCATCTGCACAGCTGCTTTTCAAGTCTAATGACCTGTTGTTGGCCAGACGGGTGAACACACACACACACACACACACACACACACACACACAAGATTCTTTCTCCCCCTCCACCACCCTTTTGGGTTTTTATTTTAATCTCCACACCTGGCAGCAGCCCTCGGGGCCAGACCCCATCCATCATCGCACTCTGTGAGCTTCGCTCGCTGTGGGATTTACTCTAAACGGGCGTCTCTCTTTTTTGGGCCTTGGCAGGTCGCCCACGTTGCTGAACCGCCCGCGGTCCAAACCTGAGGACAACAGGGCAACCGCTGCTCGGATCACTGCTTGTTTCCACTCTGCTTCCAATGTCACGGTCACTAGCTCCGGCAGGACAGTCCAGGAGCCGCAGGGTTATAGGTCACATGTTTGGCCAGGGAGCCATGTCTTGTTCTCTGAACTTCTGGTGATGTGACGTATGGTTATATAGCTCATCATGGTGTGACTGCAGGTGACCCCCCCCCCCCCCCATACTGGAGGATCTAGCTGGAACATCCGACCGACATCAGTCCGGTGCTTCACGATATTATTTAAAATATATATAAGAATTTAAAAAGGTATTTTAATTGGAAAAATGAAAAATTATTTGAAGAAAATTCACTTAATTTGGAGTGATTTTCCACCACATTTAAAAAATATAAGTTTTGTTAAAATAAAACTGTCTTGTACAAACAACTCGGACAGTCACGTGTCTGACGGACGGGAACGGGCAACCCCGATGCCGCTTTCCCGTGTTGAAATTCCAGACTCTTCCACCTCAATCCCTCCCATCCCCTTTGTCCCTTTTGTAGGTTTACGTTCCCCTCCCTCTTCTTCTCTTTCTTTCTTCCTTTTTTCCTACACTGTTTGGATTCCAGAAATGACTTCCTTCCTTTACAAGCCGACCCCTTGAGAGTCAGAGGGAGGTGTGTGTGTGTTTGATGCTGTCTTTGGGCCTGAGAGGCAGCCTGTCACAACCACCCACACACACACACACACACTCTCACAGAGGTATAAATACATGACTCCGCAGTGCCAACGTCTGCTTATATACCCACACTGACAAAATCACTCACACACACTATCAGAGACAGAGCTATGGGTGGAGCCACATGGTCAGTCAGACGGGCTTCAAAAATACATGCTCCACGTGGGTCCAAGAGAAACACGGTTCTGGGAGCCACAGCCTGCTACACAAAGTGCTATTTTTAATCGTCAGACGTTCCCTCAGACGCGAAACGGTTCGCTTCTCTCCACCAAGGCGGGATTCCGGTGAACAGCAGCTCGGACCGGACCGAACTTCTGCACCACCCTGCGGAGGTCCTAACTCCGCGTGGTTCACTGCAGCCGGAACGCCAGGTTCTTACCCGAGTCTGAAATCCAACACCGTGCACCTGCTCCTTACGTTTCACGTGTAGAGAAGTGCCTTAATTCAACTCCCTTCCACAGTGTCCACAGCTTTTGTCTGCTGTACCTGAGCCTCTGATGTGATTTATTTAATCTATTAGCAGCAGTTTAAAAAAAATAAACTTTTGTCTGCAGCAATTCTGAGAAACTTTATTATACAGTATTCTAAGAAATCAAGTATGATTTACAAAAGTAGATGACAAGTATAAGAAATGTACATTTCTAAAATCAACCCAAATTCTTAAAATATGTGCAAGAATGTTGTTTTGTCTGTAACAAATTAGATCTACCAAGAAAATGGCAAAACGACGAGCTACTCGGCCAAAATTATATGATATTAGACTCGAGGTGGGACTCAACTCGCTGCCTCCGCCGTTACTATTAAATAAATGAGGGGAAAAACACAGAATCGTTTTTATTTGTTACAGGTGACATTTTTACGGAGCCAAACAAGTGCAAAAATAGACAGATATGCGCATTACTACTGTTACCGATAGCGGCTTAGTGGTAAAAGTCGAGGGTTAAAAACCAAACCATTTGGAAGCAGACTTCCGTGCACCGGTTCAACACGGCCATTTCCCCAGTTCTAGAAAAATCACCTTTAATACCCGATTAATGAAACCTCGCTGTGCCCGTAGCGCTGAGCTATGAGAGTTTCTCTAGCGTACCTGAGCCGTTCTGCTCCCACACAGGAGGATTTGTGGTGAAAGAGGAGCACTGAAACACACGGCTGCTTCCTCGATAAAGAGGCCTGCCAAGCGTGTCCCTCGCAGGAGCCGAGTTTAATGTGCACCGTCACGGCTCCGGGGCCTGCCACCAACCCCTGCGGGGTTCAAAGCCTCGGGCCTGACCCTGAGGGGCACCATCTCGCTCAAGCACATCCTTTCTGTCTGGGGGTCAGGGTCACGCTCCTCTGTGGATCTTTCTCCCCCTCCTCCCCCCGTCAGCAACAGGACCAGGAAGGCCTTGAACCTTGACAGGGCCCCAGCCGTTCGTGGCTAAAACCGAGAGCCAAGTTCCACCCACACGTGTGCGTGCAGCAGGAGGCACTCTTTGACAGGCAGCCTCAAGGGTCCGAGCAGGAAATGGTTCCACTTGAGGAGTTTCCGTGGAAACCGGGGCGAGTCGAGCGGCAATTTCGCAGTCGCACAGCAAGGGCTGCATTCAAAGCACCGGAAATCTGCTGTCCCGTCCTTGAGGGACGACGAGCACCTGCACTGTCCTCACATCCACAGGCGTGGCTCTTCCCTGCCGCAAACCCCCCCCCCCCCACTTCCTCAGTCACCGATGAGACACTTTGCTCCTCTGATCGTGGCAACTTTCAAAAGCGTTTGCCCGGCGCGTGCTTGTTCTTGTGAACTTGCAAACCTTTGTACTACAGCAAAACAGGCGGAGAGCTGTCCTTCAGGGTACGACAGCGGCTGCCAGGGGCGTCTGTTTTGCAGAATCGCCGATGAGCTACCAGGTGGTGCAGTGGTTGAAACTTTCGCTTTGCACTACAAAAGACCCAGGTTTGTATCCCACCACCTGCTGTAGTCACTTGGATCCAGGACCTAACCCTGTTTGTATTTGTACTATCTGCCCCTGTGTCTGCATGTCTTCTGGTTTCCTCCTACAGCCCAAACATGCACTTCAGGTTCATGTGTCACTGAGGGGGTAGGTGGGGGTGTGTGTGTGTGTGTGTGTGTGTCTCTCTCTCTCTGCAGATGGACCGCGACCCGACCAGGAAAAAGACGTCCCGGAAACGGGTCTCTTCCTAAAATTCCGCTGAACCCCGTGAGGAGCAGGTTTAAGACAAACCTCCAGTGGCAGTTCTCCAATTTCCACGTGACACAGCAGCTGGGTTTAGTCTGCAGCTTCAGTGGACACAGCAATTGGGTTTACAAAAACCAGGTGACTTTTTCCAATCTGAACTCGAGTTGAACCTTAAACTGCAGCCAAGGACAGAGCAACTGTCAGCTTGTTTCTTAAATGCAAATCAAATCAAGCGTAAAGGAAACGCAGTCGAGTCGGTCGACCCTTCTGTCCCCCTCCTGTCTTAACCTCATTCACAAACACAAACTCAAGTCCCCGCCTCCCTCCTCCCATAACCCACTCCATCCCCGCCTGTAACTGCACAGTAATCCACAGACAGCCTTATAAATCTCTTCACTTTATTTCAATCGGCGTTAGGCAGTTATGCTGTGAAAAAGTAGGTCCAGTAAAAACAACGCAACTTGGCACTGGATGAATGTTTATGGGGAGAAATATACACAAGTCAAACCAAAGTGTGAAATACCATGACAACGTCTCCATATCTAACAATGCCGATGTCCTATTATCGCCGCCGTGTGATACGCCGGACACAAGGGAAGCCCCCCCCGCGCCGTCACCACCAATCGCTTCCTAAAACAATGATTTTGCTGAGCTCCGTGTGAAACGGTGGCGACGCTACGAGACACATTCATCAGGCAGAGAAAACGCAGCGCAGTGTGTACCAGTACAAAACAAAGTCGCGTGAAAGAATTACACCTCTCACTCCACCACAAAGAAGAGGAGAAAAATAAAGTGACAAAACAGTTTTTTCTCAAAGTTATCAAAACAGTCCCTCCCTGGTCGCAATGAGCACTTTTAGTTTTAACAGGAATGGGAAACTGGGACTTCCAGTTGATTCTAAACCCCTAAAGGAGCCCAAAGGCTCCCCAATGACAAGACCCCCCCCCCCCAAACCAAATACCAAATCTTCTATAGCTGAGTTGCAGTCACCCATCCACAGAGCATTCAGCAGGAGCGAGTTCACCTGCTGTGCGGTACGAATGGGCAACCAGCCTCAATGGGGCCTCTTTAAATACACACACACACACACACACACACACACACACAACCTTCAATTTGGTGAAACCTGGGCAGTTCGATTCAATGATGGTTACGTGGCAGAAAATAGAAAACTTTTTCCCCAGAAAACCTGTTAGAACTTCACTCCCGTGTCTCCAGAACCCCTCCCTTCTCCAGGGCATCTCTGTAACCCTGCCCCCCACCCCCTCACAGATGAGTTACTCTAAACAAAAAGTACCAGAACCAAACAGAGGTGGTAGAGAGGAACGGGTGGGTGGCCTGGGCGGTCAGCGTTTATCTGACCGTCACACCCAGCTTTTCAAGCACCCGCACGCCTTTTTCCTGGTATTCCTCGCGCGTCAGCCAGAAGTTGTCCTTGTCTTTCATGATGTCGGCCAGAACAGCCCCACCGAGGAACACCATGTGTTTGCGTCGAGGGGGGTCCTCAATCCGAATCTTGAATTTCTGTGCAGGAGGAAGTAGGATAGACACACACACACACACACACACACACACACACACACACACACACACACACGGTAAACCAATTATGTATTCTTCATTTTCCCCATTTCAGAGGCTCTACACAATATCGAGCCTTTACATCGATTTAATTGTGAAGGAAATGACATCCCAAATTGCTAAACCTTCATCTTCAGTAAACAAGGTATTTGTGTGAACTGCACTACGGATGTTGTTATATTTATAGTGGGACCAAGCGGCACAGTGGTTAGTGACACTGCCTTTCGCGCTAAGGATTCAGCTCTGAATCATGCTGTAGTGCTCTTGATGAAGCTACTTACCCAGAACTGATACCGTAAGAATTACCCCGCTGTATAAATGGGTAAAGAAGTGCATGTAGCATAATGCACAGAGGTCACATTGTAATGAGAAAGGAGTCACATAAATACTGGTTAATATAACTAATATTTGCTCTAAACCACCGAGAAGCTGTCTGACTCCACCTGCTGGTCAACACGCCACACTACAAGTCATTTATTATTTATTAGACACTTTCCAGCAAAATGAATTACAATTTTAAGCTACTTACTCTGATTTACACCTTCATACAGCAGGGTAATTTTTACTGCATCAGTTCAGGGTATGTACAAGGGAACTACAGCAGGGCATTCAAAGCTGGGAACTTGTGCAAAACCAGCTCTACGCCACCTGCAAACTAAGGCTGTCCGTCATTATTATTTTTTCCAGTTCCTCCCACTTTTTCACAAGCCATCAGAAACCTCCGAGGCCCAAATAAACAAAACCCAGGTAGTCAGCAAACACTGCGGTCTTGCTGTCCAAACAGCCCTGAGAACACGCTCAGAAACCTCATGTTTTGAAATCCAGAGGGTGTTACCCACCGAGAGCTTGTCCACATCACCCTTCAGCACCCGCTCCAGATAGAGCTGCTTAAGCTCGCGCTCCAGCCGGGATGGGAGCCCAGGGTACATGGTGGAGCCCCCAGACAGGACGATGTGCTTGTAGAACTCAGCCCTGGGGGGGCACAGTGTATCACAATCACACACTGCTGGCAGCAGAGAACATCAAGTGTGCAGCTTGTTGTTATGCAGCACCTTCCCAACATTCACCTGGTGTCAATGTCCGCCGCCTGGATAGTGTTGAAGAGCAGCTCGGCCACACCCACTCCCTCCACGTTGATGAGGTGCGGCTGGAACAAAGCTTCGGGGGCCTCGAACCGCTCACCTCCCACCTTGATGACCCTGCCGTCTGGAAGCTGTGGGGCGGACAGATCGCAAGTTATATTAACAGGACTGTGGTCAACAGGTGGGGGCGATTAAAGGGCAGAAGTTTCAAATCCCAGGAAGGAACCTGCCTTTGTAATACTATTATCTGTTCAACTGTATGACAAGGAAAAAATTCATTCATTTACTTATTTACTTAACTGGTTTTCTCCTTATGATGTTAAGATACAGTAAATTAACCCATTTATTCAGGTAGATCATTTTTACTGTGTCTACTTACGGTAAGTAACTTCATCAAAGTTCCTACAGCAGGAGATCAGATATGAACCCAGGACTCTAAATGCTACTTTTTTGCTGCCTAAATGGAGGAAATGACCTCATTTTATGACTAATTAATAAAGAAATCCAGGTTCACTAACTTTTTCTTGCAACTGTAATCACAATAGTCGCTTCATAGATTATAGCTCTAGGGGGCTGAGGAAAGAGCCAGAAACGCCATAAAGGGTCCATTGACGGTGCGAGGTCTGTTTTTCAGGGGCACAAGTCGGAATCGGGTCGGCGTAAGCAGGGCTGTGGCCACACAGGAAGTGATGTCACACACTTCTGGTCACTCTGCTGCCACACTACCGCCCTTGTCTGACCGGTGCATTTTTCTGTTTTTGCTTCGGAAACAAAAACCAGCTGCGGGGAGGACTCGCGGGGCCCGGCCCCGTTTACGCCGAGCCACAGCAGGAGGAGGCCACAGAGGCGTTGGCCACTGCAACCATGGAAACAGGAAGTTGTCCCCCAAGGGATCCCAGAAAAATCAGTTCCCTGTTATGGATTTGGCTCCTCCACGACCATGGAGAATTATAGTTGTCTGTCAACTGGGCCTCCTACTAATTAAACCTTCCTGAGCCCACTTGAGACTGCGGACAGTAGCACACCCTGCACCAGACCACACACTCAGCCTTTCCATTTCCGGAGAAGTCCGTTTGCCTTCGTGGGTCTTGGCAGCTCTTCAGTGCAGCAAACTGTTCCTTCAACTTACAACCGCAACTGAGGCCAGAACTCTATACGCAACTCTAAGGTCACTTTTACCACCAAGTCACAGTCAACAAAAGCTGTGCAACAGATGTTCCTAAATTTAGTTTCTTGTTTCTGCAACAACCTCAAATATAGGCAAATAAAATATTTTTAAGAAAAAAAATGTAAAAATACATTTTTAATGTCTTAAATTTGAGGTACATAAGTTAAACATTTGAACAGAAATGAAAATATATGATCTCTACAAAATATTCAATGCTGATTGTTAAGCGATTCAGCTCATAACCGCATAAAACGTTCTTTATGTCACCAGGACTGAGGAAAATCAGATCTGAGCGGTAAACACCGTGGAAGACAAGTGAGTGAAGGCGGCTTGACGCTCCAATTCTGCTTGGGTGCTCTTCACCGCCATCTTTCAGTTCAGATGGCAAACATAGTAAAGAGAGATTTTGGAGGCATCAGGGAGTGAAGAAAAAGCATCAAAAATAACCGGGAAAATATTTACATCTTTAAAACTCTGCAACTCTACTGTTAACCTAAGGAGGAACTGCTTGTCTATCTATACTCTAGCAAACAGCATATTTAGTAGCTATTTGGTAGCTGTGAGCATAGACACCAGTAAGAAGGAAGCACCAGCAGGTGTGAGGGGCAACACGGGGCTCACCGTGTAGGACTCCACCAGCACCGTGGTCTCCAGGGCCAGCTTCTGCTCCTGCTCGATGTTGTAACCCACGTAGCAGAGCTTCTCCTTCATCATACGCACCGTCTCGAAGTCGGCCGAGTGGTTGAAGGCATAGCCACGCAGAAGCAGCAACTGTTGGTGCCAGAGAGATGGTCAGAGTGGAAAAAGTGAGTGGAGACACCAAGACAGGAGACCAAATTTGCGAGACAGAGAAAGGAAGTCCTCACACCTTGATGAGGTAGCGGGTGATGTCCCTTCCAGCTATGTCCAGTCGTCGGGTGAGGTGGGGCAGAGAGAAACCCTCATAGACGGGACAGATGTGGGTGACACCGTCACCAGAGTCGACCACCACGCCCGTCAACAACCCTGGATGGGGATTACAGGAAAACCTGCAGTGCTGGACTGGTGGGTCTCGCACCCCATCTCCCAAACCATTACTGATATCATGGGCCAGACAGCAACAACCCACAGAAAATGCTCAGGACCCCAGACCTCAGTTCGTACGAGAAGTTCAAATCAGCACAGTCTATATGCTCCCACATTGTGGCCACCAGATGGCACTATATTCCCTACAGACTGTCACATTTATTCACCCTTAAACTGTGTTAGCAGCAACAATAGTTTCCACCGTGCAAACTGCAACTAGTGCCTCGATCCCGAGACAAACATTAAACACTTTTATGATCAATAGCCAAGTGAAGAAAATTAATGTTGAAAAACACCTGTGTTGTGAAGCACAAATGTAATTTAATAAAAAAAAAAAAAAAAAAAAAGAAGGACCAGACAACTGACTTGGACGCAGGTGTGACATCATTTACCTTGGGCGTACAGCGTCAGCACTGCCTGGATGGCGATGTAAACACCGGAGAACTGATAGGTCTCAAACATCACCTGGGAAATGATGAAATCAGCAGACAGAAAGAAGAAATTAGAACAAAACGCAGAGATTTTGATTTTTGAAGATTAGCAGCTCAGTGAGGTCAAGATGTTTTGGGTCACCGGCCCCCCATAATACTACATAGAAGACCCTCAATCTGCCAACACAGTGGCACTACTGCTGTGACAGAACCAGCCAGGCAGACCGTACCTCAATGATCTTCTCCCGGTTTTTGGTGGGATTCATGGGCGGCTCTGTGAGGAGGATCTTGCAGTTGCGCGAGTCGATGTTGAGCTTCTCAGGCCCAAAGGTGTAGTCCCACAGGTGTTTCATGTCGTCCCAGTTGCGCACAATGCCATTTTCCATAGGGTAGTTCACCTCCAACATGGAGCGCAGCTCGCTGGCTTCGTCACCCACCATCAGGTCCTAAGAGGTCAGAGGTCAAGCCCACATAAAAAGACCCATTGTCATTCATGTGCAAGATCTCTGGTTCAGGAATCTTCCCTCTCCTCACTCCATACATTCAGGTTCCACAGGGATTAAACAACAGCAAACAGCAGTGCCCCTCCACACTCACAAGGGGTCCAAAATCAAAAGCCTGGTGGTGCTCAGATTTATCCTGGTTGTGTTGAATTGAGCTCTCAGTCCCTCAGAGCAGCTGAACCCCACCCAGCATTCAAGAAGGGACTCAAACCCATCTCGTTCAGAGCCATTTCTCTCCTGATCCCCTAACAGCTCCACGAGTCCAAAATCATCTGCCGATTATTGATGTATTTGCTATTTGAATGTCACTTCTATAGGCAGCTACTTGAGGGATGTGAACCAGCGACGTAAGGAAATGAGTAGGACAAGATGTGCTTTGATCAGACTGTGTCTAAAGCTCATTGTCTGTTGTTCACGTACTTTTTTACAGTAAGCTATATATTGATTCGCAGAAAAGTGGCTCATAATTGTAAATGTGGGACTGACAGGTGAGGGTCAAAGGTTACAAAACTGATTGACAGAGAACAGTGACCAAAGTCCTTTCATTGAACCAGATACCCCAGGGAGGCACCCTCACCATCAGTGAGAATCACCAACCCCAGAGTCTCTGAAGCTGCAGAAGGACAGCAAGGTGCCACCTCTCTGCTTTCTGCCGCCAGGGTGGTCTTGAGAAACCCGCTCTAGTGATGGAAAGTCACCAACGGAAGCACAGGAAACCATCCAGCCCATGCACGAAGGACTGCTGTGAGCACACAGCCTAGCATACATGCAAAACGGAAATGCTCATGCATTTTTAGGAACAGTCACTGCAAACTCAGCACACTGCTGCACTATATATGTAAGCTGACCTACCCTGTGACCCTCTTCCACCAAACTCAGTACATACACAGCAGCATCACTGCTGGGTCCTGCTCTGATGGCATTTTGCAGATGTACATTTTCATAACAAGGCGCTAGACTGTGACAGAGGAACAGTTTAGTGTCTCCTGCTGTTTCCAAAGAAGCTATGCATATTTCTGAGCTCATCTGATTGGCATCCCAGTGGCCTTCTTCCCATTCAGCATGTACCCCACCCTGGATTTCTGTGAAGCACGGTGGTTCCTTTCACTGCAGGCTGACATCCCACACACAGCCAAGATGATGGCACAGTGCTGCTGATAAAACTTGAACTGACCAAATTAGACATGGTAAAGGCTTACAAATACGTCATTACTTCCCCAGTAACAGTTTAGAGTTGACAATGAATAACATTCACCACCCTGTATGATGCAGACTGAACGGGGCGCCAGCTGACGCTTTTTCTGCTACATGTGTTTGATATAACTAAAAACCATGATTCATCCTCAATTCCAAACTTCCAGAAAGTAAACCAAGTAGAATGTGAAAACAAAACTGAAGTATAGCCATCCATCTTCATTAACCACATATCCTGAGCAGGGTCATGGCAGTCCTGAACTACCCTGGAACCAATGGACACTAGGCTATGAAACTGCACCCGGATGGGATGCTAGGCCATTACAGGGATAAAACTGAAATACAAAGTAATTTTAAAAAAAAAAAAAAAAAAAAAAAAAGATCAGGGAAAAAGATGTGAGATATAAAGGTTATTTAATTAAACTCTGCAAGNTGAAATAAAAAGGAATTTTAAAAAAAAAAAAAAAAAAAAAAAAAGATCAGGGAAAAAGATGTGAGATATAAAGGTTATTTAATTAAACTCTGCAAGCAGGTAAAAACAACATGAAAAAGTCTAAGATTAGAAGGGAGGGAAAGGAAGAAAGAGGGTGCAGAAACAGATCAGCGCACAGCCATCCACACTTACCATCTTCTTCCTACTCTACCTCAACAGGTGGACAGAGAGGGGAGAGAGGGCAAAGGAAGAGAGTCAGCAGAGGGGTACAAATAGCCAGTGGAAGGTTCACACACCATTGGGTGAGAGATTCAGGGGCAGCAAATGTTGGATTGTGTGTGGCAGTTCATTACAGTAGTAAATCTAATGTCCAGTACTGCGCACCATTAGGTGTAAAACTCACAGGTATTTGGAGAGAGAGATATACAAACAAATAACTGTATTAATCCCAAATGAAGCTGCACATCATTTTTTCTCTTACAAAAAAAAAAAACAGAGAATGGAGTTAAACCCTATTAAATACCAGTGGGGATTAATGTGATCTGTTAAGCTGCCAAAATAATGAAAAGCAAACAAAGAGAAATACTTACAAAAAAGTGAAACAGAAAAAAAAAGGGGAAAAAGTGAGAAATTGAATGGGATGAGATGCTCTGGTTGTGGAAATCCACTAATTCTGACTGGAAATGTAACAAAGACTTATCTACATATTGATCTGACTGTCTCGATCTCGATTCCACAGCTATAGCTGTCAATTTTACCTCATCTCTTACTTATCAGAGTCCTGGTCAATAATCTCTTAATGTGCTGGTGTCATTCAAAATGATCCAGATTTAGCAAAGAGTTCCCTAACTTGTAGCAACACTTTGTATCAGGCAAACAAGCTGTACTTTCATCATCCGGTTTGAATAAAGCTCTTCATCTATTGCTAACATATTTTTGTCTAGTTAGCTGTATGCTACTTTGGGAGAAAGTGTCTAAAAATTACAATGCAAACGTAAAGCAGTCAAGTCAAACACATACACACACACACACACACACACACACACACACACACACACACACACACACACACACACACACACAGACACACATCTACAACAGATTTTTATTGAACTATTCAGTTTGCAATTTTTTTTTTTTTTTAACAGTTTCACCTCCATTCATAAACTACCCCTGTGTAAGAGCCCAAAGAGAATACAGTGTCACAGCACCCCCTATGGTCAATATGAATGCAAAGGTCCAAGAGCCCCTGACACATGATGGGAACCCCTGAAAGAGCTCTAGTGGTGACATCTGGACTGGACTGTACAGTGGACACCAGCAACCAACACAGCTGGCACCCAAAACACAGCATCAGGAAACAAAAGGGGAAAGACAAAGGGCAGAGAGCAAGTGGGTGACAGGGTCGCGTACCTTGATCTCAATGTTGCCCACTTTGGCCGTGGAGCGGATGATGGGCCGACCAACCAGGGCAGGGAAGATGTGCTCGGGGAAGTTGGAGCCAGCATAGCCGCACTTTACAAACTGAGGAGAAGGGAAGACACAGAGGGGTCAAGGGCAGGGTGGATGTAAGTGGATATGGGAAACAGTGTAAACACTGTGATGGTCACCAAGAGCTGGGGGCACAGAGGTCACTCAGCTTCTACATAAGCAACACTTGGAAGATGAGGCTCCCACAGCTGCAGGGAGATTTTATATCCTTGACTCCTCAACACAAGAACCATCATGACTGGAACCTCAAATTCTGTGTGAAATACACTTTGCCCACCAGACACGTCTATACACTTCTGCTGGTATCTAGTGGCCCTGACAGAACAACATTAGGACAGGTAAAAACAAGCCCATCAGGTGCCAGAGCGGGATACTTGAGATGGGGCAGCAGCAACAAGGAAATCTATAACTTCCTTTTAACACACTTCCCTTTGTGTACAAAAAAGAAGATCTACAGAGAAAACGCAGTGAGATGAAACGCGCACGTATAGCACAGGAACCCCACTGAGGTGGTTTACAGGAGACACTAAATCCCCTCCCCACGCACACAAAACTTTCAAAACCGCCAAGTCAGTTGGAAAAGCCTCAGTTATCATACTAAGAATTTAAGCATCTTTACGCAGCATTTGTTGTAAAGATGGGGCTTTGCTTGTGAGCATCGGAACATTTCATTTAAACGTAACAATGTTAACCCAGAGCGTTTTTCCCAGCGTGAAAATCTGATAGTAAAACTACTTACCCCACAGGACTTTAAACCTCGATGCCCTAGAAAAAGGAAGCTGAGGGACTGTTCCACTTAATGCCACTTACTCACATAATATGTCTGCATGGATGGAAAGGACCACACAGCGATCCAGATGCAGCGACACACTGAAAGTTGCACTTACACGACAGAAAGGAAAGCCGGTGCCAAAGCAGCGATTCGTCGCCAAACATGAAGCACGCGTGCTTTTCAACCACAGAGGATACGCAGAACTTCAGCACATAAGGCTGAGCCTCTAAGCCTCCATGTCATTGGAAAGAAAATGCAGTTATCCAAAATGTCAATCATCTCTGTTGTCACAGAAATGCTTGTATTAACCACCTGTGACTCCCACAGAGAATCTGAAGAATTTTCTTATGTTGCTCTCATATATTAGTATAGAATTTCCTCAATGAATGGATGTGTGTGCATATCAGAAGACACCAGGCCAGAACCAGAGGAAGACCTCTGCCTGACACACAATCTCAGCATCAGGTGGATACCGTCAGTTTAACCTGAGTCCCTGCACTGATGCTGAGGACGGTGGCTTGAAGAGAAGCATCCTGAGAAACCCAGATAAACAGCAGCTCTGATGGGCTGGAGCGCCATTTGATGGAGCTAAACCACAACTACCATTGAACCAGCGGGCGGCGTTCGTGCTGGTTGCCGGGAACCGGCCTGCAGAGGCCAGCTACTCCTCACTCTCCGTCAAACGAACAATGACAGCCTACGAAACAGTAAAGGTTCTCAGGTGAGCTTGTATACATTGATCTCTGAAGGAAGGTAACATGAAGGCGGAGTAGCGTCCACCGGGCGCGCCCATACGCACAAACATACAGACGCCGATCCGGGACACCCCCCACTGCCCAGTATCAGCGCCATGGAGCACCATCACCATAATAATAATAATAATAATCCACCACCATAATAAGCACCATTATCGTCACAATCAGAGCGATTCGAGGACCGAACAGCGACAGCGGAGCAGTTGACAAAACCCCCGGGCGCTCGACTCCCCACCCGCGCGCTCTCCTCACTTCCTGTTTCAGGATAATCTTCTCGCGTGTACAAAAAAACGCAAACAGTGACAACCGAGGACCAAAGACAGGGGAAGACGTGGCCTCAAACCTACCCCGGTTCCATTGTCACAAACCACCACTTTCCGTCCGTTGCTGTCCATTTTTCGGAAGCCAGGAACCTGCAGGCCACTCCTGCTTAACTTTCTACACAAGCCGGAAGTCGGCGCCCCAGCTCGCGCACACAGCTTCTTCCGCTTTGTCTGTAAGGAGCGGCACCGCCCACTAACCAATGACAGACAGAAACGACAATTAATAAAAATCTAGAATGTCACGCATTCGCCAGGTTACAGACATTAGTTATAACCTATCACATCCCGAAATGTCTCATGTGCGCCCGCCCGCAAACTGATCACAGACAGAAATCCTGACCAATCACGTGTGGAAGTGTTTCCGTTCTCCCAACCACTGGTCGAACCCGAACAGAAATCACAACCAATCGGGCGCGTCGACGTCTCGCCCTGCTTTCGCGAAAGACAATATAACTTAATTTACTTCTGCAATATCTCCAACTAATGGGTATTTCTTTGAATAGTAATATAGGTGGCGTAACTCGTGTATTCTCTGTGTTACACGTAAACGAATCGCAATAACTTTGAGTGACTTTAACAATTCCCGCCAATCGTGATTTAGTGTGAATCTACCTGCCGGGCTCAAACGTCCGTTACTAGAGACAGTGATACCTGATTTTTTTTTATTCATTAAACAAAGTTAAGTTTTCGAGACCAAGAGTCACTTATGACCCAGTGTAGTGTGAAAAGTCTCAGCTTCAGGTTTATTCCTCGAGTCCTTTGAAACCACGTGACCAGGTGGCCGCCGTGAATAGAGAGCAAAGCTATAGCAGGTGAACAGTCGCCAGGTGTGCACGTGAAATCAGGTGAGCAGGGACCTCGCGGCCCTCAGACGAGGTTTGCTGAGGGACAGTCTGCTCATACACGTTCCATGTTGTTTTGCCCTCTCAGAAGTGGAAGATGTCGCAGAGACGGGACAGTTCATTGAGGGCAGAGGAGGCTTCCTCACAAGTGCTGGGATGTACCGCAGCCACCGTGGAAGGTGTGGCCTCTCTGAAAGGGGTAAAAAAGAGAATAACTGATTAACATTCTCACCTCTAAGCTGGTATATAAACTGAGCATGTTGCCACTACTGTTTTTGACCAGGTATCTTTAATTCCTTGTGTTGCTACATAGTCTCAGTACCTGTTAATATCTATAATGACTCCTCATTATACTACCTACCTGCCTACCTTTCTATCTCACCTGCATGTCTGTCTAGCTATCAGCATAAATATCTGTATAGGAACATCCTTTGCAAGGTGGTATCTCCTGTGTTTAGTGTGTGTGTAGAAGTGTGAAGGTGTGTTTCCTGTCTTTCCTGGGTGGGGATGCCCATCTGTGTGGCTTGTAGGGTGACGGACGAGAGCCCACACAGCCTGCTGGTTGGGGAAGGGGCTGTGGCCTTTGCCCAGGATCAGGACTTTCCCCTGGAGCCCAATGAGAGCCTGCTGATGCCCCACATGACTCGTACCTGCCAGGTGTACTGGGGTGTGATATTTGCGTTATAACTGTTATAAACTCATTCAGCAAAGTGACATTTAGTGGAAAATGACATTTTGTCTCTGTATTGTTATAAGCAGAAAGATAATTGAGGTTTTACTCATTTTAATATTTTAAATATTTTCAATTTATCTCTCAGGTAATCGACGACATGCAGTTACCTAATCCAAAGTGCACGTGTTCCTAAAATGATTAGTAAAATTGAAACTATCTTTCATATTTCTTAGAAATTTAAAAACAAACCTTATGTTTGGGAGGGAGTTGTTTTTCTATGAAAAGTTTCCATGTTCAAATGTCAGCTTTTGTGCAGGAATTTTTGAAGAAACGGAGAAGTGTCCCTGGACATGATGCACTGCGTACGAATCAAATTTATTCCAGTAACATAAAATATTATTGTTACTTTACGACGGGAAAGTGGTTGTTCTGGACTTTATTGTCGAAAGGCAGTACAGCCTGTCGTCCACACGAGGGAGCCACGAGCATGTTGGCGAAAGTCAAATGAAGGAATTCGCCTCATTCCCTCACCATCATTCGATACACGTTCAAACAGTTTCCATTTAACCTGGTTAGTCTGACTGTTTAGTTGTCTGACTGACTGGGGGACACGGATCGCAGGATTTTTTTTTTTTTTTGCATATTGTATTAGCTCCTCCCATGGGTCAGTTGTATTTATTCATGTTATTTTTCTATACCTCTGCACTTTCTCACACATGCATGTTTATCTATATATGTGTGATTTTTTTTTAATCATCATCGCTTATTTTTTCCCCCATTCTCAATTTTCGGTCCCCCTGTGCTGTGCACTGTGGATCCAAGGATCTGCATTGTGCCCTCCCTTGTACACCTGCTGTGTAAAGGTGTTAGACAATAAATGATTCTTCGTTCTTGAAATTACGCCTGTTGTCATGTGCCTGAAATTGCAGAGAAAACTCACACAGTCTAGCTGCTGGTCTTCTGTTCTCTCTCCGCAGGGGTGTCTAATTCAGGGGTTCCTTTCAAGTCCCCTGGAAGGGTAGGAGATTCATCTCTACCAGGCTGTGGGCTGTACGCTGATACGCGGCAAGTTTGCTCCTCTTCCTTCACCACTGAATAGGAGCTGAAAACTGGTTGAATAACTTTTAAAATCTAAATCTTGCATTGCTTTAATAATTGTTTGATTATTTGCAGGGTATAATTCGGGCCACTTGCTGAGTAGAGTAGTTACCTTGCAGTCCAAGAACCCAGGTTCCAGTCTCACCTCCTGCTGTACCCTTGATCAAAGTACTTACCCTGAATTGATACAGTAAAATTACGCCGACTATGACTATCCAGGGCAGCCCTGGCCGTGGGTTGTGTTTACAGGCCCTTAGTCACTGTGCCCCCTGCTGTCTGTGCTGCTCTGAACACCTCGCTGTGTGTTTTGGGTGTGGGCTGCAGCAGTTTGGTGAGCAGGCTTTGGTTTGGCTCAGGTGCCACTCGCAGTTGCCCTGTTTATATAATACTCTCAAATTGTGGCTGAGATTCGGTTGGGGTGTCTGGTTTCTCCAACAGCTCTAAGCAGGGCAAACTTACTCCCGAGTGCATCTTTCTCTCCTTTTTTTAACTAACAGTGCTGTTAGCTTGCTAACTGGCTCCTGCAGTCACTAGCAGAAAGGCCATTTGTATCTGCGTGTGAAGTTGCACTGTCTTATTTCCTCTCAGCAACAGGGGCAGTGATAAGATCACCTGCTTCTTCTTGAGTTTTCACGTTGTGCAGCTCACAAAACGGCTAACTCCTACCTGCTGCCGCTCCTGGGAGCTTACAGAAGAATGCCAGTTTGAAGATGCCACTTGGCCTTTGTTGTAGCCAAGTATGCAAATAGGAAGCTCTTGAAATTTGTGCTATGTAGATTCCCTGGTGTAGGTTTGATGGCTCAGCAGGGTGACGGGATGGAGTTAAACCTTGTTAAAGTTTCCTTGCAGACAGCGCAGGGCAGCTTTAATGTGGCGTGGTCTTATCCGACCTAAATCCATTAACACGCTGCCCCGTTGCAGGGTTTCCCACCACACAAGGCATGCCGGGCTGTGCTGAAAGACATCGCCCGGAGAACAGCCCCAGGCGAGGGCTTCCGAATCGGACTGGTGGCCACGAATGTGAAGGTACTTGCTGTGCTACTGTGATCTAAACCCATTTCCTTATGGGTTTCCTTTCCTTCCATTTATGTGATCGAGTCCAGGACATTGAAGTTCGTAGCAGACTGCAGCCTTGGGGACAGCAGATGGTGAGAGGCAGCAGGCATTTGGGGGTAGTCCTTCAGGCCTGGCAGCCAGCTGGGGGTCTAGTCTAACCCTGGAGGAGCTGCTGAGGGCCTCATTGCCAGGCACTTCTAGGTCACACTGACTCTTTAAAATAGAGAAACACCTGTGCTCTTGCACCAGCAAGTTTATATGATAAGTTTCATATGACAGCAGGTGGCAGAGTGGTTAGAGCTGCCACCTTGCAATGGGGAAGGTGCTGGGTTCAAATGCCCACTCCTGCTGTAGTTGTGGTTAGAACGGCTTAATTTTTACATGAAGGTCCCAGGTTTAAATCTTACCTTCTGCTATAGCTCCCTTGATCAAGATGCTTGTCTTTATACAGTAAAAATTACCCAGCGTACAAGTAGCTTAGTGTACAAACCTCACACTGTAAGTCACCTTGGAGAAAAGTGTCACATAATGGTAACAAAAAGGTTTATTGAAAAATGGGTTCAGTTTAGATCCTGTAAAGTGAACTTTGTGATCTTCTGGTTTAGCTCAGGTCTGTGGAGCCCTCCCGTGTTCATCACTGATCCCAGGCTACCTACTTGCTCTCCCAGCAGGGAGAGGTGGGGCCAGCTGCCACCATGGAGCTCCGAGAAGGATTCTGTGGAGAAACGCGTCCAGGACCGGCTGCTGCGGTCAGCGTTGGGTGATTCAGAACATGTTCAGTGATTCATTGGTAGCCAAATGGTTTTACTTCGATGACAAATCAACAATACGACATATTACCAGGGTAAAACTACAGTTATGGCTTTGGGGGAATTAAACATTGCGCACAAATTTATCCTCCTGTTCTGTTTCACTTTTGTTTTTACTGAACTGGTGCAACTCTCAGCTCTGACAGGAAACGTCAGATGAACACTAGAAATATTTGATGTTCTTCTCTGTCCATATATTTAAATATTTACGCTAATCACATCTTGCAATATGTTTGTGTTGGCATATGGAAAAAGATCCTTAAAACCATTAGGGTTATGTAATTAAAATATTGAAAGGAAACGTGTATCTTCGTGTGATTGTCAGACTTATCCTGAGTCATGACTACGCCCAATAACAGACCCATCCCTTTTAGATCACACAGAATAGGATGTACCTGTGCAGGTGTTGACCTGTATTGTGACTCACTTTTACCACAAGGGATTGATGTCTCTGTTCCTTTCTGTTGAAATCTGTGTTCAGTTTTCTTACTGTGTTCGTGCCATTACGATTCAAGTGTAATATTGCTTAACGTGTACAAGCCCCATACCATTTGGGTATGAATAACGTACTCATTTTCATGGCATGAGCTGGACATGAGTGACTTTTTAGCGTCTTATGATGTCAGTTCCTCTATCATGAAGGCTCTTATGTGACCATCCTCTCCTTTTTCTTCCAAGATGGGAAGTAGATGATTAACCACGTAGTGTTCAAATGTGAGGACCAGGAGGATTAGACCCTGTGCCCACTTAGGGGGTTAGAGCACAAACAGACACAAAGACCACCAGCAGTGTTCTCTTTATATCCCAGTATAAATAACCAGTGTGCCACGCTGGTGTGCCGCCTGCTCAACAGTAACTCTGGGCTGCAGATTTATCCTTTTGAACACCTGTGTCACTGAAATAATCTTAGTACAACAACCAACTGCCAGAAAACTCTTGCGCAATAGTGACTGTGTCGTAAATATGCACAATTCACCGGCTTAACGATGGCGCTTATGAATACAGACTGAAGTACCAAGTGCTAAGATTTGTTTGAAGCCGACGCGTGGAATCCTGGTCACCTATTGCGGAGACCTTGAAACGATCCCCGTGCTGCTCGCACCCGATACTTTGCCACGTTTCAGTGGTGACGTCATCCTCTCTCGTTCTCTTTTTGACGGGGAGCAGCAGCGCTGCGCTAGATGTTGCGAATGACTGGGGAAAGGTACACCATAACGCGCATGCCTTTGCTGTACAAGGGTTCATGGGAAATGTAGTTAACGTGGGTGACACTGGTAACTGAACGCCGCAGGAGTTTTTTGCAATTGGACTACCACTTCCGAGGAGCACACGGAGCACTGTTAGCGACGCGGCTGTAACGCTCCTCTGTTTGAGGAGCAGCTATTTCCTGGTTTGACTGGCAGCCATTTTGGGTTCAGGACGAGTAGGCTTTTGGGTTTGTGGGGGAGTAGCTAGTCTTCTAGTTACTTTTTTATTGAATAAAGCAGTCACCGCCTCCGGTTGTCCACAGCGAAGAGGGAGCCCGTTTTACGCGAGGAAGGGGTTTACTGTGAGATGTCAACAATGAATCCGGAGTAGTAAGTGAAAACGCCGACTCTCTTTGTGACAATGGCGAGCGCTCCGCTAGCGGCTAGCGGTAGGGCAGCTCGCGGCCAGCGCAGAAGTTGGTTGTCAGAGAAACGGCGGGACAAAGGAGGTCCGGGAGCCGGGTAAACAGCTGGGCGTACAGCTGCTAAACCGCCAGTAAAGCGCCGATGAGCGGTTGTCACCTCGGCGAAGCCGTGTGTACGGTGTGCGGGGGTCAGTTTCATGCCCTCCGGACCGAGACTCGCCGGGTCGCTCGGTGACCGGGGTAGGTGGGTAGTCGCTAGGATGGTAGTTATATGAAGTGGTCACTCACGAGGTGTCGGTAATCTGGCCATTGGAGACGAGCCAAAGAAACAGCTCGTACCGCCCATCGTGAGAGTCGTTGAGAGCAAATATTCTCGAACCCCTCCCGTTTATAACGAATTTCCACACAAAGGGATCTTTACTCGGAGTACAACCCGGCTGCCCGGCCTGTGTTTGTGAGAAGTGTGGTGGTGGAGGAAAGGGGGCTTCTGCACGGTTTCGCCGCGAACTGGAGTCCTTGGTCACGATAAGATTCTCTGTTAAGTTCCCCTGTTTACCGTGGTAACGACTGTCCGGCGTGAACATTGACGCAGACATTTCGCCGAGGGGGGTCGTTCACACACAGTCGGACACGTTCGATCTCCCCGTTTGTTTTCCTTGCTTTTCTGGTTTAAGGATTTAGCTGGTTTGGTGACAAGTGCTGACTGAGTGACCATCACACTGGTGTAAACTGGAGCTGTGGATCAACAAGTACAGCTGTGGACCGGAGACACCCAGGTCACATGACACTGCGGGTCACATGGCTCTGCCTGCTGAGCTCCCTTTTCTTTCCTCTTGCTCTCCTTTCTGTGCTGATCTCCCTCTTCCCTGCTCTCCCTTCTCAGCTGATCGCCTTCCATGTGTTTACATTTATTCAATTATCTGATACTTCTCCAAAGTGGCTTACAGTGTTGTTTATCCATTTACACTGCAGACTCATTTTTACTGTGTCACTTTAGAGGTATTAGCAGGAGCTCAAACCCAGGTCCTTCATGTGCAGCAGCCCTAACCATTATGCCACCTGCCCATCTTGGTTTTCCCTGTTCTTAGCCATGACTTTTTCTCCGCTGACCTCCAGCTCAGGAGCGGACAGGTCCCCGCTGGCCACGCTGTCCGACTTTGTCGTTTCCGCTGTGAAGCTGCAGATGTCTCACAAGTGACGGGTAGATTTGCACATGCACTCGTAGTGCTGGGGCTCCCAGCAACACCAGGCGGTCATGAAGCACAAGGTTGTCGCTGAGAACGCTGTTGCACTGTGAGAATTTAGGAGAACTTCAGAATCACTGGCTGCTGTTGAGAAGTCACCCTCTGATCACGTAAGAGCTGCCCTTCCCTTTGTTTCCTGACACACTTGGCGGTGTGATTCTGCTAAAAGGTGATCTATACCCTGAACACCATGACCTTTCCTCCAGTCTTCTGTTGCATGCTGGATTGTTAAAATGTCAGTGCACACACACTAACCCTCAGGAGTCTTAGCCAGCATTGGGGAAAGGGGTTATTACAGTTCAGCCCAGGCTTCAGCAAGTCTTCCATTGTTACCTGCTTTAGTTGTTCTGCCAGTACAGTTTTACACTTAATTTTTGCTGCTCTGAAGCTGCTGAGCTCCTACATGTCTCATTTGAAAGGTTTTTCTTCAGTCCTGTCCAATTCGTGGCTCCTGCACTGCTGTCTGATCTGGTTTTCTCTGTAGTACGAGCTGTTGAGACTCATTTATATGACTGATTTTTTCATTTAACGTCTGTTCTGCATGTGTAGCGTAAGTCAGTACTGGTGGCAGGTGTTACACTCTTTTCCTTGTTTTTGGAAAGGAAAACCGAACTACTCAAAAATGGTTAAATATCCATTTTTTTGGTACCACTTAAGTAAACTTCTAGCCCCTCTTTCCAGCTGCCACTGTCTCGCCTGAGCTGAACCTTAACAGGAGCCACTTTTTACCGTTTGTTTGTGGAAATACGGTGGGCAAGCCAGAGGTCTTGGTTATCAAGATGTTCCAATTACACATAGACCACCAGGGTAGGGGTATCGTAACAGCTAGTGGTCAGTGTTTTAGATATGACTTTTAAATATTTTCCTCCCATCCTGTTAATGAGGGAGGGAGTTAGTTGAATTTAGAGGACTGAATTCCCTGATCATCTTAGATGAACTTTCCTTTTTCCAGCAGAGACCATGAGTTTGTGTTTTGTACACTGCACCTTTAGTCTGCCGTATGTGATGGAGTGTCTCTCCCCTTAGTTCTGCAGACATTCAGGTGGCGTGGGCTTTCCCCTGTCCCACCTGACAAGACTGGCAAGATGTCACTGAGGTTTTGTCATTAATCCCCTTGCCAGACAAGTTCACATAGTTTCTGTCTTTTCCTCACATGAAGTTGTTAGTTGAGTTTGTGCACGTATTAGTTTCTGATAACAATGTTCATTTAAGGACCCCTCTGTCCTTCTGAGTTATTCCAGCCTTTTATTTAGTTTTTTGTGTCTTCTTCCCACTGTACAGGATATAATCTGGACACCCAATGCATGTTACAGAGGACGTACTATGCTTTTAAGTGGTACCACATGTTTGTGGTGGGTCTTGGACAACTTCCTACAAAATATGTCTAAAAACGTTTTTGTTTGCTGGGCTTCAGAAGATTAGTGCATTTACCGTTCATTAAAACGCTGGGCTAAAAAGTAATATTTAATTGACATTAACTGGAAAAGGGGTTTTCTCTGGTGTCTGGCCTTCCCAGGAATGTCTTTGTTGCACTTTAAAGGAGTGGTTCTGTCTTTTGAGTGTTTTATAATAGTTTGATTTATTTTGTTTTTCCTTGCATTGTTTTACCACGTTTTAGAATGTGAGCCGCTTGTGTTTCCGCCTCCCTGCACTCCTTCCTGTCCTGGATGAGCTCCACTTCCTCTTGTCATCCTGCTCACGGCCACTTCCTGTCACCTCACCGGTGTCGTGTTGCTCAGGGTTCTGCAGGCATTCTAGTTGCCTCTAGGGTGTTAAACCGCATTGCTTTTAGCCCTGTTTGTTGCCTGTTGCTGCTCAGCGAGAAGTCATCTTTCCCCCTTCTGGTATTATAGCTGTGCAGGTTCTTGTATGACTGGAATATGGCATTGCTCATCTTGCATGTCCCATAATCCTGTGGGAGGGGCTCCATGACGGTGAGCTTCGCTATTGACGTTCCAGGTGTTTGTGTGATGACCCTGTTGTGTGAATTCCTCTACGAGAAGCTCTCCACCCTGATGGATTTATGTCTGTACCCTGTGAGGCGAGGGCTATTGCAGTAACACACACCCTGCCCCGAATGTTATTCTGCCCCCCAAATCACTGTCAGTCTTGCCCAGGTGAATTATTACCTGGGGGTACAGAGAGCACTCTGGTACAAACCTGTCTGTCTTACTCTCTTGTCAAGTGAGATTTGTGTTTTATTTCTGCAACTCACCAGGTGACCCCCTGATAAGCACACGTGACTGACCTTGGTCTTAGCGTGTTCGTACCGTGTTGTCCCCTTCAGGCACCAAGGTGGAAAGAGCCGGATTTTAACCGCTGGTGACTTCAGCTCCTGATGTGTCTGTGCTGCCAGCTTTAGTTCTAATCATTCATTTGTTTACCTGTCAGTTGTAGTTTTTAGTTTTGCGTCATACTTCTAATGGATCAGCATGGTGAAGAATTGTTCAGATTTGCACTGTGATGTGTTTAATTATAAAGAACGTTGGCCAAAATTGTAGCAGCAGGTGGCGTAGTGATTACTGGCATCACCTTCCAGTCAAAGGACCCTCCTCCTGCCGTCGAACCCACAGCCGAGGTACGAGGTACTTGCCCCCAGTGAGTCGTCGTGCGTAGCTGTTCCACGGTGGGGCTAACGGTGCGACTGTGCTTCGCAGTCGAACTAGTGTGATGAAAAATGGTTATTGTCCAGATGTCAGCTGTTTGTGTTAATCATATATTTTCAAACTTTGGAAACCAGTTAAAAATCGGTCTCTTCTCTGCTTCGTGCACTCAAATGGTACATAGGGTCTTTTTTTTTTTCTCTTTGCAAAAACTCTCAGTGAAAATCAGTACACGTACTGCTGTGAAATCCATGAGCTCACATCGATCGTGACGCTCAGCATCGCGCTCCGGAGTGACATCAGTATCGAGTCATCAAGGTTTTGCTACTGATTCAGGGTCTGTGAGGAATGGTTCGGGCGGTCCGCTGCCAGTGCTGTCGCTCCAGGCATCAGTGTGGTCAGGTTTCCTCCGCAGTGTGTACCCTTAAGGCGGAGCTCCTGCTCTGGAGAAGTGGAGAATCCTGTTGTTGGGTGTAAGAGGTAGACACAGCGCCCCCCTCAGCTCAGTCTCTGAAAAAGAATAGCTTTCGCACTGGGTCTGTTTTTCTGATGTCATTTGTACGTAATGATTTTTTGCTGTTTTTGCAAGTACAGCACATTTGCTCGCAGACAGAGACTTGGTGCGTCAGCACATCACCGTGGCAGCACAGGGTAGGCGGGGGTCATGCATCTGCTTCTGTACTCACACGGTTCCTCCTCCAGTGCCAGGGAAGGGTGCACAGACATTGCAGGCAACAAGTGTGTGTATTTGTGTGTCCGATGACCGGGTTTGGAACCTTTTAGCACATTTCCTGGGGTCATCGGCAGAAGTGTGGATGTTACGGGGGGAGGCTGGTGAAGCTGTAGCCCCCCCCCCCCCCCGGAGGAAGTGGAATGGTCCAGAAGTCAGAGTAGCTTTAGATGAAGTCCTTTAGTGTGTCCCTGTATTTTGGGTGACCTGCTGATTAACTAGCCATTTTTATAGTTTGGTAACTCAGTCATATTCCCACCTTTCAACTGAAAAGATGCCCTAAAGGAATGTGGTACAAACTTGGTTTAATCTGTCTGTGTTGTAACTTCTGATGTGGCGAAACAGCCAGTGGTTGAAGCAGCAAATGAAAAAGTGGCGATAAACACTTTTGTAACTTCAATTTCTCCTCCTCTCTTTTCACGCAGTGATTATTTATTCAAGCTCCTTTTGATTGGCGACTCTGGCGTTGGAAAGTCCTGCCTCCTCCTCCGGTTTGCAGTAAGTCACCTGGCTCTGTCTTTCACTTAACCCCACCCCCCCCCCCCCCCCCCCCCCCCCCCCCCCCCCCCCCCCCCCCCCCCCCCCCCCCCCCCCCCCCCCCTCCCCCNCCCCCCCCCCCCCCCCCCTCCCCGTGGTCACACTTCCTGAGCTGTGTCACAGCAATGCTGTGCCACACTGAGTTCGCTTCATACGTCATACAGAGGCAGTTCAATTTGTCTTCATTTTCTGCTGCTTGTGTACTCTTTATATTTTGGATATCGTGGCTGAATGTGCTTGCTGGCTAAATGAACTATTCCCAGGATAGCAGCACAGGAAAGGGCTTCTCGTTTGCCTATCTGCACCCAAGGTGGGCGTTTGACGCTCAGTATCTCGAAAGAACTTAGTTCTCCTACTCAGAGCGAGTGAGAAGGACGGCGGAGAGGGAGGCTGTGTGCCGAGCCACACGGGCAGGTTGTTGCGTTGCTCTCCCAGATGTCTGTGCAAACGCTCACGGTCGTCTCCCTCTCCAGGACGACACCTACACAGAAAGCTACATTAGCACTATTGGGGTGGACTTCAAAATCAGAACTATAGAACTAGACGGAAAGACGATCAAACTTCAGATCGTGAGTACTGTTTCCCTTTTCTCTTTGCTCTGTTTTAGTTTTGGGTCCGCCGTGCAGTTTGTTTGCTAAGCTTGTATGTTTGGTACTTTTTTTTTTCCTTCATTTGGGGAACAAAGATCTCTTAAATCAAGAAAAGCAGAAATAAATTCAAGTACTTCAAGTGGTTTGAAATTGCTCTCGTATCAGTGTGTGTGAGATGTCGAATTCTCGGTGTTCTGTGACTAATCACAGTGACTGTGAAACGGACAGTGTGTTGTACCCCCACTGGGGAAAGATCCGCCTGCGGGCCTCACGGTGATGCTGCTTCTTCACAGTGGGACACAGCAGGCCAGGAGAGGTTTCGAACGATCACCTCCAGTTATTACAGGGGAGCCCACGGCATTATCGTAGTTTATGACGTCACAGACCAGGTGAGTCACTCGCCAGCGAACCCGTCCTGCTCGATGTGAGTGAGTTGCCCGTCAGGTGCGTATTGAAGCTGTTTCGACCACCGTTTCCCACAGGAGTCCTTCAACAACGTCAAACAGTGGCTACAGGAGATCGACCGCTATGCCAGTGAAAATGTCAACAAGTTGTTGGTAGGGAACAAGTGTGACCTGACAACGAAGAAGGTTGTGGACTACACAACGGCAAAGGTAACAAAAATGGTGCCGAACCTTTAATTTAAAAAAAAAATGTATATTTTTGGTATTTTCAAGTTCTGTCATTTCTATGCAAGGGAGACGGCTTCAGGTACCGAGTTGTCAATACTGATATGTGAGCCATGTGACGATAGAGTGTGGAAAAATCAAGTTGGCAGAGGGATGTGTGGCCCTCCTGTAGCACCAGGGTTCATCCCCCCCTGCTTCCTATGGTCTGGCTTTCCAGGAGTTTGCAGACTCCTTGGGTATCCCCTTCCTGGAGACCAGCGCCAAGAACGCAACCAATGTGGAGCAGGCCTTCATGACCATGGCTGCCGAGATCAAGAAGCGCATGGGCCCCGGGGCCACTGCCGGCGGCTCTGAGAAGTCCAACGTCAAAATCCAGAGCACCCCGGTGAAGCCTTCCTCTGGAGGCTGCTGCTGAGGCGTCCTCCAGCCCTGCCCCCCTCCCAGCCACCTCCCAGAGTGTCCAATCTAACATGCCCCAGGGCCACAGGGGGCCCACCAGAGAGCCACAGAGATAAATATAAAAAGTTGCCTGAGTTGTACTGTACGTAGCCGCACTTCCAGGGAAAAAAAAAGTCAGTTGTTTCCTTTGGGAGAAAAACAGATAGTAAATCAACAAGGTCAGCAGTCTGACAAGTCAGTTCACAGCCTCTCCCCGCCACATCCGCCTCCACCCCTCCAGAAAGGTAAACGTGACCCTCCCACAGCCGTTGGCAGCCGCCGCGTGTGCAGGTTTATAAATTTTGTGCAAATCTCGCCACATTCCTGCGCAGGGCTGCTCTGTGGTCAGTTTCTGTTCCCTCTTTGTTTAATCGATCATTTTTGTTGTTTATATCGGCATGTGTAGAGTTTTTCTGTCCTCTCCAGATGAAGTGTGTTCCAGCCAGCAGCGCAAGTGTTTCACGGCCCACCATCTAATGTCTAGTGAAGTATATATGTAATATATATGTAACATATATATATATATATTATGTATATATGCAAGACCTGATTTGCTAATTATGTAGAACATTAAATGGAAGAATAACACATTACCTGAAATAGTTACTTGATCATCTCTGCATATAATTTGTGGCTGCAGACGTTGTAATTTTGTTGCATAATATGTAACAAATGGAGGAACTGTTCAATAAATATTGTACCACCAGACTTTATGATATAAAAATTGTCTGCGATTCTTAGTGGCATATGTAGAATACATCGTGTGTTTTGATTATTTATTCTACATTTATCTGGCAGATATATTGTACCAGTAATTTAGACTGTCTGCGGTTTGGCCATCATCACCTGTGGAAAACCTGATTTCGAGTGCAGTGTCAATTGCATATATGAAACACTATGTTCTTTTTCATAATAAAGGCAACTGGATTCAGTTTTAAAATTAGCTGGTTGTCTTTTTATCTAGATCTCCATCTGTGCCACTAGATCAGCTATGGAGGCAGGTGACAATGCAGCGCCGCGGTTAGGATGCTGGTGCTGGAATTAATAAACTGCTTAAGGCCAAAGGTCATGGGGAACAACATACAAAGTAAATATTTTATTAGAAGTGTATCAAGTGTATGTTGAACATTCAGGTTACAAAAGCGGTAAGCGTTGTGTCAGAAACAAAAGGTTTCGCTGGTGATTTTGCACGATGAGGTCAGACGGGGTTCTACAGATGACTGCTGACATGATCGAACCAACCGCTGGACGTTAAAGGTCTGGGTTTATTCGAGTGCACCTTTCCTTGATTCTGTGCTTTTTCAAACTCCTCCCGTGATGAGCGTTCTAAAAATACCCCTCGCTTCAGGTTCAAAGGACGAGTACCTTTCCTATGCTAATTTCCCGTCTCCGCCCAGCGTGTTTATATATAGCGGCTGCCGCCACCAAGTCAGGTGCATGAGCAGGTTAGTATGCAAATGAGCTGTCGAACGACCGGGAATCTCAGCAGCAGCCGTGTCACGCCGGGGAGAAACGGGCGTCGCGTTGAAATTTACACATTTTCATCTGAGAAAGAACAAACCCTGACAAGGCTGTTTTGTTCCGCTGCTTTCAGAAAAATGAGGCAGCAGCAGCTGTAAGATTCGACAGTTGAGGAACGCAGGGGTGGTCAGTCTCACCGAATTCTACGTACTTGCTCCTGACTTGTAAGATTCAGGGGGAATTTTTGCGTGTAGAGCTGCGGGCATTTATAAATAACCCCTTATGGGCCGAATGCTGCTCCCGGGTTCGGCCGCTGTAACAGATCTACAGCTGTACAAAGAATAAGCATGTTCGCGTCGGACCGGAACCCTGGCGATGGATAAGAAGTCACCTGTAACAGCACCACTGGACCTTCCCAGGTACTCTGAGCACAGTTCATAAAAGGGAGCCATGACATGGGGTCAAAGGTGTGTGCACACAGCTGCCATTTCATAGGTTGTCAATTCCTCAGCCAGGTGTCGATAGTGTAGCTTGTTTGGAAACATTAGCGTGAGACAGGAATGACAGATGGTAACTGCAGGTGGGTATTAAAACACCATTGTGGGGCTGCTGGGGGGGGGCATGCAGCCACCCCCTGGCCTGAGGCTCCAACGTTGTCGTTTGTAGATGAAGAAGTGACAACTGTCTGTCCACCACAGACACGAGGCTGGTTCCACCTCCTCAGTCCTGTTCCAGGAAGACAGTTTCACTGAGGTTTTGATCCTGCAAGACACAGATCATCACTATTCTTTTTTTGTGAAACTTCCTTATCGACATTCATTTATTCCATAAAACTGGAGCAACTACAGTAGACTGGAAAAATTGATATGATCTTTATGGCTTTCCAGGTCACCGCAGCTCTGACCCTCCTTGTCTATTGCTGTTAAGTTGGGCCGTGACCATCTGTGAAAGAAATTCTACAGGTCAACATACATCTTGTCTGTCTCACTTTATAAACAGCTACACCCACAAATTTTATTTCACGACCAGCATTTCCATGGAGGACCTGGAACACACATTTGGGATGTCCCTTGTGACAAAAAAGCCTCCCGCAGAACACCAGTGCTGCTATGGCAACCAGGGAACACGGACAGACACACACACACCTGAGGGGAACAGTCCTCAGCCAAACGCCGGGGGTCTGTCAGACTGTCCATGGCTGAGAGGATGGAGGAGAAGAGCTGCTCCGCATGTGCTTCCAGGGCCTGGGACTGCCTCTCGATCAGCGCTAGCGTGTCCCTCAGCACTGCAGCAGGACCAGGGTCAGGGCAGGGGTCAGAGGTCAGGGTATATAAAAGTTAATCATTTTTATATGATTAGGATCTTGTTATATGTAAATAAAAGGTTTAAACTACTGAAATATTCACCCTGACCACTATGGAGAAAAACGACCGACGAAAATTCTGGAAGAAGTGCTTAAAAATAATTTTTAAAAAAACCCGAATACACCTCAGCCCGCCCAAGTCATTTGAATATCTGGTCACCTGCGGTGAGGCGGTCATGTGTGGACAAACTTGCATCTCCACACACAGGCTTGTATCACCGGAGTGGAGGGACTCACCCGGGGAGGTGGACGTCATGCAGTGCAGGAGGGCTTCACCAGTGTGCAGCACCGCTGCTGTGAGGTTCTGCCGTGTGCTCACTTCTCTCTGAAAGCTCTGACAGACACAGATAGGCAACAGGACCATGTGAGCTGGGATGACACTGAGGAGATCCCCTTCACTGGACCAGCAAGCTGATCCAAAAAAAAAAAAAAATCAATCTCCAGATCCCACAAACCTTGTAACTTGCAAGACAAGACTTGACACTCTCAATATCCATAGCTGGTGGCTTCAGACCCTCCACCTTCTCCACCAACTGGTAAAGCCAAACTATAAGCTCCTCCAGGTTAGTGGAGAATGTCTACGAGAGAAGAGAAGGTACATTTTTAGTGTGATAATCACAGACGCAAAATCAACTACCTTGAGATCCCTCAGGAAATCCTCGGACCCAAGACCCCATCTCTACGATCATTATGACACCGAGTCCAGTCACCTGGATGTGATGCGTGAGGGACTCCTTGGTCTCTCCATCTCCCTGGTCTTTCTTGGTTGCCTTCTGGAGCTCCCTCAGCAGTGTCTCCCTGAGGTGCTCCATGCAGGTGGCCACCACCCTCAGGTTCTCCCTGTTCACCTCCCCACTCAGGCTCTCCAAGCTGGCTGCAACTCCCAGAGTGCTCCCAGAAGCCTCAGAGGCAGACACTTCTTCCACGTGAAGAGACTCACCCCGTGGCTGGTCTTCTGTCAGTGTCCCAGTACCACCAGGCTCTTCCCCCAGGGACTCCCAGCTGGTGACTGCAGGGATGCCTGGCCTCAGGGAAAGGGTTCGAATGTCCCGCAAGAGCACCGCCATCTCCTCAAGCCGATCGGGCAAGGGATGGAATTCGTCTTCTCCGTCCCATGGCGCCCTGACGGACGGCAGGACTCGCCAGGTGGGGATGAAGACAGAGGAAGAGGAGGAGATGCCCTCCTTGTGATGAGGTTCCCAGTGAGAACTTTGGGCACTGTTGCTCTCCAGTAAACTCTCAGCTGAAAGGCCAGTCTGGTCCCTGGAAGACTGGCGACTGCTATAGGGTTTGAACTCCTGCATTTTCTTCAACTGCCTCTCAGCCAGACTATCCCTCTCAATGGCAGAAGGGGCCAGTTCCAAGCATGAGGGGCTGGTTGAGCTGCAGAAGCGATCCAGTTCAACCCCAGAGTCCTGCAGTAGGGTGCTGGTGCCTGAGGAACACGGGAGCTCAGTGGGGTCCACGTTGGGCCTCAGGGGGTATGTGTAGTCCAGGAGGTCCAGGTACTCCTTGTTGGGGTCCCAGCTGGGGGACTTCCTGTCTGGGCACGGTGGCAGCCTGGGTGGGATTGCACATGCCCAGTAGTTGGCCTGATGGGGTGACATGTGCTGGAGGGAAGGGGGACACCGTCCAGCACTGCCACCAAGCACTGACACAAGGTGCAAAGCACTCGCTCTCTTTACAGGTGTGCAGGACAGGGCACGCGGCTCCAAGGAGAAGGACCTCACAGTGGAGGTCCATTTTGGGCGGAGCGGTACTGTCAGGCTGTGGTCCAGTGGAGGGCTGGACAGCGAGCGACGATGGGAGCCTTTGTCATTCAGTTCACGAGCCACAGCGGAATCCTCGTAGGACCAGGTCAACAAGTCCAAAGTGGTCAACGGAGGGGCCAAGTCATCCTCTGTTGCCGAGAGAGTCGAGGGATCCTCTGGGAGGAAGTCACTGCTGCACAACTTTTCCTCCCTTGGTGGGCTGGATGGAGATTCTTCCACCTCACCAAGATGCTCCGGAGCACGTCGTCCTTCTGGATCCTCTTCCTGAGAAGGAAGAGTTTGTTGCAGTTCATTAAAGGGGATCGTTTTCACATACAGAAGCTACCCAGAGATCTACTCCAAACCCAAGCACAACCCAACTCAACCCCAAATCTGCCATGCTGCCTCACCTCCTCCAGAGGTTCTTGCTGGACTGGTCTCTTCAAGATTGAAACCTGACTCTCGGAGGCAAACAGGGGCTTCCTGGTCAAGTACTGCCCCCCTTGCGTCAGGTACCTGGACCTGGGCGCCATGGTAACAGTCTTCTTGCGACCAAAATTTTCGTGCTCTACATCCTTAGCAAGCAAGTTTGGACTGGAATCCACCTTCTGAACAAGGCACTGAAGGAGGGGCTTGGACACAGGTGAGCTCCTACACACGGAGTCTGGCGTCTTCCGCCTTGGTCGTCCGTATCCCCGAGTCTCCATCAGATCGGTCAAATCCGCGAGCATCCCGTCAGCCTCCAAAGCCACGGGCATGGAGCCGCCCACCTCTGTGCATCATCACTGTAAAACAGGAACAGAGCAGATGGGCAGGTGACACTGTGACCACAAAGACAGGAAACAGACAAAAATACAGGCAAGCATGGTTTCCACAGGACTTGCTCAAGACCACCTCAAACAAACCTCGCAAACGTGAGACCGCCTTTGTACTCAGAATAAACAATTCAGATTTGTGTGAGGAACAACACATCTATTGTAACTGCCCAACTCCCTTAGCTGTCGTGCATCTCGGCAAGAAGGTTTCCATGGTGAGCACCATGTCAAACAGGCCAACCACGTGTTCGTGGGTGTCCCTCAGTCGATGTATTTGTAACAGCACACCCAGCTGCCCGTTGAGGTCCGGTAATCTTATTAACACGGCGTGTTCAGGCTTGTTCGTGGCACCAACGGTAAGAATGCAACCCTTTGTGCCACTGCCTTCCTCCCAGCCCCCCCCACACACACAGAAAGTACCTGCACAGACCCAAAACACCATGGTGGATTCGTCTAAAATTGTCTAACGCAAAGTCAGTTTTCTGTCCCTCTTTTTAAACAATTTTTCCTGTGTAACCACTGGACATGAAAGAGCGCCCTCCGGTGGTGCGACATGAAGCTGCTGCTGAATTATTTACACGTGTAGCAACACAGACCTAGTAATATTAGCCTTTAAAGCATCATCCAAAGTTAATGTCTGCCTGAAGTAGTTGTAAAGTAACTGTATTATTTAAAAAAAAAAAAAAAAAACAGTACTCCTCTTTGAATAACCCTCCTGACGAGCTATTTCTAGCATCCCCTGTTGCCATAGCAACCATCTGGTGGCGCGGGGGTGGCGGCTGCGGAAGGAAGCCCTCAGACAGACCGCCACTTTCGGGTTTCCAGTAACAAAGGGCTGAGTGAACGGGTCAAGGTGTGCAGGCCTTTCAGGAAACCACACGTTTCACACATTTTTATTTTGATATCCTGTCAGTGACTGAATGAAAATGGGCCTCTTTTTACAGAACAACTGTGTGATTAATCTTCAGTAACTGTTACTAATTTCTTCCAGCCTGCTCCGATATCACCTTCTTGTCAGCATTTGGACTTTGTTTACTCAGTATACGGCAACCGCAGGTAACGACACACCAGGTAACCCAACACTGACCCTGAGAGAGAGTTTCCCTTCACCATCAGTTATTTATCAATCCAGTTACCAGTCGCTACCTCACAGGTTATGAAATGCGGCCCCCTGTGATCTCTGTAGCGTGGCAGTGAGTACCAAATGTCCCGTATTATCTCCGATTGCCCCCCTGCTGACAACACGACCCCACTGACTGCAGTGCTCAACTGCAGCTGCAGCGCAAAACGTGTAAGATGCGGCAAAAGCCGTAAAAACAGGAACCTCTCAGCTGTCCTGTGAAACACTGCTTCTCGTGGACAAAACCTCAAAACAGGTGGTTCGTTGCAAGTTGATCTGTGCGTTTTACCACAAGTCACGCCAGACGACCAGGTGACTGAAGAGGTAAGAAGCAGCGAGTTAAAGCTCAGAGAATCCTGACCGATCTTTCATCTCCCCAAGTGTCTCCACAACAGCAGTATCTTTGGTCTTTTGTCCTGCTGCTGGGAGAACCTCCTCCGCGCCACAGGTCTACGAGCAGGTGGGCCGTCTTCACGAGACAGTCATGTCCGAGGGTCAAAAATTAAACCAACTGAGTCCGATTTGACTGGTTCCTGACAGAACAGTGGAGAACCAGGGGCTAAGTTCACCACAGTGGTGGTGGCCTTCAAAGGCTCTCAATCCCAGTGCAAATCCTTCAGGTTGTGATTTCATTCCGGGTCTCAGTGTAAACTGTATACATCATTCAGGAACTATTTACAGAAGAACCACGGGGGGGGGGGGGGGGGGTGT
>UFQX01000587.1:410713-450733 GCA_900497675.1 Arapaima gigas | reverse complement strand
GGGGGGGGGGGGGGGGGGGGGGGGGGGGGGGGGGGGGTTGGCAGCACAGGCCACAGTAAATAACCCAAATCACCCACTGTCCCCCACACCAGATCCCCTGTTCCCTATACAGATATTTCCAACACCACAAAGTTACAAATATCACCCATCACAATGTCAAAAGTCAGCGGCAGTTATCAGCCGAGGTAAAATGAGTAAATGGTGTCACAGACCAACGCTGCAGATCTTCAACCCTCGTAAAACACAGCGCTGATGTAGCTGTAAACAGGTAAATGTGGAGGAGACTCACCGCAACCTGGATACAATTACCCATCAGGCTTCTTATAACAAATACATGACACTTTCAAACTGCAATAAAAACCTCAATAATAATAATAATAATAATAACAATAACAACTCCCAGAGGCAAAAGGTGGTTTCCTGGTGATGGTGGGTTGTGTGGGTTTACAGTAGATTCTACACACGACAATGCGCTGCAAGTTTGTACACATGCAGAGATTTGGTCATTTATACATTATTCTCCTCACGACGGGCACAGTAAACACAGGGGGCGACACCTCTAACCGTTATGCCACCTAGTGCCATCTATCAGGGATGGGCCGGTGGAATGAGGTGGTCCCCGGGGGGCCGGACTGGGTAAGAACACAACTCAAAACAACCATGAGTCGGTCAGACTCTCTGCCTTTCATAGGTAACAGTAAAAAGTCATAAAAGTCACAACATCGCGGTTCGGTTGTTCTCAACCACCAACCTCCCGCTCCAGACTCGCTCCAGACCTGTGGGATGTCGCCTCCTCCGTCACGCCTGTCCCCTGTTCTCCCCGGCCTGCTTTTCCCACTTCCACCCCGGATGTATCAACTGCTCGGTGACAAAGACTCGATCCCCGCGCTGGCGACGTACGGAGGAAACGGCGCTGCGATGTGGGATCCAGCCGAGCGGAATAGCTGCGTTCTATCCAATGAGATCGCGAGTCACCCAACGGACATGAGTTCTATCCAATGAGCTGCGCTGTAACAACATGATGGCGCCCAGCTAACGGGCTCGAGCCAATAGGACGACACCTTGTGTCCAGGGCGTGGAGGACAAAGCGCGAAAAGATGCACGAATCACACGAAGCTTTCATTGTTTAAAGACAAACACCGCTATAAACTTCGTATCTCAAAAGATAAAATAACGCCGTCAAGTTTTTGTTGTTAGAGAACGATACAGCAATTTTTGTTTTTTATTGTGGAGGACTGAGGTTGAGGGCAGAGGTCACAGGTCAGTGGGGGGCGGTTAATCTCCCAAAAAGCAGGACCTGCGATTTTTCGCCAGTTTTTCGTGCAAAACAAAAGTAAAAGTGAGCCATTTATTTCAGAAACGTCCTAAAGGGATCATTCAGGCACGAGTGTAAATGAAACAAACTCCAGGTTTAATTGAGAATTCGAGACAACCGAGATCAAGAAAAAAAACTTTTCATTGTGAAAAAACGTGAATCTGTTAATGCATCAAAGGAAGAGTTTTAAAAATTAAATTTACTTTCATGTAACATATCTTATGGAAATGCATCTACTAAATGACTAGTATTATTCAGACCATTTTCACTACATTCAGTCCATTTGGCTTCACATTCTGTAACACACATTGCAGCAGCAAGTGAAGAAAATAGTTTTAAACTATTTAAAATACATTCTTGTATGCAAAATTAGCATACCTTCAATTATTACAGCTGCAGCAAAAATACCATTTTCAAACATTTGCATTTTGTTAGAAGAAATACAGAATACAGGACATAATGAATTTAAGCTTTAGAAATAGATCACTAAAATATTTTGGCATAGCATTATTTAAGTTTGGCACAGTAGCAAATATATTGTATGAATCACACACCACCCCTCCATGGCAAGTAAAGAGGCTTCCAACTGGTGTAAAAACTGAATTGAGGCAGAATCACTACATAACAGTTGTGAACGTAAAGGCCAACCGACACTAATGCAGCAAGTAAGAGCCATATGAGACTTTAACACAGATTTAAAGCATATGCAGTTACCACATTCATTATACAACTCTTTTTTGCAGTAATAAACAGACAGTGAGTTACTAAAACAATGAAAAACTGAGTTTTTTAAATCTTATGTGGAATCAACCTCCCAGCTGCTCAAAGCCAGGTAAAGCTGCTGACTCAGGGGTCGGACTGTAGGAGAAGATGGGTTCTGCTGTTGCCCAGAGGGACACCGAGTTGGTCCACACCGGTTCCTATAAAAAGGCAAGAGTGAAAATGGAGCGAGAACGTTTGTTACTCTGGAGCAAAAGGAAGGACCCTGAGATAAAACCCAGAAATTAACAGTTTATTACACCAGTTTGGTCCCTACAGGATCTTCAATCTCCTGTCTGAGCAGCAGGTGCTCAAATTCCACGTATCTGGAGTCCCTCCCATTACACAGCAGCTAATATTTTGCCACCAGGTTAATACAAATACAGACACCCCAGGGGGCCGGAATTAATCAGCCCCCTTGATTTCAGGTTACCGGCGGCTGAAGCTGCCTCGTGGTCACGCTCTGGTCCACTAACATGAGATGGATCCCTGACACCAAAATCTATCAAACTAATGGCACAACTCTGATTATTTCAATGTTTAGAGCATTAATATTAAAATGCAAAACTGCAACTCGAATCTGGTACAATGGCCCTGAGATGGTTCTTCTCAGAGGAGTGTGTGCAGTCAGAGGTGTTTCTTGACCCTGGATGTTCGTCCTGAGCGCCGTTTCCCCAGCGTGACTCAGAAGAACTCGTCCTCCTTTTCGTCCGAGCCACCTGCCGCAGTCACCACGTCCAGCTTCTCACGAGTGACGAGTGACAACGTCTCCTCCTTCTCAGCAAGCGCGTCAGCTGTTGGCTCCGCCCATACCTCGGTCAGTTCCCCCACCAGCACCCCCTGCCTCTTCCCCAGATCCTTCTGGCTGAGGTGGTGGAGGATTCCTGCCCCCAGAGCATCCCCCTCCACGTTGACCACTGTGGTGGTCCGGTCCCTGCAGCCAAGTCAACAGAAGAGGGGTGGGAGAATCGTGTCACTCACACATTTACCACTCACCCAAACACACACACTCCTCTCACATGTAAGCAGCTCCCCTCAGGAGCCCAGCAGAGGTGGCGGGACAAATTACACAATCCAGTCGACGGCGAGCATCAGTGATAGGTCATTGGTGGGCAGTCCGATGGCCTCCAGGATGATGGCGATGGTGATTATTCCGCCTGCCGGGATCCCGGCTGCTCCCACACTGGAGGCCGTGGCTGTCACGCTATGGTGTGAGGAAATAGTATCATTTTACGTTTTATATTCATACTCTTCTACATTTTTCATACATGAATCACTTAATATCGGATTACGTTTAATTTACATTAATACATTCATCACATCCTATTTAATTACATTCACGTCTCACTTTTCTCCACTTCTCACAGCATGAACCTACTTGAACTGATTTAGTGCTTTATACAGCAAGGTCATTTTTACCATTTCAAATAAAATAAATAAGTAAATCAATCAAGACATTAGAGCAGCAGGTGCGACTCAAACCTGGGACCTTTTGAGTAGAAGCACTAGGGCAGCTCTAACCACTAGACCAGCTGCAGCCTCCAAATCATATTGCATTGAAACTTTCATAATACATATTTATAAACCACCGCATTTGTACCTCATTCTAATGACCTCACGCTGCATATCATGTCCAAATTAACATGTTAACGCTGCCTGTTGCCATCTTATTTGTACTCAACATGTTTGTATTTGATTAATTGAGTCTGTGAGTTACACACACACACACACACACACACACACGCACGCACGTATATGCTGATTTATCTTACATGTGAACCTGTTGAAATTTGAACTCCTGAGAACGGTGAACTGACCATCAACCCCCGCAGCTCACTGCTGCTTACGGCCACTAGAAGGCGCTAAGCACAAAAAGCAGTCCTCTTACAGGATGGTGAAGATCTGGCCCGCGTTGAGCTGCACGTCGTTGAGCTGCGCGATGAAGACGGCAGCGACGCACTGGAAGATAGCGGCTCCGTCCATGTTGACCGTGGCACCGATGGGCAGGATGAAGCGGCTGATCCGCTTGTCGACGCCGTTGTTCTCCTCCACACACTTCATCATGGAGGGCAGCGTGGCTGAGCTGTCAGAAACAGAGGGCCACCAGGGTCCCGCATTAGAAAGCTGTGTGTTTTTACAGCTGCCACACATCAAACATTCCTACCCAGAGGCCATCGCTGCACTTTAGTCACGGGGGTCACCGTGACACTGGGGCAACTGATCCGGGAACCGGCAAGATCCCCGGAGTTTAACAGCTGATTTTTTCATCATTACAGTTTAATTTGCTTGACCAAAACATTTAATAACCAAGATTTATCACCGTGTTGAACTTTTTAAATGTCTAACGGTGGAAAGTGACGTTCCTGGGAGTCCGGTGATGGAACTAATTAAAGAGCCAAGTATTGTTGAGGGCCAAATATTTTATAGATGCTTGTCCTGTGACACCCGCACCCCCCACTGCCATGGTTACCCCCCCCATGACTACCCTGTGATCTCCTAGTTCTAAAATATTTCTCTCAGTACACTGGCTCTTAGTGTTACGTGTTCCAGAGACATGAACATTTTCACAATAAATTGCATTTTCTTTACTAATGTTTTCTAAAAATCCACACAAGAAGAGCAAACGCAGCCCGAGTTCAGCAAGAGCAGCCAAAGAGAATATCAGTATGAGTCCTGGGACCTTAATTCCACCTTAACTTTACCTACTTCCACAGTGTTTACAGCTCCTGCCTGAAGAGAACACAGTTATGGGATGAATTGGTCAACAATCAGAACTGAATATGAGTTTGTGGAGATGATGTAGTTTTATCTGCAATAATTTTACAGTAAGTTTAATTTTAAGGTATCGCAAAATTGATATAAAATATTAAAGTAAAAATTGTGACAAACTATTTTTTTTCATTTTAGGTGCATCTGAGGTTTTTTTTTGCAACCCCTGAATAAAAGGAGATTTGTCTTTGTTATTAACCCTTTACTGATTGTGACTTTGTAGTAGAAGTGACTTTGGATTCAGGAACAAATCAAGTTAACAACAGACTTCCAATTAAAATTCTGTTTGAAGGTGAAGAGCCGGTTAGTTTTAAGGTGAAGAGCCAGTGTGAATGGAGGATCTACAACCACTAATGTGATAAGAACTGCATTCTGCCTTGTTGGTCAACACCAGACACCTGGTCCATATCTAGTCCCAACATCCTGGCCCTGTAACTAAAGTGACATTACCTGGAGCAGGTGGCAAAGGCCGTAGTAAAAGGGGCGATGAGGCCGGAGAGGAAGCTGAAGGGGTTTTTCCGGGTGAAGCCAAAGTAGATGAGGGGCAGAATGATGCCCCCGTGGATCACGTGGCCCAGGATGGAGGCAAAGATGTACTTCCCCAGGCTGGTCACAAGCAACAGCACATCCTCCATCTCCACAATCTTACTGGCCACCAGAAACGTGATGCCGACAGGGACGTACCTGTGAGATGTGGAAACCGCAACCAGGTGAGCGCTTAAGGCCTTCTGAGGGAGGGGGTGGCCTTTCAACAGTGTCCAGCAGAGGGACTAAAACTCTGACTTGGCAACGTTCTCAGAAACTTGCTCAAACCGTGACCTCAGTCACCGTAAATCATTTTCCGCACACGTGTGTGTGTGTGTGGTGATGCGGGACGGTGAGCAGCGTGGTCAGCACAGCTGTAACTGGCAGCAAAGTGTCTAAGTCCTCAGCTGAACCCCCCCAGAGCGAGTGCTGCCAATCCTGACTATTCATCTCCTGGAGTGTCGCCTGTTAGCAATGTGCTTGTGAGATTAATGTTTAACCTATAGGGAGTCGCTGTTTTCTCCTCAAGACATCAACATGTGAACGACAAGCCACCTCGTGATCTGCTCACCACATGACCCAGGAGACGAGCACCATAGTGGCTTCGTTGAATGAGCTGAAGAAACGTATGAGCTCCTCGCCCTCGGTGCCCAGCTTCCGCAATGCCACGCCAAAAACGATGGCAAACAGCACCAGGCCCAAGATGTTCATGCCATCCGTTTCGACACCCTTGGGGACCTGCAGGTGGCAACGGGTCAGGTCAAGTGAAACCAGGTCAGAATCCCAAACTGTTGGCTCAGCATAACGTTTCAGATGTCAGAACTTGGCACCAGATGGCAAAACATTGCATTGCCAACAGTTTTGAGCCTGGAGCCTCCGTGGAGACTGGCACCAGTTTGGAAAGGGGGGGACCAGTTCCTCAACAGATGCCCGGACCAAAGGGGGGGGTAATATAGTAATCTTGTTATTTGTAAACAAAGTGTTGCATTTTAACGAGTTTAAATCAGTGCACTTTGGGCAAAAAATGTCACTTTGCCACCTCAAACTAGGGCTCGAGAACTGAGCTTTGGCACCAGAACCAACTCCAGAGCTGAACTCCAGCTGAACTCCAGCTGAACTCAACACCTTTTAGCCAAAGAAAGCTGACAGGTAGAGCAGGGAACTGGGAAAAGGGCGCGTGCTGCGGGGGACTAGATGGTACTGACAGCTGGACACGCCTGCGACGGGTAGCATCAAAACCCTCTGCTCTTCTGCGAGGTTCATCCTAACAGGGCCTCCCATCTCCTCCAAAAGAAGCTGCTGCCATCACCTCTTTAAGGTCATCGGGAGTTTGTGGGTAACAGGAAGCAAGGGGGGGGGGTAGTAATTAGCACCAACACCTTGCGCTCAAAGGTCCTGGGTTCAAATCCCAACTCCTGCTGCAGCACTCTTGATCGGGGTAGTTATGCTGTGCTGACACAGTAAAATTACCCTGCTGTGTAAATCTGTTTAAGTATTTTAACATTGTAAGTCGCTTCGGAGAAAAGTGTCAGATAAATAAATGCAAATGTTCTTAACTCCAAAGTCTGAGTCACACCACAGTTTACACTGATCATCCAGGTCATGAGTACCGACCCACTCACCTTCTGGTATGTGACTGTTCCGTTGGAGAGGTTTCCCACAGCAACCATCTTGTAATCGGTAGTGTACTGTGACAGAAAAACACGGCAGGGATTCAGGTGTGTGTGGTGGACTTTGCATATGGTCCGTTCTATAAAATATTGGATTTTGCCAATTAAAAAAGAATACAGTAATGATGGTCTACAGAAACCTCACAGCAAACCCAAAATTAAACTACAGGATAACAGAAGCTGTGTGTGTGCGTCATTGTGGGGGGGAGGGGTCCTTTGATGGTGGGGCAGGTCAGACAGCAAGACTTACGGTACGAAAGGCCGCAGCAACCAGGTTAGCTGGAAACAAGTTCCTGGTGGGAAAAAAAACATTTCAAAATATATTGCTAAATCAATCAATGAAAATACAGTTTTCCACTAATACAAACCTTGTTTCTGCTACGCTACACACACACACACACACACACACACACACACACTGACCCCCAACCTCGGCTGTTTCAGTGGGAACGGTGACAGCTGTTTCTTGTGTGTTTGAGTTTCCCTTCACTGGAGATTAAAAGTACGTTTGGAAACGTGTGTGTGTGTGTGTGTGTGTGTGTGTGTGTGTGTGTGTGTGTGTGTGTATGGTGTACCCAACACACCTGAAGTGTACTTCATCTGAATGGATCCACGGTGGCATCCTGTCAGTGCGGTGAAACGTGGTCAGAGATGCTGGAGGCTCCTGTTGTCTCACATGAACTACCTCTACATCACGGTTTACCTCTTACATCCCTCACTGTGTCGGTTTTACTTACTGCGTCACTCTGGGGTCAGATTGGCAGGACGGTCGACCACCAGCCCCTCTTTTAGTTGCATTTAATTTAAATGTTTGGTGTTAATTCTTTCTTGTGTTACTTACAGCTTTGCTACCTGCGCTGAGTTACTGTAGATGTGTGTTTATAATATTTGGTGGCCCGCGGTCAGTACGTCTCACGTGGCATTTGTGCCGCCTTGAATTTATCCTCAATCGTAAACCGTGTTTTTCAGCATCTTAATGCGGTTTTCACATCTTCACAACAGTAATCGCGTCACACCCGTTTTTTTTCCAACTCTACATAGACAAATGTTGCCCCGAGACTCCCGACCAGCAGCGTTTTCCAGCGCGGTGCCGCCGCGCCTGACGCACCCGTCGTGCCGCGCACGCTGCTCACCTGGCCAGGTCCAGGAAGGAGTCAGCGGTCTCCTTGCGCGCGCCCATGCCCTCGAGCGCCGGCGCAGGACCGTTGAGTGCTCCCGCGCCCACGCCGGGCCGGACGGCGAAGGCCAGCGCCACCCCGATGGTCGAGGCCACCAAGGTCGTCGCCAGAAAGTAGGAGAGCGCGATCCCGCCGAGCCTCCCCAGGGAGCGCGCGTCCAGGCTGGCCGCGCCCGACACCAGGCTGCACACTACCAGGGGCAGGATGAGCATCTTGAGCATCCGCAGCAGCATCTCGCCGGGAAACGCCAAGTAGCTCACGTGAGTCCGGCTGAGCCGCGCGCTCCGGAGCGCCATGCCGAGCACGACCCCGAGCAGGACCCCGGACACGGTGAGGATCACCACGAGGTTCCTCCGGAGGAACGCGCCCAGCCTCTCCCTGCAGGGGCCGCGCGTGGCCCTCGACGAGCGTTCGGACGCCCCGGGCGCGTTCGCGTCCTCGTCCTCCTTCCTCTCCATGGTCGCCTGAGACGGATCTGGGACGGATGACCGGACCGGCGCGAGCTGCACTGGCGCGCGCCCTGCGCGAGCACGCGTGCCTTCTGGAGCGCCGTGAACGTTCCGCCCAGGTGTCGTGTTGTCGCGCAGGTGTCACGTGCGTGCAGACCGTGGTCCTCCAGAACGTTCCCTCACTGTTCGTGCAGTGTGTATGTCTTATGTCACATGCGTTCATTTACTCATCCAACCATCCATTCATTCATTCATTCATGAGCTGTCAGTAATCCTGTCTCTGGATTTATATATTGTTTTATGTACCTACGTATATAGAGGGAAATGCAAACATCTCTAGAACCTTTTGTGTTGTTATTTCAATGCTTATTTTGGAGTCACATCCAGTTTCCACAGTTCTGTGAAAATTTACTGCAGAATTTTATGCCATAACCATGGACACAATCATTAATGTATATTTATTTATCTGTACCTTCCCACCATCAAAGATCCTCTGTTTTATTTGGAAACAAATCATTTCTGTATGTCTGGTTTCTGTGTCTTTGTTACATGTTTTACTTCTCTCTGCTGTGGAATTTCCCCACAGCTCATGTCGTGGAGGGTTCCTGGTGGCCCTGGCCAGTGTCCTCTTCTCCTGCAGAGCTAAGTGGCCTCCTCCTCATCCTTACTGCCACGCACGCACGCACGCGCACACACACACACACACAGACGCTGACAAATTTACTACACACAGATGGACCTTTTCGCCACATGTGCTCAAATTAAAATGTGAAAGTTAATAAAAAGGACACATTACACACACGGTGCTGTGCACAGTGATGTGAGGGTAGTAAAGTTTGGTTAAATATATTTTGTTCTTTTCCTTTCCCCCCTATTAAACACAACTGCTCTAACAGTAAAACGGCTTGGCTGTTATACCTTTCTGACGCCTCATTCTCAGGCACCATATCCGATGTGCATGTTCAGTGCAGAAATTCGTTCCAATGAGGTAATGAAGTCATAAAAACTGTGCTTTGTGTAATTTCGCCAAATAGACATTTTCAAAAATCTGAGTCACACTTAATGTGATGCTGGGTGAATAAGGAGGCTGGAATATTGGTGCCACCTGCTGTCCCGAAATATACCGTACTGCCCAAAACAGAAGAGTCGTGTCATACTATAGTGCTGTGTTACAGCTACTGGGTAATAACTGAATCCACCCCAGTCTGGGGAAAAAATGCACACGTATGTTCTGGTCCGCAGCGCAAAAAGGTTGAGAAGCTCTGGACTGAACGGCTGTGCTACTGGAACCGCCGCGCTCAGCTCACAGTGCTGAAGACTCTTCTTTCTGACGCATTAGACAACACTGTTACTTACACTGATTTGCATATTTTACCTGTACTAATTCAGGGTCCAGTACCTCGACCAAGGGTACGGCAGCAGGAGAGAAGGTTCAACCCGGGTCCTGTTCTGCCCACTGGGACTTCCCACTACTTTACGCGGGTCAAAGTCAAGAGCGCCCCCTTTAGGCAGGTTACGAACTGCAGGGTGTCCGGCTCTGTAGAGCAGGGAACGGGGTTGTGCCTTTTACGGACATACGTGCGAACAATAGGGATTCAGATTCGCTTCCTGTTAAAATCCTTGCCATACTGCATTATTAATAAATCTAATGAGCAGAACTGTTACAATTAACATTATTGAAACTAACAGACCTGAACCTGTCTGCCAAACTGCAACTGCAATGTGTTGTTTTGCATTACAGCGTCTTCAAAACTTAGACCTAAACACTTTTAGACATGTACTAAATGGTTTTCGTTTCGTTATGAAATGGAGTGTCCCAGGGAGGTAGCAAACCAAAAAGCAACATAACGTCTATTTAAAGACGTGAAGATTGTTGGAGGAGGTCACGTGATTTGCCCTGTACCTGCAACAGGTTCGTTCTCTCTCTCTCGGTCTAAACAGATTCATGGAGGGCAAAGTTCAACAGATCCTGCGCGTGAAAACACGTGAATGTGGGTGTTCGTTACACGTGCCAGGGCCACGGCCGTTCGGTTCTGTTGTTCCGTGATGGTGGATGTGACTGAATGTGACATTTTGAAGGAAGTAATACGTCCCGATAACTTGCATGGCTGCCACAGTAAGGCTGCATGTTTAACTATGCTCCCCATTTGACTCTTTATATACCTAACCTTCACTCCACAAGCTGCTCGCAGGCAAAAAGCCGTTATTTTTGTAAAACATGTGAACGTTACACCTTTTCTCCAGACTCACACCGTCTGCTCCGCACGATTTAAATTTACAACCCGGGGGCGGGATAGCATGTCTTTCTCCGAGTCCTGATAGGCTGATCTGAGTCACAGACGCTGTACTGCTTTGCAACTTCATTGGACGTTATCTTTAAAGTAGGTGGGCCGCTGCGCCGTAACAAAACGCCCACTTATTCGTCCGCTCACCCGTCACTCATGTTAAATGCCCGAAGTGTGCGCGCTGCGTTCCTGCGGGCGCTTCTAGTGCCCGTTCTATGGCTGCGCGCGCGCGCGCGCGCGCGCCCCTGTCCTCCGGCGAGGGCTGCTGACACTGTAGAGCCGACGCTGCACCATTTCGCCAAAGTCACCTGGGACTTCAGACAGTGTGTGCATCCGCGCCAGGCGGCACTTTGTTGTTTTGTTAATTAATTTATTTAATTATTTCCATGAGCTGCATTTAATTAACCCGGATCCGCGCGGAACTGTCCCTCCGAACGGGTGAGTAACCGACCCGGCCACGCGCGTTCCCGTCCTGCCGCCCGGGGCCATCGGGGTCACGGAGGTCCATGTGTTTTGTTTGTCACTTTGCCCTGTTTATCTGTGTCTTTGCTGGGAAGGAGTCACTGAGGCCGAGCTGGTAACTTTAATTTGACTTTAATTCCACTTTGAAGCATTAAAGGGCAAAATAAAGTTCGTGTGAATACTGTAGCTGCCTGAGAAAACTGGCTGAGTGGCTGATTCTAGATGGTGATGCTTTGTGGAAGTGAAACGTGGTAAATGTATATTGAAATGATTTATAAAAAGAGCTGTAGTGTTACTGGTGTGTGTGTGTGTGTGTGTGTGTGTGTGTGTGTGTGTGTGTGCGTGCACGCGCACGTGTGTAAGAGCACTACACCCTATCCTGACTGCTGACCCCCCCCCAACCCTGCCTGAAAGCCTGACACTTTGCTGCAGCTCCTCTTATATAATGCAGTTTTCTACAGCTCTGGGTTCCCCCTCAGTGGTGGCGTCTGTTGTCCCACCATCGATGCAACAGGAAGGGAACTTCACTGGGGGGGGGGCAGCCTGTTGGAATCGCCCACAGTTACACAGAGCAGGAAGTCGCTGTGTGTCGTGTCTGTGCTGCGGTGCTCAGTCCCTGGAGCTGCTGTCCACAGAGACCCCGTCCACTTCGTCTCTGTGGATCCACGGAGGAAGGGCTGCAGTACAAGAGAAGTATCAGTGGTTCGATGCCCCACTCCTCTGCAGGCCTGTTCACGTGGCTACGTTAGTATTGCATCATCGTAGGAGCTGTCAAAATTAGTCATTTTCTTGCTTAGGTGACACTTTTTTCAACGTGACACAGTATATGACCCATTTATACAGCAGGCTTTTTACTGGATAAGATCATCATCTGCACTTTGTCCTACGGTACCAATGGGGGTTGGGTGGGGCAGAACCTGTAGCCGTCAGATTTGCAGTTCGTGGGCTTAAACACTGTGCCAGCTGTTCCCTGAATGAAAGAGGAGTCACAAATTTGTTGATTTGTTGTTTAGTACATTGACTAACAAGAATCTGCTTTCCCGTTTCGGTCACTGCTCAAGTCGACCTTAACATTTTGATAGAAGAAATGGATTTCTTGTTGTTTCTTTTAACTTTCCATACCTTACAATAAGAAAGGTGTGGTCAGGTTTAAAAGAATACTTATTAAAATAGATATTTACTCATGCTGGCAAAAGATCAGAGGTCAATGGTGAGAGCTTCTTCATCCTCAGAGCATTGTGGGATTGGATTGGCTGTTGCTGTGAATCTGCTCTGAGGAAGATATGGCTTATTTTGGTTCTGAGGGAATGTAGATATTTAATCTTGCAGACATGATCTCTATCTCATCCCGTAGCCCGGCAGAGCAGATGCTCTACATCTGTGTGTATCGCAGCCATCATTCTGAGCTGGACAGGGTGGTACCTGTTAAATGTGGATGTGGACTCTTGGATAAGCTTGGGCTCATCTCCACACTGGATCTCAGCTCTACAGTAGTGGACACTAGATCTAAGGAAAGGCTGGTGAATGCAGGAAGATCTCGACCTTTTCGGCTCTTCGTGTCCAGGTATCTCACCTCCACAGCCTCCTGTGAGAAAACGACAATCACAGTGGGGTATCTGTAGCCCCTTGATCGCGCTGTTTTTTTGTGCTGTCAGATGGTAGCAGCTGACCAACATCTCCTCTTTGTGGGGGGTGGGGGGCTTCACTCAGAATGTTTGTTAGGTCTGGAGGACGATGTGGGACTGGAATTCTTCAGCTGGTCTAGGAACTGGGAGTGGCCTGTAAGGGCAGCAAGGGTCACGGTAATGGTAGAAGAAAATGAATTGAACAGGTGCTCTGTGGGTGGTGGTGGGGGGTTTAGGAGGCTTCCTTTGTTTTCAGTAAATGGTATATATTGTTTGGTGGCACTTCATCAGGCCATCGATTAACAGCTTGTGCATCTCTGGGTGTCTGTTGTTGTTACAGTGCTGTGCAGCGGTGTTTTTGTAGTGCTAATACTTCATGGCTCAGTGGCATCCTGTGTCGGGTCATACATAAGGGACCCTCCCCAAATGCCTGCACATTATATATTCCTGTCTCTGTGTGGGTAAATTCCTGTTTCCTGTTTTGGTAATATTTTAAACACTTAGAGTTGTTTTGCTGTACTGCCCTGGTGACAGTGGGGAAACCCACGACGTCCAAGTTCCTCTTCTGCTCCAGCTTTGAAGTCGCTTTATATTTGTATTCGTTCATTTGACTCTGGTCTCCAAAGTGCCACACAACTTGGAGTTAATAAAAGTCCGTCAGCAGCAGAGAAAGAAATTTAGAAACAGACGCTGGATGATCTAGGTAGTTTTTGTCTGATACCACCATGTTGCTGGTTCACATCCCTCATGTAGCTCCCCCAAGTGAGATTCAAACAGCAAACACAGATGATCACAGCAGACGATGTTGAACTTGTTTACGTAGCCATCAGGAGATCTGCGGCGAAATGACTCTGAACGTGATGGATTTTGAGACCCTTTTGAATGCTGGGAAGGACTCAGCAGCTCTGAGGGTCAGAGGGAGCTCATTCCACCACATTGGGGATAAATAGGAGAAACTACAGACTTTTGGTGTCGGGTCCCTTTCAAGCAGGTCCACTGTTTGCAGCCAGTTGTCCCTACTTTCCACTGGCGCTTCAGGCATTACGTGGATGCTGCAATGTGCTTCAATGAGTTTGAGCCCCAGCTGATGTCCCTCCTATCTCACTTCCTCATGTCTTCTGTGACAGCAACAGACTGGCCTCCAGAACAGTGATGTGAAAGCCTTACAGCAACAGACACAGTGATGCCCAGTGGTTGACATATCAACTTTAAACCACTTTGTGAACATAAGCTTCTGAGGCCTGGTAGCTGGAGGACCATCTCCACTGCTGCAGACTGGTGGAGAATGTTTCTGAGCATGAAACATTGCCATGATAAATTTCCACACTCTTACTGAGCAATTCACCAGCACTGATGTGACCTTTTGAATGGAAAAAAAGTTACAATTTCCCACAGACCACCATACTGGTCAACACACCTCTGTATATGGCTGTGGGATATCACTGATGCTGGAATGAACACCACCAGTTGATTCAGGGAAAGAGAGAACATGACATTTGGGGGCCCAGATGCAGTCCTTCGGGTCATCCTTTTGCCAGCTGACCCTCAGCTGCCCCTTACCAGTGCCATGTACCGTGGTCCTGGTAACATCTGACATGGTCATTCCAAACACAGCTGAGGGCCAGTTCTGGTGCACTCCCCACAGATGTATGGTTGGGCCAGACCTGGTGAACAGAGTCTCTGTCAGGTGGGTCCAGACCAAAGAAAAGGGCCTTTCTGCAACGTTGGGTGGGACCCCTCAGCTTCCCGCTCTCCACAGCAGGCTGTGCAGCCAACGTTGCCACGGTTACTATAAAGCTGACCTCTGAAACGGACCCATAAATCAAGTCTGCGGCTGTGTTTTTTGCCTCATGTTTGAACGACCGCCTGTATGTGCGCAAGGGGTGGACAAAATGCCGAGCGCACCGTATTGCATTTGGCACATGCGTCTCTCCAAAGGAACTAGGTGTTAAACTGCTTACCCTGATTTACCCGCAACGAAGGGTAATTTACTGGAGTCGTATGTATGTCCTACTTCTAACTCCAAAGGCAGCAGTTATAACCACCACACCACCCGCTGCCCCCATAGTGAGAGGACTCAGAATCTCAGTTAATTCCCCATTATATATCAGCTTTGGAAGGGGGCCAGTAGGTGGCGAAGTGGTTAGGGTGAATCCTACCTCCAGCTTTTGTATTCTTCATCAAGGTACTTTCTTTGTGCTCATGCAGTAAAAATGACCCTGCTTTATAAATGGGTGAATCGGTGTAAGTAGATTAACATTGTAAATCACTGTGGGGCGGTGGGGGGTATCAGTTAAAGAAATGCGAACCTGCAGCGTGAGAGAAGTAACCACGTTAGAATGCGGACAAATTTTCAATCCTTGGACTGCAGGTAAACCACTCTTTAAAATTGCCCAGTGATTAAATTCGTCCAGCGGAAAGGGGCCAAAAATCAAGAGAAGGAAAAATGAGATTTGGAGGGGGGGGGCTGGTTCTACATCACAGCTCACTGATGGCGACACTTACATTTATAATTATTATTTTAAAAAGTACCAGCAAATCTACAGCTGTGCTGCAGGTCAGTGTGTCATTAGGGACCTTTATTTGACTCTTGTCCAAGATGATCGATTTAGATTTGACCCCAGGACCTTCAGATTACAAGGAGACTCGTCTGACCACCGCGCCTCCTCGTGACCTAAGGTCCGGTGGATATGGAGCTGTTTTCGGTGAGCAGGTACATCCTGAGGTCAATGTCTTTCCCCATAATGCTCAGCGTCTTCCAGACAATAATGCCCCCGCACGCTGCTAACACTCTCCAAGACCACCCAGTGATCAGGCCTGAACATCAGTGACCTTTAAAGGGACTTTCCACCAGCCGGGCGTTCCTTCTTGAAAAGGGGCCTGTGGTTCACCGCAAACATAAGGACTTGAGTGCCTCTCAGGAGGAGTGGTCCTCTGCTGAAGGCAAAGGGTGGCCTTCCTTATCATTGCTGATATTTATTTCTGCTGTGAGTATGAGGGTGTGAGAGAGAATCTTTGTCAAAAGGTGTCCCTGTCCTGGTTAGAGCAAACAACCAGATCCAAAGAAAAGTGAAATCAGTTCCCAGTTTGCTCCCTGTTGCTCTGCTTCCGCACAGGTGGTCATCCTGCCCCTCGGTCAGTTAGGCCTTTCTTGTCAGCTGGGGGACTTGTAGACAAAACAATATCCATTTATTAGCTTATAAAAATGAATAAATTTATTGACCGTTTTTCTCCCATTAATAAACTTTTTACAGTGATTTGCTTATGTTTACAACTGGGTAATTTTTACTGCATCAATGTAGAGTACTTGGCTTCTTCAAGGGTGGAAAAGCAGGAGGTGGAACTTGAACACAACCTTCATGTGCAAAAGTGCAAAGTGGTAATACGAGGAAACCGAGAGCTTCTGTGCTATGTGTGTGTTTAGGTGACACAGCAGGTATTGCTTGTGCCTGGTGGCTCTGGGGCTGTGAGTTCAATCCTTGTGTGTGTGTGTGTGTGTGTGTGTGTGTGTGTGTGTGTGTGTGTGTGTGTGTGTGTGTGTGTGTGTGGAGTTTGCATTTCCTTCACCTGTGAAAGTGGGTTTCTGCTGGGTGTCCTAGTTTCCTCCCACCAACCAAAAACATGTATTTGAAGTGGATTGGTGACTCTGAAAAGGTGTGTGTGTGTGTGTGTGTGTGTGGAGCTGAAATGTTTGTGTGTCCAATGTCTGCTGCACTCTGGTTGCCTAGCACCAACTACAACTTCCTGTTAGGAGAAGGTGTGTGAGTGCGAGGGTGAGAGCCCCTGTGGGCACACATCCACCTACTGTTTCTGCTGTGGAAAATCCAGGTTTCTCCTCCTCTCTCTACCTCTGGTAGCTGTGACAGTCTGTGGTTTACCATGGTTGTACTAGGTTTAGTCACACTCCTCCCTCCTTGCTTGTTTATCTTCTCACTGTGACGTTAAACTGAGTCTGTGGGTGTCCGTGCGTGCGTGCATGTGATATGCAAATGTGTGTGAGTATACTTTGAGTCAGCAGATAGTAGCTGGATGGTACCTGAAGGAAGGAGCCACGGGGTGCGATGGATGTGACTACACCCAAACTGAGCTCCTCCCACTGCTGAAAACAACGTGCTGCCACAGTAGTGTCATGTTGGGTCACACGCTTCAGTTGGACATGAACTCAGGGTTAATGTGTGAAATCGGGGTGTCTTTCAGCACATAGGCCAGCAGGGGACGCATCGGTTAAGGAACACGCAGCAGGAGTGAATCCCACTCGACTCTGAACACCTGTAGTCGCTCGTGGTCTTTCCTGGACATCCACCCAGCTTGCACGAGCTGGCCAGGCAGGAATCACGTGTCCACTGCGTGCTCCTCACACTCTTCACACTGCACGTGTGTGTGTGTGTGTGTGTGTGTGTGTGTGTGTGTGTGTGTGTGTGTGTGTGTCAGGGCTGAGGTGTTCAGAAAGCCCTGTTTGACCAGTTCTACGTTTATTTGCGTGTGTCACTGTTCCCTCCCGAGGACAAACTTTTCAAGGGAGCTCAGGATTCGACATTCATTTTGTTTGCTGTGCTCCTCTGACATTTGAGAATTGATTTTTAAATCTGAAGAAATGTGAAAGGTGTCAGTGTCTCCGTACATACTTTGTATAATGTTGCTGCAGGGGCTGCAGTGCGTCTGAAACAATCCGGCCAATGGCGGTGAATTTCTTTGTGACGTTAAATTCATGTAAAACATCCTTATGAATTGTGGATAAGAAGAGTGTTGCATGGAAAATGTTTTCTACTTCAGTCGGACGGAGTTTATTCTGTAAGGTGTATGACCTCTAAATGATGGTACAAAATTGGATGTGAATGAAATGGAGAAGGAGGGAGTGTGCAGTCAGTACAGGGAGGGCCAATGAGAAGCTGGAGTCCCAGCGGGGAGGACCAATGAGAGCCCAGGTTGTGTGAATCTCGTGTCGGGGGGAGATGTGCAACACAAAGTTTTCTTGCAGGAAAAACGTGCAAGTGAATTAAAACATTTTAAGCTTTATTTATAGTGCGGCAGCCAGGGTGTCTGGTGAAAGGAAGCACGCTTACACACTACCTCCACAACATGATGACAAGTGGGGCTGTTTTGCTTTATTTTTGACACATTTGACCCATTCTGCTTTCTAAAAAGTGGTAAATTTATTACACGCCTGTCTGGCAGATTAGTTGTAACTCCATGAGGTCCTTCTTGTTCAGTAAACATGTCAGTAAAGTGAAATGTTTATTTGCAGAGAAAGAGAGAGAGACTCTTCACTTTACCAAAGTTTGGGCCGAGTCAGACGTCTTAAATGCGTGTGGAGACCCAGCTGTCAGAGAGCTGGTTTGAGGCCTATCTGATCATCATAACTTCTCCTTTGGGCTGTTTGGCAACAGCAGTTCTGTCTGGCCATACTGACTGAAATGGACAGAAGAAGATGCTTTATTTATTTATTCATTTTTTTAAAGCTGCAGGAGCTGAATTTGGCCGTGCTGTTGGAGATGCTGGGATCAGTCTACCTGCTCATGTCTGCTGCTTGTACAAACCTCACCGTGTGAGTCATCTTGGCCACATTAATTTTGTTCATCCTTCCAAGAATCAAGATGTTATGAATTTTTTTTTTTTAGAAGATTTATTTATTTACTGATAAAATGCCATGATGGAGACGCAAACCCTTCTTAAACACTTATTAAACATTGTTTTCCTCTTAAGTAATTTTGACTACCTTGTGAGGGCCGTCAGCCAGACTGGGTGACCAAACCAAATCCACATATTTCAATTCCTGACTTCAATAAACACAAGAAAACACAAGTAAAGCTTGTGAGTTTATTTGTGTTGGATTTAATAATAATGACGGGTGTGAGGAGAGCAGCGAAGAAGGTGTGTGTGTGTGTGTGTGTGTGTGGATGGGAGGTGGACTTCAGTGAAACAAGATACTGTACTTCAGCAGTGTCACACACTCTGCATTACTCTCTCTCTTGCTTGCTCACTCGCTCGCTTGGGTGCAGTAGGAGCTCTGCTGGAAGCACCAGTTTTCTGTGTTGCGCAAAGCTGTTGGTCGTCACGTTCGCCTGGGCTCTCTTGTCCGACACACTGCAGTGTGTTTGTGGGTCTCCAGGACCATGTGAGATCCTGAGGGTTCCCGCCTGGACTCTTAACAGTGTTCATGTGGTGAGTAGGGGTATGTTCATGTGGGATGTCCACTGGTGGGAGATGATGGTGCTGTTTGTCAGGAATCTGCATTTGGAACCCCTTCAGAGATGCAGCTCGGTGACCACGAACCATGAAATATGTGGTGTGGTGTGGTCAGGCATGTGTTTAGCTCCTGTGATCTGTTTAGGCTTCAACTCCTTAGTTTGTCAGAACTGACCATCAGCTCTCCAGCTCACAGGTATGGTTTATGTTGGATGGTTGATGTCAAGGTGTCAGTTGACTTTGAGGTGATGGATGGTGTTTAGAAGGTGGCTGTTGATCAAGTGATGGTTGATGTTGTGGTGACAGTTTGCAGGGAGATGACAGCTATGGTTGGCTTTGTGACAGTTGGTGTTGAGATAATGGTTTGTGTATTGGTGACCGTCATTGTTGAGGTGACTTGACATTCTGGAAGCGATTTTTGTCTGGGTTGTTGGTTTCCTCCTCAGTACCACGTGATGCCTCTGTTCTCTTGTAAATGAATGAACTCCAGCTGAATGAATCAACCACCAAAGTGCACTAAGCAAAGGATTAAATGTTCTTAAACGTTTTGCTAAAGTAGTTTATTAATAACATCTCAAATAACTAATGGCTGTTTGGAGATGACCAGGCAGTTTAGTAAAGCAAAATTTTAAAGTTGTGCAACTTTGTCTGAGCTCTTCTCGCATTGATAAGAGAACTGGCCCTTCAAGAGCTGTGGTGAGACCCACCATCCACTCGATCTGCTGCCATGGGAATAAATGGGCTGAACGGATCAGTGGCCATTTCTTCATCAAAGATTCTTGCTGGATTTCCTTGGGATGATGATGAGTGTGGATGAGTGCTTGAGGCGGATGGCTGTGGAACGTCGACTCTGAGCGTCTCCCACTTCCTGCTCCTCCACAGCCCATCCAGTGGGGTCACTGATCTTTCATTCAAATATTTGATTCATTATTATTCCACCTCTGTCTCATTTTATTTGTCACGTATTTTCTTGTCACGTAAGAGCATAAACTGGGCAGCGGGAGGCGCAGTGATCGGCGCTGTTGCCTTGCAGTCATAGGACACCGGGTCAAATCCCAGCTCATGGTGTGGTTCCATTTATTCAACTACTATGTTGAATTGGTAGAGCAAAAACCAGCCAGCTATGTAGATGCTTAGTGTACAGACCTCTCACTCTTAAGTTGCTTTGGAGAGAAGGGTGAGATATTCCAGTGACAGGCACCCCCCCCCCACGGTTGTCACGGCAGTGGTACGGTGTCCCTCACAGTCTGCAGCTTGTCTCCAGCCCCTTCTTGTGGGGAACTGGTGTTACACTGAGTCGTAGCAGATTGCTGGCTCAGCGCCTAGTCGTAACCCCCAGGCCACACCCAGCGACCGGCTCCACCGCTCCGACCGGTTCCACGTTCAAGCTGCTCTTCCTGTGGTGCCCATCTGTGACATTACACCCCACCCCAGTCTGTGGGAGTTCTACCTGCTCAGCGAACATCTGTAGACATTGTATGTGACACCTTCATCCAGTTGTCTCCTACACTTTCCCCCTGCTGTTGCTGAGGATCAGTATGGATCCACCCTGCTTGTTGAAGTTATTTAGGCAGCAGGTCATCCTGGAAGGTTCTGGTTAAAGCCCAGCAGGAGGTATGGAGTAAAGACTGAAGTCTGGGAGAGTGTATCCGGTTGCTTCCATATGTTGCTGCTGACAATGACTCCACCTCCCTCCCTGTTTGCCCCACAGGTATATGTTGGGCAAGGGGACGAAGCGGAAGGTGGACGAGGATGAGGACAGGGTGGCGCTGGAGACCTCCTCCAAGCTGTCCTACACGCTGCAGCGGCAGACGGTTCTCAACCTGTCGCTGATGAAGCTGTACCACCAGGGGGCACCAGCCGAGCCCCGTCTGCAGAAACACGTGCTGGTCAACAACGTGCTGCGGCGCATCCAGGAGGAGATGCGGCACGAGGGAAGCCCACAGGCCTTTCTGCTGCCCCCACCATCCATCCCAGCCCAGGACAAGTCCCTGGACGAGGGCTTCTGCGAGGTCCTGCCCTTGGTGGCCACACCTGTTTCTTTGCCCCCGCCCTGCTCCCCTACCTCGCTGGACTCCTGCCTCACACCTGCATCCCTGCTGGAGGAGGACCCCTCCCCCGTTCCGCACACCCCACTGAAGATGAACCCCTCAAGCGCAAAGAACGGCCTCTCAGTGGTGCTGGACAACGTCAAGGAGTTCTGTCCCGTCCCCAGTCCTGCTGGTCTGGCCCCGTCCCTCATCTACCCTGTGGAGGTGGAGCCCAAAGACACTGACAGGAGCGGTGGTCAGAGGCGGAGGGGTTGCGTCCCCACGGTCGAGGCCAAGGGACTGGAGCCCGTGGCCCCTGGAGGTCTGGACCCCTTTTCGTCGTCCTTCCTCGCCGACCTTGCCCTGGAAGATGTTCTCTTCGCCGACATTGACACCTCCATGTATGACTTTGACCTGTGCATCTCGGCTTCAGGGGGGACCACGTCCAAAATGAGCGTAGCCATGTCAGCCGATGACCTTCTCAGGAGCCTGTCCCCCTGCGGGGGTAGCGGCGGTGCCCCCGCAGGGCCAAACCAGCCGTCCAAACTGGACTTGTCTGAACTGGACCACATCATGGAGGTCCTGGTCGGGTCGTGACCTCGTCGTTCCGCCATGGCCTTGACCGGTCAAGGCCTGCAGCCGACTTTCCTGGTCCTGTTTTTCCTCGCTGAGAACGATGTGGTGTTTGAACGTGCTTGTTTGGGAACAGCGCCCCCTTGTGACACAACAACAAACGTCACAAGCACAGATGAAAGGATATCAGGTCTTTCTGGAAATGAAGAAGTGAATCGGCACCAGAGATCATGTTGCATTTACAGGTGATGGACATTTGTAGAAAAAACTGCCCCAGTGGAGGTCCTGTGTGTCTGAGGTGCTGCGGGAAGATGGATCACCTGTGTACTGCTTAGCTCAAAAAAACCTTTTTTATTTTATTTTTTTTTTATTATTTTTTTTTTACACTGAAATATTACTTGGAAACGTATAGAGCAGCTGTAACATCCATCCCAGCTGTGAAACTGTAACTGGGAACCTGTGCAGATGTTACATTCATCTACAGTAAGGAGAACGTGGTCTCAACCAACTCATAGACTATTTCAGTTTTTTAAAGCTGATATTTTTTTTTTTTTTTTTTTAATCTCAACGAATGTGTTTTTGAAGCAGCCGCTGTGTGGAAAGGCTCTCGGCTGCTCTGGTGTCCACTCTGTTCCGGGTTCGAATGTTGGCTGCGGGGAAGCACGCAGTGGCAGTTGAGCTGGAAGGAAGGTGGTGAAGGTGTGAGCCGGGCTGCCGGTGACACTGGAGCGATACTCCGGTCACTCTGGGACCGCATTCATATTTCATACTTATATTGTCACGCTGATTTTAATGATATGTAATGAATGAACTGCAGTTTTCTGTCCGACACTCTACCTGCAGGGCTCTTTTTTTTTTTTTTTTCCCTCAATAACAGGCACACCCCATCTCCCACTCTGCACTTTACCAACATCAGGCAGATCAGCGAGAAGAAACATACACCAGCTCTTCATGTTATACATTTTCAAAGATCAAAACAAAGTTCAAGTTTGTTTTTAAGGGCCCTTTCTTTATTCCTCAATTTAGTGAACATTTCTGAACAACCAGCGTGTTTTCACTCGCCCCACCAGCAGCGTGTAACCGCCTTAACTCGAGTGACTTGCACAATGTTGGCAGCTCACATCTGGTGTTCCTCAGCGGCGTGATGATCGCAGGAGGAGTGTTGCATATGTTCAAAATGAAGAACGGATTCATCCGGAGGTGTCAACTGTCGCCAGGACGCAGCAGGTCCGCCATCGCCCCCCGCATGCGAAACAGAACGTGCAGCCCTCCTGTGATTAATGGTTAAAAGATTTGCTTTTTTGGAGTGATTTTTGTTTTATTTATTCACTTCCTGTGTAAATATATTTCTCTCAATGTGAGGAGAACGTGTGAATTTGTGTACAGAGAAAGCGGTAAGAATCCGGTCGAATTTGTTGCATTTACTGTCGATGGAAATGAGGGGGAGGGTCTCTGATCACCGATCGAATGTTATCTTATTGAATATTTATTGGGTAATTTACCCTTTAATCTGTTTTTATAGTTTGAAAAATGGTGAATCAACATATATGTAATATTTAAAAATGACTAACTTTATATCAGGTTTTGAATCCAAAGTGTGTGTGTGTGTGTGTATATGTGTGTGTATATGTGTGTGTGTGTATATATATATATATATATATATATATAATTATATATTATATATAATACTGTGTAGTCATCTTTTGTATTTTTTGTTTTTAATTTGAATTTCTATTAAAATAACAATTACTGTCTGGCTACATCAGTGGGACAGCAGGGGAGATGCGGTGTGGTCTTTAGCTGGGATGATGGGCTCCTGCGGCCCATAAACCTCAGCGCTGTGCCTTTTTCATGCAATATTATCAGAGAGGGGACAAGAGAGCCACCCCGGCTGAAATCTGTCCTGTTTAAAATGAACAACTGTGTATGAAGTCAAATCATACTTTTGTAGTTTTATATTATCCAATAAAATGGAAAGGAGCTGATCTTAATCTGTTTATTACCATTATTCATCTTTTTTTAACAAATACGTGGCTGTGCATAATTTAACCTCCCTGTGGAAAAATATACAGCATATAATAAAATATTTAAATTGCATATTGTGCATCAATTTAATAAAGCCATAAGAATCCATATGTGGCTGGATTGTACAGGAAAAAGTGCTTTTAAATCTTTTTGATTTATTTCACTGCCCCACCTGATTTCACTTTATTCTCCACAGATAAATGGGGCTTATCTTGAAAGGACTTCATTCAGGTGACAAATACATATTTTTAAATGGTAAAAAAATGGAAGCAACTCCATTTTTCTCTCACAAAAGCTGAACACACCATGATCTCAGTGTTACTTGTTCCCTTTTTCTCCAAAGTGACCTGCAGTGTGACCTTGTCACTTCACAAGACGTGCAAGTGAAGAACTGGTGTAGCTGAGTAAACGTCCACCCATCATCTCAAGCACATGAGCAAAGCCAGTTCTCCGCTTACAGGCTCTTGCGTTACACAGTCTGGGCTCTTCAGTCATGACGTTTATGACAAACATCCCTGGTGAACCCAGTGTGGGTTACAGACTTTCTGGAACTTTAACTCACAGAAAAGAGCCACACAAGAGAGGAGCCCAGTGATCAGCAAGTGGGTGGAGAACAGAAACCTTTTGGTCTCACTCGCTCGCTCGCTCGTTCATACACACCCACTCGAATTTTGGCAAAGGCATTTCCTTGAGATACGAGTTATTTATAACCCTCACGAGTAAATAGGAGGCTAATTTTTCACGCTCATGCTTAACAAGAGAGAAGCACTGAGGTATTTTGGGTTGGGAGGATCTCACCTTATGCCCTGATTTAATGGGGCACATTATATGTGTCAGTAGGGCGTTACCTGAATTTACAAATATTTAGGGGATGCAGAAGCAGTGATACAGCTACTGGTTATTTCATTTGCATTTATACATGTATAAAGAAATTACTTCAGTACAGTGTAAATTTATTTAAATATTTATTGCAGTCAGAACAGAATTTACATTAATGTGACAAAGGGAAATCGTTTAGAAATCAAAAAAAGTGATTCAGGAGGTCAGCAAGTTTTTATTATAGGTTAGTTCATTAAATAGTTTCCCGTAAAGAAAAGCGTGCAGAACAAAAAAAGACTGCAGCTGAAAGAGTGAAGACACCCACTAGACCCAGGCTTCTACCCTGAATGGGACTTGGTGGGGGTCAATTCGAGGGTCACTGGCAGGGTCAGTGCCAGGATCAACAGCAGCATCAGTTTCCAGGTCAACGCTACAGCGAACAGCAGCATTAGCGCTAAATGCTAAAATCAATGGCATCATCAGCAGTGGGTTAAATCTCAGACTTAGTGCTTACTTTCGAAATGCTGAGTTACTTAATTGCTGTAAAAATCCTTTTCTTTCCCTCTGTGTCCTCCTGCCACGGTTCTGGACAAATACTACAGTCACATTGTATACCCATGCGGTGTAAATAAGCACATGTGAAAGAAATGGTGAGACACCCATCCCGTTGAGGGTACATTGCTCTCATAGGGAAGAACAGAATGAAATCAGGGCCGAATATAGTGATCCAATTCCGGAGGGAAATATCACCCCCGGGTGTTAATCCGTCAGCGCTGTTTTACGGCTCCAAGCAGACGGCTGCACTCGGCCCAAGGTGGAGCCCCACTGAGGGGCAAGAAAGAAACCTGGGGTGCACTGGCCAGAGAGCACAAACAGCGGCCATCAGGAGATAGGGCTCTGCCGGGCCTGGGGAGCGCAGGCAGTACGGCGGATGGACATACCATCCAGGGGATCAGTAAGGCCACTATTGCTCCAGTTGAACTGGACAGGTGGGAGCACCTCCTGCTGGGAGAAAGAACAAACAGCTGCAGCACAGGGACCAAGTGAGGACAGATGTCTCCATTGATTACGGAAAGACACACAAACACCCCCACAGACAAAGGAGATTATTATTTATAGACAATACCTGATTTGGCTCTGGACAGGATACTTCTGGGGACCCTGGAAGTCTTTGTGCAACAGAGGCCACCTTCTCTGCCTCTGAAAGTGGATGTTGTGATTCTTTGGTGGGCTGCAGCACCTGTCATCGAGAGGCAAAGTTTAACCAGGTTGGAGAACTTACTGCATGACATCTGTTAGCCAATTTCTGCTAATTTATAGTTCCAGTTTCATATAACTTTCAAGAAGAAGATGCTTTGAACTACTTTGAGGAGGACCCTCACCAATACAGCCCAACACTCACCGGGCCGGTGGCATGCGCGACCCCGGCAGCCGGCTGCTTCCTCCGGTTTACAAACAGCTGCGAGGAGAAACAGGAGGCCATCAGATGGGTCCCGGTTCAAGACGGTGCAACCGGAGAAGGTACAACCGAGCACCTCATAGGGGACTTACAATGTTCTGGGTGTCAATGCCCAGAGAGCTAAGTAGTGCCTTATTGCTGTGGGAACCAGGCCACCGGTGCTTGAGGCCCACCACACTCTGGATGTCCTGCAGCTGCCACCAGATGTCCCGCTGTGTCCTGCACAACCAACAGGGGGTAACACAGCAGTATCACAGCTGGCAATCGTGTGAGTGTAAACATTCAGATCTTCATTGAGATCATTAGATAAACACAAACAAAATGCAGCGATAACACGCTGGCACATTTCACACAGCCAATACGAAGCCAGCTTCCATCCCAGTTATCAGGAGACAGCACGAACTCTCACCGGTGGCCGCCCACATCCTGCTCTGCGCCATCCTCTTTCAGCTCCATCCAGAGGGCCAACACCTCCTCCTGGGCCTCAGTGGTCGGTTCCAAGGGGAAACTGGCCTGGAAGAGACTCTCCAGACAGCTGGATGGAGACACCTGAAGGCACACAAGGACAGGGTGCATCTGAGCGAGCTGGAGTCTCTCCTCAGTACCTGCCGAGACCCCGCAAAGCCGTCATTTTTAAAGTTGTTTTTCCTTTTTGCATTTTATGAAATCATTTATGTGAGTGACACATTGTGTAGGACAGTGCTGAGTAAGAAATGAGTGTAAGAAGCAGTTCTGCTGCCATCTACATGTTACCCCTAGAAAGTGGTAAAATACTGCAGGAAAATTACTTTATGACTTCCAGGGTCTGTAAGTAATAAGAGTTGTACAGGAAGAAATGAGCCTACTGGAATTAAAAAATGTCTGACAATATTGAAGCGTGTAGAATCATAACCAGTAGATCCATTTATTGTCTTCTTGCTGATCCCAAACAGTCTCCCATAAACTACCTCTTGGACTACAGCCACTATTCACCAAGACTCCTTATGCTAGCAGTTGGTTTATTTGTGCTACCAGGCAGAACTGTTTGCTTCCTCACCCAACAGGCATGGCTCCTGAGAGCCACCAGCGCTGCCCAGTTCATGGTTTGACAGAAAAACAAATACCAGGAGAACGATGTTGGAACCTGCAGGGCTGCAATCCTGCAACGTATCACAGAGCCTGAGGAGGTTCACGTCTCATTACTCAGCAAACTGAGACCTGGAACATTCCAGAACCACAAGGCGTGGCCCTTGTGCATTCCTTGACAGACACATGGGGGGGTCACATCACTCTAAAGCAACAAAGGAGGCCAATTTCACAAATAACTATGGCCATTTCAAAATAAACGCAATATAAATAAAGTGAAAGAAAGTGAAAGAAAGCAACATGGTTTACAAGGAAAAGTACATCAGTGTCACAGGTCAACAGCTCTGTACCACAGTCCACCACTCTTGGTATTTCATAACAAAGTAAAAGCAAATCCTCACCGACAGACTGTCCCTCCTGCACGTAAAGGGGCTGCCACAGGAGAGCGATGTGACGATGCCGTCCTGCCACTGCTCTGAATAAGCGGCAACGTGCTCTGATCTGGACGCCGGCCACGAGCGATCCCCGCCCTGCCCCCCAAAAGCGTCCCAGTCGGTCACGGCATCCAGATCAAGAGGTGCCGAGTGGAAGTCTGCAAAGCTGTCGCTGCTGGTGAAGTCACCTGACTGACTGCGACATCCATCAGCCCCCTCCTCTTGGTCACAGTGTTTCAGGGAGTCAAAATCCCCAGCAGAGTCGTCCTGGATCGCAGACTGCGTTCGGTTCACGTCTACCGAGCCGACCTCCTCGCTGCCCGTGCCCTCAGGGCCAAAGGCCTCCTGGTTGTCAGGATACACTGCCTCACAGAAGGATGCAAAGTCTCCGCTGGTGGAGGTGCTGACTGTGTGAGTGGAGCCAGACCTCTGCATCCCACATTCTCCATTGGCCACCAGGGTTAGTTCCTCCACCCTGAGACCGTTCCCGTCCTCTAAAGAGGCAATGCCATCCCAGCAGCCATTGCTCAGGGCCTCCTCACCCATAGCGGGGGAGCTATACAGACCAGGTCGCATATGACACACATCCTGAGATTTGTTAGCATCAAGGCAGATTGCCGCCAGCAGAGGGGACACGTTCCATCCGTCGTCCCCCATGGCTGAGCCATTTGAGTGCTCCCCAGTGTACCTGTGGTTGTCGGCAGGCCAAGGCAGACATGTCTGAGAAGAGACAACTGCACGTGCAGAAGTGTCCACAGCTACAGGTGGATGCCAATCCGGACTGGGTGCCACAGCAGGGGGGGCTGAATTCCAGTTGTCCTCCAAGCCATTTAAGACCCCGGTGACCATCGTTCCACCATCACAGCCGCACGTTTTCCCCTCAGTCCGGCACCTGTGCACCTCTGGAGCTGCAGATTTACAACCAGCAGTGGAACAAGGATGATCTGCTGAGCCTTTCAGGTCCTCCGTGTCAGAACCTCTCCTGGCCAGAGAAAAGCCATGGCTGATGTCTCGGAGTTTACTGGACGAAAGTTTATACACCACGTCACCCGTTGCTTTAGTTAATCCGCCAAAGCTGAGGGGAGAGGCATCGGTCCCACAAGGCTGTCCGGTGGTGAAGCCACCGAAGTCTCCAAACTCATCATCACCTTCCTTTGCCCCCTTGTCCATGGGGGGTGGGGAGCAGGAACACATGCAAGTCATGTCTGGCTCCATACTCCGTGTGACGTGATCACACCTGAAAGCAGAAAACACACACACACACACACACACAAAAATGTCCTCAGCCAAAACTCATGGAATTCAGCAGATTCTGTGTGAGAGTGGACAAGATAATAATAATAATAACAATAATAATAACAACAACAACAACAACATGGAGGTGCACAATAATCTAAGATTGTTGTCCAGGGGAATTATACAAAGAACAATGCATAGAAAATTAAACACGTGGACCCAACTTTAAAGGGAAATGCTGCTGTTGCTCAGCTAACAGTTACCTGTTTAATGTAAAAGTTAATCATAACCAGTACAAGAACCATGAGCTTTAGATATGTACTACAAGATCTGGATTACAGAGAACATAAAGGTGGAGTGAAGCATAGAGTCAGGCCATTTACACATAGCATCAAAAGTGTGTGTCCAAAGTCTGCCGCTCAAGAAGATCCGCTGCAAGCCTGGATGACACAGTCCACGTGAGGCCGCGTGAAAACTGACCCCACAGACAGCAGAACACAGCAACTGTCAAAGAGTCATCGGTTCCTGGGCCACACTAACCAGACGTGGACTAACAGCGCGGAACATGCGTGTAGATCCTGACCACACGTTCATCAGTCCTGAGATGAACCTCCTGCTGAGCTTCAGCTCAGAGGGCTGCTTTAACACCAAATTCTCCATTAAACTCCACCTGAAATATTGGAACGTTTCCAAGTTCTGTCCGTGACTGAGTGTGAGCGTAAGAAAGATACGATTCGTGAGTCCAGCATATTGTTTTAAACCCCCCCTTCCAAACACACACACACACACACACACACACAATGCCCGACATTCCTTCACCCGTCTGCGTCTCCATCACTACCACCCTGTCTGCTCCAGAGTGCAGTCAAAACACACCTGTTTCGTTACCCCCCGGAGCGGCACGTTTACGCCCATATCTCCGTCCAGCGAAAGGAGCCGAGCGCCGTTTGATCCCCTTTATTCTCTACAATAAGTTAAAGCTCCACCGGAAGTGACGGTGCGCAGCGGTCGGGACCCGGAAGTAGCGTGACCTTAACACCTGCGCCGTAGACGCGGTGGTCCCGTTTATCTTTCTGTAAATGTAATAAATAAACTCTGTTTTTATTATGGGATTTGTAACATTTGCTTAATAAAGCTTTTATTTCAAACCGAGGAGTGTGCGTTTGCGCTCCCCTCACGCTACTGTTTCAGGACTCAGGCACGAGTGCCAAGGAAGGATATATTTTGAGCAGGAAGTCAGAAAGTATAAATAAACACAGCGTACCGTGTGGAAGAATAACTGTGATGACAGACGTCATGCCCGGGAGCTCCTCAGCCACGTTAAGATGAGGATTAAGAGCGAGCAGTTAAAATAGCCGCTGCTGATGCAACAAGTCAGCCAGGTTCTCTGCTACAGCTCGGATGTTAAGGATCAGGTGTGAAAGTAGGGAAACACAGGTCAAAGGTCAGCTTGGGTGACTATCCAGAGCTGCTAAGTGTTTGGTCCGGGTGGGACTTTCAAGGAATATTTGCACCAGTAAGTCTGGGTTTACAGTTCAGTCAAACCACAGCAGGTGTCTGACTCCTCAGAGCACAAGACAAAAACCACACGTACGCTTATTTCTTAAGCCGACACGTTTCCCCAAAATAATGTACGAACTACTTACAATGATTTTTCCATTTATTCAGCAGGGTGCTGTTTATTGCATCAATTCAGGGTAAGTAACTTGTTCAAGGAACCTAACAGCGGGATGTGGGATTTGAACCCAAGATTTCCTTCAAGTGCGAGGAGGCAGCTCTGCTCATTACACCCACTTTGCTGTTGTTTATTAGCATTTATATCAAATCATTTCCTGCATATTACAATTAATAATCATATAAACAGTGTGGTATTTGAGGAACTTTTGACTACAAAACTGCATGTTCAGATTCCACAAAGAGATCAACTAGTATTTTAGTGATTTTTAAAGCTCCCAAAAATATTTTTTTAAAAGCATGCTATACAGGGAGTGCTGTAAGCGTCACTGAGCTGAATGCGACTCACAAGGACCACTGATGTGGTTTCCATGGCAAGGGAAGAACGGGAGTTGTCATGAACTTCTCCTGTGCATGATATTTTCATCTTTATGAGGGACACACACAAAAGTACTGCTGAAAATAATACTGCTTGCACAGTTCAACTGAAAACATTTAGGCTGAGAAAACTTTAGCAAAACAAATGTAATTCCCAAAACCGTGTCAAAAGACTTGTCTTTTGCCGGCGCAGAGATTTATTTTATTTAAATACACAATGCTGAGACTGTAGTGAAAGGGAAGGAGATCAGAATGGTTCTGAAACATCCAGCTGGTCCAGCTGCTGCACAGAACAGCAAGCTGGTGACACATTTGCAGCACATTACATCTGGACATTTGGCATCAGTCCTGGAGTCCATTTTTATGACTCACTCTTTTACATGAGTCATAAAAGCACTTCTGGCCTTCACAGTATCTCAGTAATCGTGTTTTTCGATGCTACGCTGAAAGAGGAATTCAGACAGTTTCAAACTGTTACATTTATCTTAACCTTTCATTTTGTCAAGTCAATGAAGGAATTTGACAGAAACACTATTTGTAAAAAAGCACAAGTTCTGCTGAACATCAATAGACGTTTTGCACTTTGTCTGCTGTTAATTTAGGGGCAAAACGATCTCAAGAAATACACAAGGTTATAAGCCAAAAGTTCTAACATCATTTTTATATACTGTGTTCAAAGTAACCTCCCCCCAATGATGTTTCTCCCTGCCACTTTCAGAAGCAGTGCTCAAAGTCTTTTTTTATATTTGCTGCCAAAAATTCTTGAATAGAGACCGTAGTGTGTGAAAGAGCGTTTCCATGGCAAAAAAAAAAACAAAACAAAACAATCAACCGTTTTCCCCCAGTTTACAGCGGAAAAAATACCACACCCTCTGTAGTCACCTGACCACACCCTGTGGGATTTTCTTCTTTTCCCAAAAAATTAAAATGACATCCCAAGGAATCCCACAGCATCCACCATCATCAACAATAATGTAAGGGCAGAACAGCAGAGGATCTCCATCATCATGACCATCATCAAGTGGCAGGACAAACGCATCTCCAGGGGAACATTAAAAAAAAAAGAAAAACGATATATCCACACTACTCTTTCAAATAAATTAGTCCTTATTCAAGGCCAGGATCACAATGCAAACAATGTGTGTTGTGATCAACCACAAACTGAAGGACAAATTGCACTGGATTCTTTTGAAAAAACGCATAATCATCAAAAGGCTTTGGGAACATAATCGGCCATTGTGGAGCCACAGAGCACAAACACAGTGCAGTGCTTTGTGTCACACCCGGGCCACGCGTTTGCCATACGCAGGGAGACAGGCATGTTTGGTCACAGTTGGGAATGGCAGTGTTTGTGTGGAAGCTGTCCAGCTTGCCGTGAAAGGCCCCGCTTGTTCTTGCATCCAGCATTTCTTACACACGCTCACACACACACACGCAGAAATATATACCCCGTCCACTGGAACAACTCATCTACTCTGCTCCAATGGAAGCATTTGGAGGTAACAAGTGCAGAGCCAACCTTCACTTGCTGGACCGTGATTAGAACGGGTCACAACCCTGTAAACTCACACAAGCAGAGTGTTTCTGCGGCGGTCACTGCAGTTGTTCACACGGAGCGTTAGGAATGCTAACAACATGGTCATTAGTGCCGGTGTAGACAGTAATCAGCTTTCAGGCAAAGCAGTTGGACTCAGGCAGATTAAGAAGTAAGTCCTCCAGGCTTTATCTCCTCCCTCTGCATGCTCTGCAGACCAGAGTGGGTGTTGGGTCCAGCCCTTCCTGGGGACATCAGCAGTGTGTTGGTTGAACCCAGAAGCATCAGCTCCCGTTACCTGTGAGCAGATGTGGTAGGAAGATGACGGCGTGGGCATCCAGTGTGTTCCTCCTCCCTCTCAGACAGTTCCTCAACATCCATCCGCACTCAGTTATAACCAAGTGAAAAGGCGGTCAAACCCTAAACTGCTGCAACGTACCATACTGCCAGACTGGGGTCTGCAGGACTGGATGTCGACATCTGCTGAGCTCCCTAATAAAAACTGTGCCTGAACCCAGACCCCGACAGGTCAACCCACGCAAGTGACCCGAAGGCCCCGTGTGGATGAGTCACAGGACTGAGAGATGTGGGTGATGAAGGACTTCTAGTGTCCACTAGGGTGAGAAACAGGAGACCCTCTACACGGCTGCCCTAAGAGACTCTCCCTGCACACCTACAAACCCGCCGTTCCGCACATTTATCCAACACCCATTTATTCAACGTTCACATCACTGCCGCCACGTTTGTACTGCACTGAGCAGCTAATCTTCAACAAACTGACTTCCTCTCTTTCGGAGGAGCAATGACAGCCAACGCGTTTGGAAATTTATTATTTACAGTACGTGGCACTTGCTGCTGCAGTATGAAGCCATTGCTGGTGACGAAAACACAAACATACACAGACACTGCACATTCAGGAGGGTGAGCAGAAGGAATGAGATCAGCTGGTGTCCATTTGGTACAAGTGTCCCACTGTGTATTGTGACCCTGTCCTCGAAACCCCTGGAGGAATCAAGGGAAGAGTTGGCACACCCAGTCACTTCCGATTTCACCCCCAAGTGCTGCTCCGTTCAGCCTACGTTCATCCTGGAAGGTGGGGCACGTCGGAAATCTGAGTGCTAAAGGGCTACAGCCTCGCAGCGTTTAAGGTTACCTGTCAATACTGTGATTTACACCGGAAACACCGCAAGGTGACAGTTGCTGGAAACTGTACTAATGCAGCACCCCCTACAGGTGTCAACACCCCTCCCTACCCAGATCATCTAATGCACACAAACCTCACAAGTGCAACAACCAGGAAAGACTAACAACTCAGCAGGTGTCCGAAACCCACCCCCCATGTGGATGCTGTCCCTTTTAGCATTTCAAACCCTGTTTACTGTTGGACACGGCAGGAGGTCCAGCTCACCTTTATCACTCTCACCCCTCGATTCAGCAATACGTTAGACTATTAAACATAACTACACACATTTTGTTCCTGAGAGCTCATAGTTTCAATAATACAAAATTCATTACTGGACATACTTCTCCATGTGTCATTTCAGGTGACTTTCTGGAGTAGGGAGGTCCCTCAAGTGGCACACCTTGACAGACAGGTGTTAGCTAAGCAGACACACACCTGGCCCTGCACTGAGGCAGGAGAGAGGTGACCACGGTCACAGTCAGGCAACAGGCCCCATTGCTGAGGAGATCGCTGGGACACACGCTGGGGGGTCTCTGTGCACGTGTGTCAGTGAGGGGGGGGCTCCACTAGCCCAGCTTGGTGATCTGCAGACTCCCGTTGATGCTGATGGTGTCGATGGCCGGCAGCATTGTCACGCGGTGGTAGAAGTCAAATAGCTGCTGTCCGTCAACAAATACCCTGAAGCGCTGGTGTTCACAGTGGATCTCGATCTGCACGGGTATAGGGGACAGCGGCTCACATGCGGGCTGGGACACATGCGGTGACAGCGGTGACATACATGTATAACTCCACATTTACTGTAGTAACGTTACAGTTTTCTCCTCAGTGGTTTCAACCTGTTCTGTGAGGTGAACTGGCAAATATAGCAGTTTTTCTAAGATAGTTAACGGAACCTCTTCTTTTCATTTGTGACTTAACATATTTTAAATAATAAGAACGATGAAATTGATGTGGACAAAAATATTGGGACCCTCAACCTAATACTTCACAGTAGAGCCTTTGGAGACAGTACTGCAGTGAAGGTCTCTCTGTAGCTCTGAGATTCCTACACGTCTCCACTGGTGGTTTGGTCCCATCTTCTTGAGCAAACTGCGCCGGTTCTCTGCTTTTTGGAGCTTTTTGAGGTGTTTCGGGTCATTATTCTGCTGAAGGAACCACGACCTGCGACTGGGACACAGCTGTCTGACACGGCCGTACGTTTCACTCCAACATGCCTCGATAATCTTCTAACTTCATCCCGTCCTGCACAGATTAAGGCACCCAGTGTCAGAGGCAGCAGAATAACCCCCAAACACCACTGAGCTCCTCTGTTTTGCAGAAGGGAAGGTTGGTTTTCTTTTCTTTGAAAGTTTCATTTTGTTTTCTGTGAACATAGACTTGGTGTGATTTACCAAAAAGCTCTAATTTTGTTTCCTTTGTCCAAAGGAGATTCTCTCAGAAAGACTGATTGTCAACATGCATTTTGGCAGCTCCAGTCGGGCTTATTTGTGTTTCTGGGTCTTCTTGGGTCTTCTACCACGGAGCCCGTTTTCATTCAGACAGCAGCAGATGGTGCCACTTGAAACCTTGAGCTTGAAGGTCAGCCTGGATCTTCTCCAACGTTTTCCTTGGTTCTCCTCCACCGTCTGAACAGTCTTTCAGTCTTGGGTCAATGTTCCTCTTCCTGCCATGTCCAGGGAAGTTATCTACAGCCTCATGGACCTTAAACGTCTCGATAATATTGGCATCAGGGGTCACAGGAACTTCAAGCTCTTTGGAGATGATCTTGTAACCTTTATGTTGACCATGCTTGGCTGTTACCTTTTTTCTAACCTCCTCAGACATCTGTCTGCTTCTCCTTCTCTTTTCCATGTTTAGTGAGATACACAGAGTGACACAGAACAGCAGTGAGGACTTTTCTCCATTTAAACTGTCTGAATGAAGGACTATAAGACTGAAAACCCCTCTGGTCTTAAGTAAAGGAGAGCAGTCTGCTTCAAGTATTCCTCCAACACAATTACTTCTTATAACTTCCAAAGGTGCCAATTGTCCAGGCCTGTTCAGAATGTGTTTGTAGAATAAGCAAGAATGTGGTTCTTTTCACAGCTTTTTTGAAATGCATGTTTGGAGCTTTTAATTTTCAACACTTTTCAGGAAGAATTTGAATAAAATGTAAGAGAATAATAAGACTAATAATTTCAGCCACATCTGTATGTCTGAAAGTGGTACAGGATCTAAGTGGAAGATAGATAGAAACATGGAGGTAATGAGTGTGATCTGGAATGCAGAGGTTACTCTAAAATTACAAACAAAACGAGGAAGAAACTGACTTCTGGTCCTGACTACATTCGTAAGTGAAGCAGTCAGTGTGACGCAGCTCATACCCGGAAGGGCTGGTCCTGTATGAAGGGGAAGTAGGTGATGGGTGTCTCCTCCTCTCCCCACCTGCCGGCAACGCGTGCCCTGCGGAGGAACTGGCGGTCGGTGAAGCGTGCGCACAGCTCCAGCGCCACGTTGGCGGGAGGCTCCGCCTCTGTGCCCCGCCCACACGTGAGGCTGATGGAGAAGCTGAGGGGCACACAGGCAGGATGAGAAGAAGGTGTTGTTAAAAGCGAGCCACATCTTATCACATCACACTGTAAATGTCAAACATGGAAGTATATGCACAGGCGAGGTGACGTGAGTCACACGTGTCGCCAGGCCTGCAGAACCTGACGTGGTCAATCGGGGCGGTTTCCACTGCTGACACTCCTCAGCTCCACAAAGTCTGACTTTCACGTTAATAAAACCAGAGGTTAGGCTCAGCTCAAGGTCTGGACCTCCCAGGACCCCCAGCGTGGAGCACTCACCTGTCCGGGTCAGGGTCCACAATTCCCATCACCATAACCTTCTTCCCCGGCCGCATCCCTCCCCGGATTCGCCCACTGAACGGGACCATCTGAGGGAGGAAATCAGTCCTGGTTGGTCGGCGGGAGTCAAAGGGGGGTCAGGCACACCTGGGTGCGTGTGTGTGTGTGTGTGTGTGTGAGAGGAAGTGTGTTACCAGGAGTCGGGAGGTGTCTTCTTTATCAGGGGAGATGAGACCGGGGGTCCCCAAAGAGTTATTCACGTGCTCATCTTCAGCCTCCTTATTATACACAGACAGAGACAGTTTATTGGTGATTCTTATTATCCTAACTGTTACTTATTATTCTTATATTTTAAGTGGTTTTACAGTTATTGCTATCTTTTTAAAAATCATAAAATAATCTTTTCTATACTGTTCAATGCGTTAGCAGCACCAGTGGATTCAGTGTGTCAAACTGAACGTTTTCACGGACACACAGCGACATGACTATTACACACAAAGCGATATGACCCCCCCCCCCCCGAACTGAAACCCCACGCCGGCGGGAGATGCCGCGTGCACTGTGCCCACCCGACCGCGCGCAGCCCCAGACCACGGCAACGGGAAATGAGACGCGCTCCCGCCCTGGGGTCGCGCGCGCGCGCGTCTTGGCGCGTGCAGCTGCATCGCTTGCTGTTCGTCGCGGGGAGAAACGGAGAGGAGATCAGAAAAAAAGGCCCGGGCGGGATAATAAACGCGTTCGGTGTTTATTCCTGGTGCCCCGCAGTGTTTCTGTCGGTGCGGAGCGGCCGAACTCACCCGCACTGTGCCGGATTCCGCCATCTTGCAGGGAACAGCAAGGAGCGCGCGCGGAGCAGGAGGCGTGAGCGTAGGAATGTGTGTGTGTGTGTGTGTGTGTGTGTGTGTGTGTGTGTGTGTGTGTGTGTGTGTGTGTGTGTGTCTCAGCCTTAATCCCCATCCAGCGGGATCCTTATCGCTCTTTGCACAGGGCGCGACTTTCTGTTTCCCACAGATTTGCTCTCTTTATGTTATAAACAGTCAACAGGCTTCCTTCCTGACAATATGCAGTCCCTGGGGGGTCAAGCGAACTCTTAACTACCATTAATTCCAACTGGAGAATAAATATTGCCCATTTTCCAACGGATTCCTTTATTCCACTATCTTCTAAAAAGGGTGAAATGCGACTCTGTAGAAGGTCCGGGATGTCAGAACTGCTCCGGACAACTTTACATCCAGACCCACGAGGAGTCACTGACGGTCACACCCATCTGCTTGTACCTGCAGGATGTGGATGTACTATGGTAAATCTTAAGCTTTATCCGAGAACTCAGCTCCTGCTTTCCCACCAGTTTTTCTCATAATTCCCCCTGCGATCACCTGGGCAAGAGACCCCCTAAGTCTCCTCCACCTGGGACAGCAGCAACCTTCCTTGGTGAGACCATCACCTCAGATCTGGAGCTGCTGACCTTCAATGCCAACCCACTCTAACGCAAAAAGCACGAAAAGAACAGGACTGTGAGACCATTCATTTAAATCTTAGTGGAAGTTACTTCCACAGTGTCTGCAGCTCCTGTCTGCTCCTCCTCAGTACCTGCAGACCAGTAAGGAGAGGAATGTTGACCATATTTATAGGATGAGTGCTTCACCGATCAGTATTGAGTAGCACTTTGTTTTACTTACCAAATCATAAAATAGTTTATATTTTGATCTGAAGTTAGTACAATTGCAAAATAACGTCTTAAAGTATTTTGACGTATTATAGCTATATCTGAGATTTTACAATATAAAGCACACATAAACAGATTGCCTTGTTTTACTGTTATGCGTTTATAGGTTGTGATTCCGGGGTAATAATAACCTGGGAGTTACGAATGGAGCTCGTGTGTCGGTAGAAGTTGATGGCGCAGTGCCGCCACGCGGCCGTTAGAGGAACTGCACGCGACCCTCCTGCCAGCTGCTGGTGTTTCCATGGCCACGTCTTTGTACCCTGGTGAGGCGTTTTGCATCAACTGTACACCCTTTGGTCACCACGCAGTTGCACTTTGTTACACTTTTTTTTAAACACCAGTATGATACTGGAAAATACACCCGGAGAACCACTGGCTGAAAACACTGAGTTTATGTTTGTTTAAATGATTTAATTTCGATGGTTTAAACTTTATGTACGTAACTGAATTCAGGGCGTTGCAAATTCCAGCTGTGAACCTAAATCATTTTACTTCACATTTTACATTAACTCGTGCAGCAGTGTTCTGTTAAAAGTTCTGTGAAAAGAGCAGGGAAAGGACATGACTGCAAAGCAAACAATGACAAAGTTTGTTCCGTTTTCTCTCTTTACTGATTTAGTTTCTTTCATTCGTTCACTTCCTTTTGTTGCTCTGGAGTTTGACTTTTTTGGCGATTTGTGCTTTTTAAGTCACTTCCTTTATCTCTATTTTATATGTATTTAATGTAATCTTCGCCAGCAGATATTTTTTAAAAAATAGTTATTAGAACGCAAGTTGTTAGTCATGTTTGTCAGTGATGTGAAAAAATGTGTCAGTTATTTAATAATGGCTGTCGGTTATTTGTCGTGTAAAAGAGGTCTGTCGCAAATGCAGCAGAGGGACTGGACCCCACGCCACATTGTCCCCCGTTAATGACAGCCTGCGCTGCAATGACTGTGATTCATGAAGGGGGTAGAAGGGGGGGCTGTAGGTGAGCTTTAATGCTGTTTACATATAAACGCTGAGACATGTTTACTTTCGTTCACAACCTCGTCTGAGTTCAGCTGTCTTCGGCTCGTATTTTAAACTGCCACGCGCTGTCAGAGGAGCTCGCGGCGTCCGAAGCGTTAACCCGCATACATAACCCCCCCCCCCTCAGCCCCCCCCGCCCGCCACTGCCATCCAAAACCGGCCCTGGCGACGATGGCGGAGGATGCTGCCGGTGCTCCGCCGGACGGCACCGAGATGAACGAGCGGGTGAGGCGCGCGCGAGGCTCCGCGAGCTCCTCCGTCTGCGAGCGAGACCGTCGTGCAGCGCGCGAGGCCCCCTAAAGCGCTTCGGAGAAGCGAATGATGCGGTTAGAGCACAGTGGGTTGTTCGGGGGGGGGCGCGTGACGTATCGCGAGGACCGAATATGAAAGCTGCAGTGGAGGCTGGACAACCGCACCGCACCGCACGCGGCCGGGGTTCGCAGAGGGACAGACAGCGCGCGCACGCCGGCGGGTCCAACTGCGCAGGATCGCTGACAAGAGCAGCTGTGACACCTGGGTCGAGGGTCCGAGGTATCGCTCCTCTGTGAGGTCGTGCCCCCTGCCCGCCAACCGCGTGTGTGAGGAGCGTTTTCGAGCAGCCGCTCGAGACGCGACTTGGCGGCCCCGCAGGGGATCGCGCGCGTGATCTCCAGGTGGCTCCTTAACCGGTTAACTAATAGTGACACCAGTAGACGGGCACGCGGTGCGAACCAAACCAGTTCTGCCGCTGTCACACGGCGCTGACAGTTCGCAGCGACAGAACGAAACCCGCGCCTCGGCCGTCAGTCTAGGTGAGTGGGGGGGGGGGGGGGGCGCCAAGGG
>UFQX01000587.1:305920-410697 GCA_900497675.1 Arapaima gigas | reverse complement strand
GGGGGGGGGGGGGGGGGGGGGGGGGGGGGGGGGGGCGCGCACGCGCCTCCTCGCCCTGTCGCCGCATGTTTACCAGCTGCGCTCTGTGTTATTACTGCTGTCACTGTCACCGATCTTCATTCTGCTACCGGTTTCTCCAGCGCAACTTACAGTGTTTGACTGTCGGCTTTACCGCGATTACGTCCCCGGTTTGTTTTTACAGCACGAATTCAGTGTGTTTCGAACCTACGTGCTTCAGACTGCAAGGTGCTAGAACAGTCGCCGTTCCTCGTGCATTTGAACCTGCAACCACGCGTTCCACTTGTCTATCTACCTGGAACTCACCTGCTCAGCGAACTGCGCTCTCCGCAGCCCCCTGGAGTCGCACGCTGAGCACCTGCTGCCTTCCGTTTAACCACCAACACTGTGAGGGCGGCATCAGGGCGCAGATGTGGGAGAAACAACCAGATACTGTACTGGAAATGCTCGCGTGAAGGACCACGTGTCGGCTGCAATGACTCTATATATGTATTATTATTATTATTATTAGCTGTATTATTATGCTATTATGTTTATTAAGAACATTGATCAAGGACGCTACAGCAGGAGATGGGACTTGAATCTGTGTTTTGAGCCCAAAGTCAAAGCATCTGTACCCACTGCTGTCCTAAAGTGGAAATAGCTGAAGAAATGTGTATGTTAAGTGGTGAAAAGCTGCACCTTGTCAGGTGACAAACTCAGCTTTTTGATTTTGGAGCGCAGTGACGAATGTGGCGGTTTAGTGCGGAACTTCACCGGGCAGCAGGTGGGCACCACTGCTCCTGTTTGCCATCTGAAATCCTGACAGGAAAAGGGGTAGAAAGTTTGTAAAAGGAGGCCGGATTATGGGTCAGAGATTAGAGGCCACGTGACCCGGGTGGTGGCAGCGCGGTGCCCGAGAGGCCTCCTGGGTAATGGCGGGACGTGCCCCCTGCAGCTGGTCGACTTCACCCCGTTGTTCCCCAAACCCAGATCTCAGATGTGTTGCGCGGCATCGTGGCGCAGCAGGTAGTGTTAGAGTCCCACAGCTATGTGATTGGATGTGGGGTTGATCCCGTCTGAGTCTCTCTGGAGTTTGCGTGCCCTCCTTGCTTCTGCTCTGACTTCCTCCCACAGTCCAAAGATATGGGTTTCAGGTGTACCTTTCACTGTAAAGTGCCTGTGTGTCACGTTGCTCTGCTGCACAGATGGGCAGCTGAATGTAAGTAGCTGAGTGTTGGGTCGGCAGGCAACGTGCTTGTTAGTGGTAACACTTTTGGATCAGAAGGTTGTGGGTTTGAATCCCATTTCTTGCTGTCATATTCTTAGTCACTGTTCTTTCCCTAAAAATGTTCTGTGTGGCGACCAGGGTGTGTCCAGTGAGATGAAGAGCGATGTGGAGGCGTCCGGTCCACTGGAGTCTAATCCACCAGCCATTGAGTGCAGGGATGTCTGCAGGTCCTATGGGAAGCTGAAGGTCCTAAGCAACCTTACCCTGACGGTCCCACAGGGACACATGTGAGTGGGTCCCTCTCCTTCACTACTCTGTCTTTAGCTTGAAGATCGACCAGCCAGTCATCCTTGTCCGTTTCCCACATTCCTCAGCTACGGCCTCCTGGGACCCAGCGGCTGTGGGAAGACCACTCTGTTGAAGTGCATCGTGGGAACGCTGAAGATTTCGCGGGGCCACATTGCCGTTCTAGGTAGACCTCCTGCCTTCCCCGGCCATGGCGTGCCAGGCAGAATGGTGGGCTACATGCCGCAGGTGAGCTCGAACCCAGGGTGTCGTGTCGTTGGGGATGTGACTTGACGACCATTAAAAAGCCAACGCGTGCATCTCTCCTCGGTCCCCGTCACGCAGGACCTGGCGCTGTACAGCGAGTTCACCATCAGTGACACCTTCAGCTTCTACGGCCGCATCCACGGGCTCTCCAGCAAGGACACACGGGCCAGGATGGACTTCCTCATCGAGTTCCTGGACCTCCCGCAGAAGTCCAGCCTGGTGCGGAACCTCAGGTGACCAGACCGCCAAAATCAACGTAAAGAGCGTACATGGAACACACAGCATTGTCACGCATTCAGGCTGCGTGGCACCGGCGTGTTTTTGGATTCATCCGAGGCCCATGAACGAACATCTGTTCACGTGTGAACCGGCCAGCAGGTGGCATAACGGTTACCGCTGTCACCTTACGATCAAAACAAGGTTGTGCACTCAGTGAAGGTACTTAACCCTGAGCAGCTGCTCAGGCCGTGGTGCTGACTCAGTACAACAGCTGTGCCGTGAAGATGTAGAAGAAGCCGTGTGTCACAGTGGCTTCAGAAGATGGGTGGAGATCAGAAACAGGACGGGAGAAAAATCACAAACCCCGCCCATCAGCGTCACTCCCCCCCACAAGATGTCATGCTGCATAATTTACATGTTATTAGCATATATTAAAGGCTTGTTATGCGAACACAGGAGAAGCGTTTAAAGACGCCGTTGTCCTCCCAGGAGGCACTGAAATGGTTAACTCAACCTGGTCTGTGGGTCTCTTTGGACTGAACATTTCAGAAAAGTTGGATCTCTGATCCTACCCATACGAGTCGGGCACTGTCTGTCACAAGTGTCACCCCCCCCACCTACTCGCTGAACCACAAGAGACTGGACCATGTGACCTGCTGGACCATGTGACATGCTGCTGACCTACATGTTCCCAGCAGGGGCTCTGGAGTGATCGCTGTGGCGCTGGCTGCCTGCGGCCCCCTTTCCCGGAATTTATACATTTTTTTGTTCGTGCTGATTTGCAGCATCCAATAGGGAGCCTCTGTGTGCACCTGCTTCTCACTCTCCACCAATCGGGATGTCCCGGTACAGCGGCTTCCTGGGCTGACTGAAGAGGGAAGATTTTTTAACTTGCTTCCCAGTAAAAGGGATTCTGGGTCGATTCCAGGATTAACCCAGTGGCAGAAATAAACCTCAGTGCTTCTTTGATGTACGGAGCTTGATGGGATTCTACAGAAATGTAAACTTCTGCCCAGATACTGCATGTTGCCACGGGCTGGACTTCATCGTCCTCACAGCTTCTTGGTCACTTATTTCTAATGTTCATATTTAGATCATATCCTCTTTCCAGTTCCTCTGTTTGAGTTATTTCTTATTTCTAACTCTTTCATATCCAGTCTACAGTTGGGTTAACTGGGTTTGTTCATAAACAGCTGTCAGGTTGACAGATGGGGGAAATGGCTTAGGAGCAACGTCTACTTCCCTTCAGCCAGAATGCCCCCCAGGACTAAGATCCATCCATCAGAAGTCTTGAGGCTCCTGGGTTGAGGCAGGTGAGGGTCAGAGGTTCCGGCATGGGGCTTCCAGGGGTCTTAGTGAAGACAGAAATGGTTCCCTCTCAGAGCCAACAGTCAGTGATGAAGACGGAGAAGAGGGCAGCAGCTCAGGGGCAACATCAACAGAAGAAGATGAAGACAAAGAGGGAAGAAAGTCAAAAAATCTGATAGAAGCAGAGGGCAGACACTCTACCTTGGGGACAACAAACAGTGACAGCACCCCCTTGGGAACCAGTGCAGGTGCACAGACCACTTCTGGTGTAAAGGGACACCATCATGGGCTCCTTTAGACCAGGTCTTCGCTGTAGGTGACAGAAGGGATGGCAAAAACCTCCTGTATCAAAGCAGTGTTGGAATTGCGTGTTCACCCACCTTTTTCTGAGAGAGCATTTCAGAGGTCCTCCTGCCTCTCACTCCAAGGATGCCTCTGGATCTTGTCAACACTGCCTGGCCTTCTGTCTCAGCAAGTCCAGGATCACAGCCTCAAGGTCCCCTAAAAGTCTCTGTCTCCCAACCTCGATGGGTCTGTTGCTTGTGTCCAATATTTGCCCGATCCAAACCACAGTTTCCTAAACTGCTTCTATAAGTTCAAATTCCAGCCATCTACACCGAATGACCCTGAGCTTCTAAATCAAAGTAACCTCTGATGATCACAACGAGTAAGACCAACGCTCTCCTCCAGTGCTCTCCACTGGCCACACCTGGTGCTCATTTTAACAGCATCAACCTGGCCTTAGGTGGGACCACCAGTGAAGTGACACAGGGGGGTGTCTCACTCTCCTCCCTGCCTCAGCCTTCTGTTTTATTATAGATTTGCGTGTTTTCATGGTTAGTTTTGGACATAAACACCTCAGGTTTCAAAAACTATCCAAAAATGTTTGGTAGGACAGCGCAATAATGTAAAAAGCAGTTGAACTGGTTTGTCTGACTCAGCATTTGATCAGCTCACGTTTCCCAACCAAAGGCAGCAGCATATTGGCTGAAGAACCAAATTTGTAACCTGAAGGTTCCATGTCTAATTTTCTGTCATTTTTGTTAGACCGTCAATTTCTTGATAAATGACAAATGCGGAAACACATAAGCTGCAGACAACTTTCTCAGCTCGGCAGGGGGTGACATATAAGGTAAATTTAGCAGCCAGGTGGATCCTCGTTCGCCCACGACAGCTTTGTTTCTCCTTCTCCCTCCACAGCGGGGGACAGAGACGCAGAGTGTCCCTGGGCGCCGCCCTGCTGCAGAACCCTCAGCTGCTCATTCTGGACGAGCCCACTGTGGGGGTGGATCCCGTGCTGAGAGCCAAGTACGGCACCGCCGCCGCCGCACACCGCACGGTCCGACAGACTACACCTGGGACACCTGGGATATTTGTACCATAGGTGCCCTGTGACACAGGGACTGTAGCTGCATTACACCTGCTTAGTCACACCTGGCATAGTGGCTACACCATAGTACACAGAAACCAACACTTACCTGTTGGTTTATTTCCTGGTCCAATTATTTTTATTGTTCTAAACAGTATTAGGAGTCACACTAGAAACCCAGTGGGAAGCCAGAGGTTGGGGCAGTAGGTGGCATTGGGGTTAGAGCCCTTGCTTTGTAACCGAATGTCCAGGGTTTGAATCCCTGCTTCAGCGCTCCAGATCCAGGTACTTACCCTAAACTGATGCGGTAAATTGTTACCGTGCTCCATAGATGGGTAGCTCAATGTAAGTAGCTTAACATACAAACCTCTACAGTGAAAGTCACTTTGGAGGAACATGTATGATGAATTAATAATGTTTATAGGGTGTAACATGGAGATCTGACACTGACTGTGTGATCTCCCCCATTTGAGCTTCATCCCAACCTCTTCCCATCCAGAATCTGGCAGCACCTGGTGGAGATCGTGAAGGATGGCCGGGTGTCCGTCATCATCACCACACACTACATTGAGGAGGCCAGGCAGGCCCATGTGGTATGTTGCCCCCTGTGATCCTCATTCTCGTGTCTGCTCGAGATAGAAGTTACTTGGCTTCACTAAGAGGTAGACATGCACGTTGCTGTGAAACTGCAAGCAGCAGCAGCAGCCCTGAAAGGGTCAAGTTGTGGGCACTGAGTCGTGGCCTTTGTTCCTCAGACCCTGGGTGGGGGAGCAGCTGCTGGGGGGGTTTACTTTCCTACACTGTTTATTTCAACTTTGCTATGCAACAGGGGCAAAAAGTTTGAGCTCTGCCCTCTGAGGGTCTTTTATTAACCGTGTTATAAATGCTTCTCACCTTGTTTTTGCCTAGCCAGCAGCTCAGGTCCACAGTGATTTTACACGGTGTCGCTTGGGTGCGTTTCTCAGCACAGAAATAGGGAGCTCTTCAGAAAAAAAGGAAGTGCGTTCGGCAGAAATTTGAAAAGCGGAACCAAAACCAGCAAATCGACAGTTAGCGTCACCTTAATTCAGGCCAGGCCAGCAAGATGGTCCAATTTTTAGCCCGGGTGGAAAAGAAACACAGCAACAGTTTCCTGTTTTTCTGGACACCCGAGACCCACCCCCAAAAGACACACAGATGCTTTGTCACAGTACAGAGCCATATTAATCACCTTTTCTGGGTGGAGAGACAGCAGACAGAAGAAGGTGGAGACCCACCAGGCCGTGAAACTCCTGGGGTCAACTGACACCTCTGAGATGCTTCAAACTTCCTCTTTGTTTTTACAGTAACTAGACGGGTGAGAAATTACTAGAGAACTGAGAAAGTTGCCATGTTTGGGAAGGTTTTTGCTTAGGCCTCCCGTAAGAGAGAACGTTTCTGCATGTAGTGGAGGAAACACGAGCCGAGTGGATGGCAGTTAACAGCACCCACAGAGGACAGGGGTGTGGAACAGCCTCCGTTCAACTGATCTCCACAGTGTTTAGTGTGTCTGGTGTACCAGACTGATATAGAAGATAGACGAGGAAGTGGTTGAGCTGCTGTCGTCGTGAGCAGCGCTCGCTGCGGTCTCAGCCCTGCAGTCCTGCATCACGTTTACACCCCTCACTTCAGCACCACACCTGCCCATGAGGGCAGCCCAACCAGAGCCTCGCGCTCCTTACCGTGGTAAACAAAATACACGGTAGAAAAACACCTCCCTGTGAAACAGTGACGTCCTTTCCGCAGGGAATAAAGTCCTCGGCTGTCTGTTTTATCACCTGGAGCTTCTGGTTTCAACGCCGGACTTTGTCCAGTTTCTCAGCAACACAACACAAATTGGACACTTTAGAGTAATGGATACATATAAATGATGGTTCGGTTGCTGAGACCCTAAGGAGTCAGGATCTGACTTACTGGTGGTGAGGTACTGGACAGCAGAGTCCAGGAGGTAACTGTCCTTACTTTAACACTGCAGAAGTTCAGGGTCAGAGCAGGACACGTTGTGTGGAGTTTGAGGGAACCATAAGCTGAAGTTGTGCTGTGTCTCATAGTGGACAGTAATGTGACAGTTTGGTGCATGAGGGTGGAGCAGCACTGGGCTAAAGGTGACCTCCTCCTCACCCTACCTGGTTTTCCCCACAGGTGGGACTCATGCGCAACGGGCGGCTCCTGGCAGAAGGCCACCCGGAAGCCATGATGAAGCAGCACAATGCACCAGTGGGTAGACCACCTCCAGGTCCCTGTGTCTGTGTCTGGATGTGACAAGAGATCAATGCCACAGTGCCAGATTAACCAGTAATATAGAGCTCAGCTTGCATTACACAGGTGACTTCTGTTGTACTCTTGAGTGAAGTACTGAACCGCTATCATTTCAGTAAGATACAGAAATGATGACGTGGCACCAGGCGGTTACAGTTGTCACAATCAGAGGTCCTGGGTTTGAATCCTACCTCCTGCTTGAATACCTTTGATCCCCTTGAAATTAGCCAGGTGTGTAAGTTGGTAAATCAGTGTAAATTAACACTGCAAGTCGCCGTGAAGAAGAGCATCAGCTGAATATGAAATGAATAAATGAAAACGTATAAAAGGAAACGGTGAGGGGAGTACAGGGACATGGTCATGTGACTAAGTGGGCCGTGCCTGTATTTGACTGACACTGTAGTGCGCCGTGCCCCTTGACCCTGCAGACCCTGGAGGCAGCCTTCCTGCAGCTCTGTGAGTCCTGGGACCAGATGGGGTCCCAGCGCTGCCTCAGCCCACAGGGACACCACAAGGACGGAAGCCATTCCTCAGACAGCAGCCGTGACGAGAGCCAACCCATCCTAGACTCGGGGTCAGCGCCGGCACCAGCACCAGAGGAGTCCAAACTCACCGGTGTGTCCGGCGGAGGAGGAGTAGACTTAGACGCATCAAAACCGAATTAAAAATGCAGGTCAAAGATTTTAGCTCTGTGCTGTTTACCAGGGGTTTGTGTTGTGCGCAGGGGACTGGAAGCTGTGGGTGAGGCACGTGATCCCAAAGTGGCGGAATATTGCGGCCCTGATGATCAAGACGATGGTGCGGATGAAGCGGATGCCGGGGTGAGATGGAGGGGGACCGATCAGCTCTCTCGCTGCTGCATGTGTAATGAGACCCTGATGCAACAAACCTTGTTATCCATAAAAGCACCACACGTGAGTCATTTTAAAGCCAGTTGGTTTGTGTACCAGCTGGTCAGTTGGGTTAGGAGTTGGTTAGGTTGGGGTAATTGCAGGCAGTCCAGCAAGACAGGTGTTCTGCAGGTCCTTGATGTCACCACGCCTACCTTCCGGCAGGTTCCTGTGTTTCCAGTTCCTGCTGCCAGTGATCCAGATCTCCCTCATGTGCCTCTGCATCGGGGGGGACCCCAGGGGGATCCCGGTGGCCGTGGTCAACAATGAGACAGATGGGCAGTTACTCAGCCGGTCATTGCTCTCATTCCTGGACAACTCCAGTGTAGAACAGGTACCTCCCACATTAGCCAATCAGAGGCCTGCTCCAGGTATGGGCGGGGCTTGTTGGACGGGATCCGGGCAGGTGTCGGATACGCGTTGCTAAACTGTTTGCGTCCACTTTATTGCCATCTGCCAGGTTGTGGGTAAAAGTGGTTCTACTTTCAGAAAATAAAAAGTAAATGAGTAAAAGCAGTTACTGCTCAGGAGTTAGAGGACTGCACTGCAGGGGGCGCTGTGATGTGAGTTTTACACAGTGACCTCTCACCCCGCACTCAGGTGCAGCTCTCCCACTCAGACGCCTTTGCTGGCATCCATGACGGGCACTACTGGGGCATCGTTGGCTTTGGCAGGAACTTCTCCAGCTACTTGATGAAGAGGTGAGGCTCTGCTGGAGGCGTGCGAGGCCCTGAGCTGTACGCACCGCTGCCGTGACCACCGCGACTCCTCAGGGGTAATACTACCTGGGGTCCCACGAGCAGCCGGGGGGACTGTCGTCTGTGGAGCAGCATTGCAGTAGTGGTTATTTCAGAGGCTGTGGATTCAAATCCCACCTCCTGTTGCAGTACGTACCCTGACCCGATGTGGTAAAAAATGACCCTGCTGTGTAAAAGGGTAAATTAGCATGAACAGCTAAACAATGAACGAAGTGTCCGATACATCGGTATAAATGTATTTGTCCTGTGTGTTTTGAATGGCGCGATGGCCCATTTCCTGGGAGGGCCATGAACCTCACCGCTAGCAGGCTTTGATCTTCTCAGTGTACAAGATGTTGTTTCTGCGCCTCAGGTGAAGGGTTCAGGTGCGTTGCTTCAGGTCTGACCCTGCTGGGCTGGAAAGTCTGGTCTGTTTGGTAGCTGCGGCTGTAGTCGTGCAAGTCACCTCCCACCCCAGCTGTCTCCCTGTGTCTCTACAGCGAGGGGCTTCCGACATGGCGCCCACCCAGCTCATTTCCCACATTCCTCTGTGTTCCACCAGGGTCATGCAGTCGCGAGTGTCGCAGGAGGTCGTGGATGGCGGCTCCGTTCATGTGTGGCTGGACCTGACCAGTGAGTCCCTCCCACACCTAACATCCAGAATTTCTTCTTCTTCTTAACATTAATAATAATAATAATAATAAATTAATAGTTTTAAGCTACTTACAACAATTTACCTATTTAGAGTAAATGCCGTGTTAATTCAGGGTAAATATCTTGATCAAGGGTTATTTAATCTCTGCAAGGCTACAGCTGTAACCACTGCACCCCCTGCTGCCCATATAAGTGCAAATGTTTACGTTCCCCTGGAGGACGAGTCTGTCCAGCTGTGAAATGTTGCATCTGCTGCTCTTCTCTCCCAGATCGGCAGATTGCCATCATGCTCCAGAAGAAGCTTCAAGAGGCATTTGAGGTATGAATTTCTGGAAGCGGAACTGGGAGGGAGTTCAGGTCCTTATGAGCAGATCTGCCAGGTGGGAATTGAAACTTCTTACCTTTACGTTCATCTATTTATCTGACTTTTCTCTCTAAAGCGACTTGCAGTGTTGAGGTACTTCCACTGATTTACATCAGTTCAGGGTAAATACCCCAGTCAAAGATCCTACAGAAAAAGTGCAATTTAAATCCAGGTCTTTAAAAATGTGGCGGTTCTAACCACTGCGCCACCTGCTGGCTGCTCCTGTCTGCTTCATATTGTGGGCTACAGCACAAGTCTCAATGCTGTCCCACTGGCTGATAATCTGTCCCTCTCGCACCTCAGTCCTTTGTCCAGCACAAACTGGGGTCCATGTCCTACCTGGTCTCCCTGCCGGTGAAGGTAAGCGAGCCGAGGTGACGCAGCCCCACGTCAGCTGTGAGCGTCGAGCTCCTCTCAGCCCCATCGCTCTGTTTGCATTTCCCCTGCAGTTCGAGGAGCCTGTTTATGGCAGCAGGAATACGGACTTCACCACGTTTGTGACGCCGGGCGCCATCCTGAGGTGCAGATGAGGTGTCGCGGTTTCGGTCTACGCTGGGGGGGGTGGGGGCGAGGGAGGGGCGAGCCCTGGCGGTTGTGTCTGACGCCTGCGCACCTCCATTTACAGCATCACCTTCTACCTGGCGGTGGGACTGACTGCCCTGTCCTTTGTGCTCGAGCGGAAGGAGGGGCTTTTGGACAGGTGCTGGGTGGCAGGTGAGAGAGGCCCTGCACCTCCTGCTCCTCTTCCGATGAGGGATTATCGCCATCTGCTGGCTGTAAAGACACGACCACAAACGTGAAAAAGTGTGAATTAAGTCGTTATTGTGGCGAAAACTGTCCACAAGAGGGCGGTATAGTGCAGCACTGACTGGTGACTCTTAGCTGTGATGCCTTTTACTGCCAGAAATTCACACTCATAACAAGAGATTAGAGTTCATCTTGACCTTCACGATGAACCTGAAGACACCTTTTATGTGTTAAACACTTAAAGACACAATTCTGGTGTATAAAAGCCTTCCAGTGCCGAGCAAACAGTAACTCTTACTGTTACTCTTACTTCCCTCTTAAGGAGGGAATTTGGATTTTTACTATATCAGTTCAGGGTAAGTAGCTTGATTCAGGGGATGGGAGTTGAACCCATGTCTTTGTGCTGCAAGGCAACAGCAGCACCCACTGCACCACCTGCTGCCCCAGTCTGGGGGTGGGGTTTATGGGTCAAGGTGAAAGGTGAGGTCTAAAGACGGGATGTTAGGGTGGAATGAGGAAGGGCTCACAGTGCAGTTTTGACACCTTTCTCCTCCTTCCCTTCCAGGTGTGAGCTCCTTGGAGACCATGCTGGCCCACCTCTTCTCGCAGCTGTTTGTCATCAGCGTCCAGATCGCCCTAATGCTGCTTTTAGTCCTGCTTGTCTTCAAGGTCTGTTCACACACACACACACACACACACACACACACACACACACACACACACGCCTCCTATAAATATCCGGAATTAACAGATAATGAGTGTTTTACCGGGGTGTCGGGGAAGGACGTTATTACAGGGCATTCATGCTTTTGCAGGAGGAGGAGCTTTGTGTCGCATCCCAGAGGAGCTGTTTCCGTTTCCTGATTTGTGCACCACCAGATGGGGGCATTGAGTGCAGATGGAGGGTCTTTTGTGTATAGGGATGTCAGCAGGGAACCACAGGCCTCCCGGCTGTTCCAAATGGGTGTCCCTCACACTATGGTGCCCCTCCCCCGTAGCTGTATCTGTGTATTTGAGGAACAGTAAATTGGAATCCAGCCACACTCAGAACCAGCTAGTGCTCCTTAGGTAACACACAGGTTGGCGATTATGATGCACCTGAGGGTCAGGTCTCGGTAGCTCCGCTGCCTTCTTCATTCGACCATAACCAGGGACAGGTACATAATTGTCCTGACAGCACTGCTGATTGCCATGGTAACAAGCATCCCGCTCTTTCGTCTGCTCTATTTTCATCTGGCATCACCGAGGCCCCTGTAGGGGGTCTGCTTGCATTATTCACAGCCGTGTTCCCTCACACACTTGTTTTGTTCCAGTGTCCTCATGTTAACAAGGAGCGACAGACGGCCAGTAGGGGGTGTAGCGGTTCAGTTGCTGGGCTCGTGATCAGTAGCTTTGTGGTTCACGTCCCTAGTTTCGAATGAAGTTTAAAAGAGGATGAAAAAGTGACTGCAGACAGTTGCTCCTTGTGGTCAATTTTAAAGTTACAAAGATATGAACATTCTAGAGATTATTTGGGACCTTTCAGACAGAATAGGTGTGGAATCACCTTAATTCAACTCATTTCTACAGTGTTTACAACTCATCCGTGGTGTTCCTCTGTGCGCCGCACATGTTTTCAGGACAATAAACAACAAACAGGACTTTGTGGTGACAATGAATTTTTGTTTTCACTCCAGTTTTGGAATTAGTTTCAATTTGAATTTAACTATGTAACTTTTTTTGTACAAAATGTATAGATATTTATAATTGCTGTGTTCAAGATTTTTTCAGAATCTGAGGGACAACTGTACTGAGAAGCTTTTACCGATTCTGATTTAGGTGTAAGAATGTATTTTGGACTTTGAATAGACTGTGGTCCGCGTGTTTCTGACAGGTTCCCAACGAGGGTTCCCTGCTGCTGGTCATCACACTCATCATCCTGCAGGGCATCACAGGCATCTCCTTTGGCTTGGTCATCTCGGCAGCCATCGACGACGAGCAGTCAGCCAACCAGGCCGCTCTGGGCATCTTCTACCCCAACCTTATTATCAGTGGTGGGTCCTGGGTGAGGTTTCAAGTTGGAGGTGTCAATGTCATCACTTACTTCCAGCACAGAATGGCCACTGCTGTGCGTGTCCATCTCCCCCATCTTCTCCTCCGTTCCTCTGCAGGCATCATCTGGCCTGTGGAGTGCATCCCGTACCCCCTGCGCTACCTGAGCCTGGTCCTGCCGCAGACCTACGCCTCCGAGGCCCTGCGCTGCGTCATGTACCGAGGTGGGGCCCAGAGCGGCGTGTTTAAGGTTTCTTTCTTCACGGCTGTCTATGGTTTCCCTGGAAAGCCCAGCGTCGGTAGCAGCTCTTCGACTCCCTGTTTATCTCCAGGGTGGGACCTGACGCGGATGATGGTGTGGCGTGGCTTCGCAGTCACCCTGGGCTGGAACACGTTCTTCCTCATCTTGGCCACGGTCATCCTCAAGCTGCGGACGTGAGAAACGCGTCACCAAGAGAAGAGCTCTGAAGGCGAGAGGCGCTGTCCCCGGAGTGACCCGCATCCCGCTGGCGTCTAACATGCCGGTCACTCCAGGTGCTGTTAGCTTCCCAGTCAACCAGTGACCTCAGCATGTCCACATGTCCCAAAAATATGACTCTCGCAACAGCCACCTGGGTTCTACTTGGGTTTGTTTCCTGCGGTTAAACGTGTCCAATATTTCCATAATTGTATATATGGAACGATGTAGATATATTTTGCGTTTTGATTGCATTTATACATGTTATATTAAAATTTATCGAGATGTTAAATGTGCAAAGAGCATATTGTGGAACAGAACATCCCAGTGTGTTTGCTGTGACAGTTTTAAAGGGGGTGTGAGCTTTAAATCTCTTACTTTCCTGTTCCTTTGCTTGGCTTTAATTTTGTTTAGCTTTGTTTTCCTCACTGGCTGCTCTTTATGTTCTCCATGCGACTATGTCTATCTCCCTGTGCCACCTACTGTTGTCGGGGGCTGTAAACTCCTGCTGTTTGTTTTTTACGTGTCTTTGACCTCAGTTTTTGGAAACGTTTTGTGTGTGCAGGTGTGTGGTGGAATTTTCTCCACCAGGCGATTCGGACAGAGCTTCCCTAGTGGAGCCTTTGTAGCCCAGAGTGGACTTTTGTGATGGCTGATGAGGGGTGGATAGAGACAGTGGGGTGCAGGGGGTCCGTGGGGGGCAGGTGTGAGAGAAGTGTTGCTGTGGTGGCATCAGTCGTGTGCCTTTGAGAGACACGGCCATGTTTACGGTCAGATCCCCAGTGGGTCTGATGTCAGGCTCAAAAGGTTGTTTCCATTAAAATTCTGCATAAATAGAGAGATTGTTGTTAACTTTATGTCATGAATGATCATTGATACGTCTGTTGTGCACAAGTATTTGGGAACTTAATTCATATGGCAGAGAGAATAAATTTAACAAGATGGAAATTTCATTAAACCATCTTCATTACTTGACTGGTTTATTCGGTTTGTTTATTTAGCATCGGCACAAACTTTTGCTCTAAAGAACACAGTATCTAGTTAGAGAGAATGAGGGGTGAATTTCAGTGTCTCTGAATCGGAGATCCTGCATATTAATGACACGGGGAAAAACTACACGGTTAAGCGCATAACACAAGTTGCTGTGGTGAATTTTTTGTCACCTCTGGAACATCCACAGTCCTGACATGGAGGGACACGGTGGGTCCTCACCTCTCAGCTCTCCTCCAACACTCCGTGAACTGCATGTTAAAAGCGAGCAGGTTTGCTCAGAAAAACAATTGCTTGTTTTATAAATGAACGACTTGCACGTTTGCTGGGATATTTCCTTTTTATACAGTTTTCTTCAGTTGTAAATCTAAAGTTGCAGTCTGTAGCACAGCCTGCATTTACACTCCCAACCCACAGATGGCAGTAAAGGTCACCCAAATGGGATAGGAGTGTAGGACCGACTTAATTCAACTTGCTTCTATAGTGTTTACAGCTGTGGAAATTAAAACGTCGGACTAAACATTTTAAAATTTGACGTAGTCGTATCTAACATGTTTCTGGGATCTTTTCTTCCTTTCGCTGAATTTGTCCGCCAACCACAACCATCCTGCCCCAACCCAGTTGTCCTTTAAGACAATAAATCTTTCAAAATGAGGAACGCCTTGAGGGCTGGAAAGCTGCCTCCTCATGCATATTTTCATGTCCCGATATGCATTTATAACTGTGGAAATCACAGTGATCAAGTCAGACATTCATTAGAATGCACATAAAACATGACACGCGGTACAGATGCTGCCCTTCCATCGGCGGGGAGGGGAGGGTCCGGGGGGCCCGAGTGACCTCCATCGCAGTGACAGATACCAGCTGCTTCCGTGGTCATGCAAAATTAATTATTCAGTTGTTTCACAGACACATTTCGTCAAGTGACTCACGGGTTATATTTTTAAACAGGGCACCAGTGGTGTCTCTTCCAGCTTTAATCACTTTTCCCTTTTATTACACCTGCCGGCAGGTGCTTTTATCCAGAGGGACTCCCACACTTCCACACAGATATTTTTAAACTGTGTGCACAGCCTGACGCCTCCAGGGATTAAAATTTGGAACAGCTTTGCGGGAGGTCTGTGCTCTTCACTACTTTGCCATTGTGCTCACAGCCGTCCTGCCAGTAAACGTGGTTCGTGGCTCCAGGTCTGTTTACTCTCTGTGGAGCTGTGTGGTAGTTTGGAGATAGACCCCATGCCCTACTGATACAGATAGAGTTGGATGGTATTATTCACTCCATATGAACCATGTATTTCTACTTCATCATCTATCTGACACTTTTCCCCTAAGCAAATGACTGTTATGTTATTTACAGCAATTTACCCCCTGGTGAAGCAGGGTACTTTTTACAGCGTCATTTCAAGATAAGTATCTCGGTCAGGGATACTACAGTGGGAGGAAGCGATTCAAACTGAGGCCCTTTCATTGCAAGGCAATGATATCAGCTGTGACACCAAACAAACTGAAAACAGCCAGGAATAGTTACAGTGTGGATGCTGTAGCCCAGCGGGTGTGTTGGGTCGCAAGGTGGCACAGCAGGGAGCGCTGGTGCCGCACAGCTCTTGAGCTGCAGTTTTGGGGTCTGGTGTTTGATCCCAGCTTGGTCTTGTGTGGAGTTCACAGGTTCCGCCAGGGCTGGAGTTTCCTCCCAGCGGAAAGGCACCACGAGATTCAAACTGGGCGAGCGGCCACCATAAGTTGACTTTGACCCAAGTTTTGAATCACACTTTCTGGCTGTAGTGCCCTTGATAAAGGTACCTAAAGTGAGTCGATACAATAAATATTACCCTGCTGTGCTGATAGGTGAACCAGAGTAAGTAGCTGGGTTTTAATCCTCCGCTGTTCCGTGTGGAGAAACAGTCAGCCTACAAAACAGGGCCAAAGTGGGGTGTGTGGGGGTGTGTGTGCAGATGTACTGAAGCGACTGAGTCACCTGGTGAAGGTATGAAGACAGTGACACACACAACACATTCACACATGCGCATGTCCAGTTTGCACATGTCAGATTCAGACCAATCCCTCTTTGTTACCAGCAAGTTTGTGCTATTTCAAACATTTAGTAAACATATCTGTGTACATGGTTACTGTTGCCATGACACCCTGACAACAGCACACAGGTGGCCTCCAAACAGACTGCAGTTGGGAAATGTAATATTTGGTTTAGCACAAGAGCAGCATTTATATCACATAATCTGCTGGAGCAGAGGTGGAACCTGCGGCACCTTGGCCTCCTCTGCTGCTTCCACCTGACGGCTGTTGCTATGTTATTTTATGTTTAATCATGACAACAATAACAACATTACACAGCAGCTCACTTACTGAAAATAAACCCCTTACCAGAGCCAAGAGGTAGAACCGCCGACCAGCCGTCCCGTTCTTCAGCTTAGAGAAGCAGCAGTTCAAAGTTAATGATTTACTCCACAAATTCCCATGATTTTACCCTCCTTATCTATCTCCGTTTTCTTCCTGTAGTTGCTCATAGCAAGTTCAACACTTTGGTTACGGTCCAGAAGACAGTCAGAGGATCTACGTCCCAGTACCTACAGGATCTAATCACTCCCAGCAAAGACACTGTGGGCCTCCACTTCTGCCTGTGTGGTGGTGTCACTCACAGAAGTCTAATTTCACAAGCCTGTCAGTTTGTCTCCAGTATGGTGGGATTGCGCTCCCTCTATCCCTCAGAGCTGCTGAATCCCGCCCGGCATTCAAGAAGCGTCTCAAACCTATCGCTTTCAGAGCCATTTCTCTCCTGATCTACCGACTGCTACATAAATGAGTCCAGCTCCATGTGCCCTGGATATCTATGTATTTGCTGTTTCAACATCACTGATCCGGGCAGCCGCTTGAGGGATGTGAACCAGCAACATGGTGGTGTCAGACAAGCTGCGCTCTGATCATCCTGTCTAAAGTGCTTCCTCTGTTGGAGCACTTTTGATGCCACTTTGGAGGAAAAGCATCTGGAAAAACGTATAAATGTCAGTGTAAACGTAGATTTGGCTGAAGGGGAAAAGCCATGAAACCGGCTTTGCCGCCCATTTTGGTGCAATTCCCTCAACTGGGGAAAGACACCTGTGCAAACCAGGTGTACATCAGGCTGTACTCTGTGACCCAAGCCGAGCTTTTCTTAACAACTGCAGGCGAAGGGAGACGCGTCCTTTGCTTGAAGTTCTAGGTGGGAATGTTGATGTTGGGAAAGTGTCAGCATGGCAACACGCAGAAAACATCCAGTCAGCTGCCAGGTTCGATCATGAGGCAAAGGTGAAACGCAACAGCTTTGGTGTGTGTGTGTATGTGAGAGGTCCACATGAGACGAAATCGTGTGCATAAGCATACAGAAAAGGATCATTTGGCGACGGTCACGATTCCACATCATCCAGGATTCGACAGACACTTTATACTTTACAGCTCCCTCTGAATAAATTGATCCATAACACACAACAACAGCCAGTCCTGTATACTCCTGCAGGTTGAGGACCCCCTCCGGAGGATTCTGTTTGGCCGTCCTGCCGGGACTAATTCCCTCAGGGCAGATCTTTCTGCATGAACTGTGCAGACTGAGGTCTTTAGCCAGTAAACCGTGTAACTGAGACAGAACCACAACACAGTGACCTTCCTCTGTCCTGTCAATGTCTGAGCCTTCTGCTGGTTTACCTGCCAAAACATAATCTGCAGTGGAGACACGTGGCAATTGGTGGCACTGGCAGGAACTGAAATAAATCTCACATTAGCACGTTCTTTCTTGGGGGTTCTATTTCTGTACTGTCAGCCAGCCGGGCCTAAAATATAGTGGATTTTATTCAACTGCTGGATGGTTTTAATGATGCTGATACACCTGCATATCTTTACAGCTTTATGACTGGAAGCAGCTTTGTTCAAACTGTCTCAGCTGCCTTCTACTTGAGCTGGGAGGAGCAGCTTCTTATATGTAATCTTAAATTTATCACTTAACATATAGAAGACCCTGTAAAGTGTATTAAAAGTTAAGGATTTGTTATTTCGGTCGCAGAAGTGTCCTCACAAATATTTGTATTGTTCTGGTAAGTCTCTAAAAGGAACTATGTGTGTGTGCTTGCTGTTACTGCACATCACCTTTCCGGTAGATGCACCTTCGAGCTTGGCTCCTATCGAGAAGACGCGAATGACACGGCGACAAAGTACGTTCTTCACAGCCGTTTATTATTAATATATGACACTGTTCCACAAGCACATACTCTTCATGAGTGAAAACACTATGGCCTCTTATATACAGCGTGTAACTAACGCAATAACGGCAAACAGCTGGCATGTAGAAACAGACCATAAAAACCCTTCTGTTGCAGCACAGCCATAACACACATGTGGCAGAGGTATCTGAGAGGGACCGACATTTTGTTTCATATTAAAGGTCTACTTTTGTATATTAGAAAGAACTACCCATATGACATGGGTGACGGCTTTTGGTGCGATTTATGTAAGAATGCAAAAAATGATAGTAATCCATATAAATAAATAATTGTGAACAATGGGGCATTTATTGGAGCACTCAGTTCAAACACTGAGTTCAGTTATTTCCATCAAGCATTCAGACAACAATGATATCTGTGTTGCACACAGAGCCATCCTGCATGCTTACAGTAGTTATTAGTGATTTATTGTTCACTGAAAATATACACATATCAACTGCGACAGGCAGTAAGTTTAGTGTTATGTGTAATAATCCAAAAAAACCTGACACTGCATATGAGCTGTACGGCTGAACAACGGTTGTTTGAACGTGTAAAATGTGTGTTATTTGCAATAAAATACAAATTCATAACACTGACGTGCAGCAAGTGAACCGAAGTCACGTTATCAGATCGGATTCCTGTACAGGTGCATTACACACATCGGTGGTCTCACTCACGAATTCCACTCGTGTTCCTGACCTGAACTACAACGGCCACAATGCATTGCGCGAAGGTGACGTAACGAACGTCACGTATCCGTCTTATAAGCTCGGCGACAGTTTACTACCAGTCAGTGCAGCGTTGCAGCGCCGTGTGGGGCGGCGGTAATGGTGTCCGCTTAACACGTCTGTGCTGTGTGCGTTTAAGCCCCCGCAGGCTTTCTGCTCGCCCGTGTTTCTGTGCAGCGACGCGCGGTTCGGCCTCAACGATCGGTCGCTTTTTCTCCGTCGGCGCTTCGTCGCTTAGTGGCCCGGGACCGGGGGTCGCGCGCCGCGTCGGTGGCGGACAGGGATGCAGACGGAGTGAGTAAACGCTGACGAAAAAACGCGATATTGTCGTAAAATGTCGAAGGCAGAACTCGCAACTGTACTGACAACAACGGCGCCGACATTACAGTCCAATAAAATACAACACCGACAACAGTCCTGACAAAAATGACAACAATACAGCAACGAGCACAATGCTGGCATCAGCAACGTGTAAAATACGGAGAGAAACCCTGACGACAAAACCGACAGTACGTGACATGAAAATACTAACAACACAAATGCAAATTAACACAAAACCGCAGCAACACGTAACACTGACGGCAATATAATTTTAAAAAAAGTTTATTATGTGTTTATTGTCCTCTCGCGCTCTGTGTGTGTGTGAGAGAGAGAGAGAGAGAGAAGCCTCACCTGCTTAAGTTTTATTATTTATTTTAATTTTAAAAAATTTTTTAAACATTCAGGCCTGTTTGGATCTGCTTCTTAGATTACGTTTTTGTTATTTAGTAGCTTCATATTACTTCATACTTGTGTGTATATTCTGCCACTGTGCTGTGTGTGTGTGTGTGTGTTTGGGTTTTCTAATGCAGTGTGTGGTTTATGTGATGAATTCCACCGGAGACAGTGAGACCTGTACCTGCTGCCAGTGACCCTGGAGAGGGGAGAGGAGCGCCGTGTTTCCTTCTGCTTTGCCAGTCTGTTAATCTGTCCGATACGTGGGGCGTCTTTCTTGACAAGTATTTGTAATAAAACTTCTTTCCTGGTAGTAAAAAAAAAAAAAAATCTGAGTTGTCAGAGCACTGAATGTTGGGCTTTGTGGGTTTCTCTCCCGGGCTGATTTGCATCCGTGTTTGTCTGACTTCCCTCACCAGATGCTCGCTCCTTTGTCTCCGTGTTACTTGGATCACATCCCTCTTTTTGGACCCCCTAATTTGCTTGGACGGCCGACGCCTGTTTGTGAAGCATAATTCTCATGTACGATTATGAGATGCTCCAGCGCCTTGTACGTCTGAACAGTTGTTGTTTCCAAAAAGCGTGTCGGAGATTTCCAATCTTGGTATGTCGCGTGGTGCGGGTTCACCCTACTAATGGTAACGTGGGAATGGACATGTTGAAAGACTAATGTGATCTGGAATTCCCTCATCAAATGAGAAAGGTATCAAGTTGTCAGCTGAATTGAGGACTATGGGGGGGTGTACTGCCTGGGAAGGGTGTGTGTGTGTGGTTCACATGAAAGCACCATCGGCCAAATGAAAATAAGACCCCACAGTAATGCGCCTTGCGACAAGGCAAATTGGGATATAATGCAATTACCTCCCTTTCCAGTCACCCACATCTTGTTCTAATGGTGACAAATGTGCAGCATTTACTGAAGATGATGTATGTTTGGGGGCAAAAGTTTATATTAATATCAGTAGCATTATTGGAGGGGGTCATGTTTCTACCCTGAAACGCTGCTGTTGCGTGGTTTTTATATAGTTTTATCTAGCTGTTGACCCTCTCTGTGTTTGAAAGCTTTAGGGCGGCCATGTTGTTGTGCACTGTGAGTGCCAGTGTTTAAACATGCTGTGGAATAACAAAGCTTGTCTTCTCACAGTCCAGTCCCCTGAGCCCACCATTTACAGGCCTAGAACATTTTGAGCTGACAGCAGATTGCAGTGGTTGAGAATCACGGAGCCGTGTGTGTGTGTGTGTGTGTGTGTGTGTGTTCGTGTTCTTCCTCTGACTGCATCCAGGCATTATTCTATAATCAGATTTATGTTACAGCTTCTGTCTGTCTGGTGTCAGATTTCACTTGCTTTCAAAGGAGTTTAGTCTTAGTCATGTCCAAACGTTCTCTATGTGCATGTTTGAAGGCTTCTCAATTTCTTTTCATCCCTCTTGGTCTGCTTTTATTATTTTATCCATTTTCTCCATGGAGTTTAACTTGGGCCACAATTCTGAGGACAGTAGGTGGCGTAGTGATTAGAGTTGCTACTTCTGAACTTGGAGGTCCCAGGTATGAATTCTGCCCGAATGAACAGATGAAATGGTTTAAAAAAAAAAAAAAAAAAAGCTGAAAAAATAAATGCTAGAAATTCGGGGGCAAAATCTGACGTGTGTGTGTGTGTGTGTTACATCAGTATTGTTGATGAAGGTTTTCCTCTTGACTTCCATAATGTGCTACAAACTGTGCTCACCCCTCTGTGTTGGGGTAAAGCTAGCAGCTCCTGCTAGTTTTGTTTTACATGTACTTGTTTTGGAAGGACAAAAAAAAGTCTTGACCAGATCCAAAGCCAAAACAACTGGTGCACAGTGCCGCTCGATGGACAGTGTTGATAAAAACACCATTAGTCACGGCTCACTGACAGGTAGCTGTGGAGGGGGTGGATGGAGAAGCGTGCCTTTGCAATGTCCTCTGCTGACGGTCCCTACAGAGTCAGAGCTAGAGGACGGTGTGCGTAAATGGGGATGGCATCTCGACTAAATGAGGCAGTTGTGTTTTTTGTAGTAAGAGGAGAGACACTTTCTGGATTAGGGGCTGTAATGAGTCCTCTCACAGTTGGGGTGGTACTGACCCCTTCCTGGCCAAGTGACACTGAGCCATCTGACTAGCTCTGTGAACCTGCCCCCCTATAAACAGTAGAGATATAAAATCCCTCATGGTTCCTTAGTGCTGTGTTTGTGCCATTTAAAGCATCGTTTGTCTCTCTGCCACTGGACTCCTCCTCTAGTGCTGTGTTTCCAATTTTCAAGTATCATTCTACCGCTTTTTTTTTTTTCCACGTGCACTGTCTATTTTTGCACCAGTACTCCTCCCTGTCTGTTTTTGAACTGTTTGTTTATTCTTTTGTTATTCCAGTGTCTTCTGTCACTATGGTGTCGTATGTGTGCTGTTGTAGTTCTGTGCAATATCCTTTGGGGATCGGTAAACTTTTTATCTGTCTGTCTAGTAGAAGAGCACCTGGGTCCTGCCCTTGTAAAAGACAGACGGCACCAACCTTCCACATCTTTCTACTCTCATCCCATCCTCCTCTTTGGGGACGTGCTGTGTTGGCAGCTGTCGATCACCCACTTCTTCAGTATCACCTGTTGCAAGCAGTGCAGTAAAAGGCCTGATTTAGAGAAAAGCAATAGTTTAAACTGTCAGCATTTATTTTCCCACTGAATTAATCAAATTATTTACACACCTGGTTGGCATCTGAGGATCATTATGAAGTCAGCCATGGCACTTAAGTCGATTTTCTACACATTTTTTAATAAGTCATGCGTTAGATTTTCAATAATTGGTCAGTTCATCTTTTGCATTCCTTGTGATAAGCATGTCCGCTAAAGAAATGTCACAAGGCCTGGATAGATGTGTAGGCGAAATGGCCGGGATATCTGGTGCCACTGATTGTGAATGTGAAAGTCAGGATGTTTCCTTCCTGTAGCTCCTGGACTGTGAACAGAGCCTTTGTGTTCAGATGTGGTGGTAAGGCTCTGTTTGAGAGCATCACATGCAACAGTTCAGAGTTTAGGCCTTTCTGCAGACACCTGCTGGCCCTTGCTGAGCCTCCTGAATAATTCAAGATGAGTTCTGCCCTCTCTTCCTCCCACTTGCCCTCCTGCAGTTGTGGGATTTATCACTAAAGGAATGATGAGATCCTTACAGTGAAGACATGGCATGTCTGCTGGTTGTGTGCATCTTCATGGTTTCTGTACATCAGGAGCTGACTTTTTGAGCCCCGCTGTGTACTTTCCCAGATCATGGTCTCCTTGATGGCAGCCTGTGGAACTGAGCTGTCTGGGGGGGTAAGACATTCTGAGAATAAGAATAGTCCATCCGGTTGCAGTAAGGGTCAGTGGGTCAGCATGTGCACTGCAGTTACTTTATCTGTCATCCTGAGTTTACCCCCCTGTGTTTATAGATAGAAGACACATTTTAGATGCCTATAATGGAGAAGCTACGCTACATGTGTCTAAATGAACTGTACCTGATACTATCCAGACAAAAGCCGTTGAAACAAGTTCATTTATCATGTTTAGTAGTACAGGGGCATCGGGTACCACTACACAGCTACTGCCTTGGACTCAGAAGGCCTCAGGTTCAAATGCAGTCTCCTGCTTATAGTACCTGGGAGTATGATACTGTACCCTTCTGTGTAAATGAGTAAATCATAAGTAACTTAACTCTGTAAGTTGCTTTGGATAAAAGCTTCAGCTAAATGAGTAAATTATAATCAATATTAATAGTTTGAGCCACCTTCTTCCAACCCTTTTTACTAAACTTTACACACTGAACAAACTCTGCTTGAACCCTGGTCAATACTAGGCCATTTTTGACCAGGCTCCTGTCTTTTTTTCTAGCAGCACATTGAGTATTGAATGTTTTACTCTAGCAGAGTTCAACCACGCAGATTTTTTTTTTTTTTCCTGGTTTAATAAACTGCTGTACATTGTGCTGGTCAGCATGGTGTCTCCAGCTGAAGTACAAGATGAAATGAGAAACTAGTGAAATGAGCCATGATTCACTTTTGGGTGGTAAATGGATGAACTGCCTGGAGGTCCTGCACTTCATAGCTGATGGATGAGGCAGTCATTGCATGTGTGCTATATTTACCATGCTTATGTATTCTGGAAAGTGATGCTTTTTGTAGAGCATGCACTCATGTTGGCCCCCATGGTGGCTGTCTGATGGGCACACATCTCTGCTTCAAGGTCTGCAAGGTGGCAGCTTTGGGAACAGCTTCCGTTTGCTCAGCTGAACTTTGCAAACTGAGACGCAGGTGGGGAAAGTCAGGAATGTAAGCTTCTTCCCATGACAGTGCGATGCTGGTCTGTGCCACCGTCTGCATCTCCCGTGACACTGATGCTGTAACTTAATTTCCTTCAGTTGTGGTGGTGCTCCTGAGAGCTACTGTGGAGTCCAGTGCAGAGGAAGGGGAGAGAGAAAAGGTGAAAAAGGGAAAAGATTGAGTCAAGCCAGGTCAGACCTGACTTAGAAACTGAGGTTGGTTGGGGTTTTTTTTTTTTTTTTTTTTTTTTGTAACGTTTTCACTCAAGTGCATGTAATGGACATTTCAGTCAACAGTATGTCACCAGCAAGGAAACCCAGTGACCTTACACCCTCGGTAAATCTGCAGCCAGAGCTGTGTTTAATTTTTTTCCACTTGTTTAATTTTAGCATCCAGGAATTAGCAGCTATAGTTTGACAGATGGGTTCTGTTAGGCTTCAGTGAGTTCATGCTGCATCTACTTCCTCTGCTTTGGTGAGGTTCTTGAAAATGCTGTCACTTGGAGACCCTACCAGGGCCCATGGTAACTTTGTCCAAAACATACAGGTGTGAGAGGTGTGAACTCTAGCCTGGTGAGCTGGTGTGTGAGTAAATGAACAGGAAGCAGGGGGTGTAGTGGACCAAGGAATTGGTTTTGTGGCCAAGTGTCAGCAGGGCTCTTTAATGTCAATGGGGGGGACTTAACCACAACCTTTATTTAAAATGTATTATAACAGGAAGTTGGTGCATTAAGTGAGATGAAATTCTACCTATTTCAACTTTATTGTGTGTGTGTGTGTGTGTGTGTGTGTGTGTGTGTGTCGTAGGAGCCGCAAGGGGGTGGAGTCATGAAGGACAAGCAGTGAAGAGAAACGTTGAAGATCTTCACCTCCCGCCTCCCTGTGACGGACGGCTGTGCCGATGTTCTCCCCGGACCAAGAAAACATCCCGACTGCCTCCAAAACGCCCGTCAAATATGGGGAGCTCATTGTGCTGGGGTACGAGATGATTACCCCTGCATATTTGTTGCATGTTGCGAGATGAAGACCGTGTGATGTGGAAGACTGGGGATAGGTCGAGTCCAAGTCACTGCTGCTTTCATCTGAGGTTCCATCTTTTATTCATAAGATATTTAAGGGCAAAATGAAATCACGTTGCTGTGGGTTGCCCTGAGCAACATCCCATCACAGGATGCCCTGGGTTCATCTGTGACCTGATTGGTTACTGCCTTCAGGCTGTTTTCCTCATTGGTCCAGTGTAAGGTGGCCCAGCTGTGTGTCTTGCACACTCCTCTATCTGTGCCTGTGTAACTGGAGCTGCTGTCGCCTCGCTTTACATAACGGATGAGGTTTTTGAAGCAAGCAATCGGATGACCTACCTCGAGTTCGCTGTTGCAGGTTGGTCTTGGGTGTTCATCGTCTAACAGGGTAAAAGTAATAAGTGTGATGGTTGAATGGTGTCTAATGAGGAACTTTGTGAGTAGCTTTGTGAGAGGTTTCTGTGAACTTGTGTTTTCCAACTGATCCAGCCTGAGTTTATTATAATCATTTCTTGGTGGTCCAGCTCAGTTTTGTCCCTGCTATGGTGAAATGAATTCCCTCAGAACTGCTAAATCCCTTCCATCATTCAAGCATCTCAAACCCATCTCTTTAGAGCCCCCCACAATCTCCTGACAGCTACTTGAGAGTTCAAGACCATCTGCTGTGATCATCTATGCATTTGCTGTTGGAATGTCACTTCTATAGGCAGCTACTTGAGGGGTGTGAACCAGCAACATAGTGGCATTAGGCAAACAAGCTGTCCTCTGATCACTCTGTATCTAAAGCTCTTCCCCTGATGACACACTTGCTTGCTTGTATGTCATGGTGGAGAAATGTATTTGGTAAAAGTAACATGGTCAACAGAGTGAGTTTTCTGAAATTTTGTCTCAAAGCTGATGTCCACGTCCCCTTCATCTTGTAGGTACAATGGTTCACTGCCCAACGGGGATCGAGGGAGGCGAAAAAGTCGCTTTGCGCTCTACAAGAGAGCCAAGGCGAACGGCGTGAAGCCGAGCACTGTGCACATGGCCTGTACGCTGCAGGCAGCCAAGGCAAGTCCCACAAGTGCGGCTTTGGAGGGACACCCAGAGAGGGTGTCCACAGCAGCTCACTGCCTCTTTCCCCCCCCCTGCAGGCCATTAGCAACAAGGACCAGCACAGCATCTCTTTCACGCTGTCCCGTGCCCAGACCGTGGTGGTGGAGTACACGTATGACAGCAGCATGGACATGTTCCAGGTACTGCAGCTGCCAAACCCCATCTGCCTGTCGCTGTCCCCTGTGATCCTGTCTCTTCTCCTTGTTACGTCTCAGTATCTACTGATCCAATACCAATTCATTACCGTTGTGTCCTCGTTTTTCCTGCCTCATCTGTGGTGCATCTTCTACTTTTTCTTCCACCTGTTGCTCTGTGCCGTGTTGACTGTAGTGGACCGTGTGGCTGTTGCAGATCGGCCGCTCCACAGAAAGCCCGATTGACTTCGTGGTGACAGACACGGTGCCTGGCGGCCAGATGGGGAGTGACACCCAGACCGCCCAGAGCACCATCTCTCGCTTCGCCTGCCGCATCACGTGCCAGCGCACCCCCCCTCACACGGCTCGCATCTATGCTGCTGGATTCGACTCCTCCAAAAACATTTTCCTGGGGGTGAGTAGCACACTGTGGTTTTCCATTTAAGAGTGAATTTTTGATCTTCAGCAAGAAGATAATCCCCCCCCCCCCCACCTCCTTGCTGTAACCCCTTCCACATCTCCCAGGAGAAGGCTGCTAAGTGGAAGACTGCAGATGGGCAGATGGACGGGCTCACCACAAACGGAGTGCTGGTCCTGCACCCACGGAACGGCTTCACCGAGAACTCCAAACCGGGGGTGTGGCGGGAGATCTCCGTGTGCGGCAACGTGTTCACGCTGCGCGAGACGCGGTCAGCCCAGCAGCGAGGCAAGATGGTGAGGAGACCCTTAACTGCCACACCCGCACAGTATAGTTTCTGTGTTTGATTGGTGGTCTTCTGCAGCCTGATGAGGGGATAGTTAGAGATCAATGCAGTTCCACCTGCAGATCAAGAGGTTTGAAACAACAGTGTTTTTTGTTGGTTTTTTTTTTTTTTTTTTTTTTTTTTGCTACCTCCTCCTCTTTTCCATGCCAAACATGGCCTTCAGAGCACAGCCAGAGTGTCCAACTGCCCAGACTGGGAAACTGTGAACTGAGGGAGGTGTTTGTTGTGGGGTTTGAGTTCTCATAGCAACTGCTCAGAGGTGACTGTACAGCAGTGTTTACCTCGGTCCGTTTGTATGTAAGCCGACATAGCTGAGTTCTGCTGATGCCCCCCCCACACCCCCTCAGATGCTCTTATTTTACTTTATATGACCTCCTGTGTGTCTCCCCCTAGCAACAGAGGTCCACTAAGGAGTTGTGGGTGAAACTCTTGCACCTAAATAACAGTGTAAGTGTTGGAGGGATTCCAGCTGGGGGTGATTTACACCCACGTGGTGGTTTCACAGATCAGTGTTTGTTTTCTCCATCATCTGGTATCTCTTCCTCAGCTCTCACAGCAACGTACCCATATATACAAACTCACTCAGTACACATACTCACAACAGGCTCACTCTCCTCCAGGCTCAGCCAGCTGTAGTCTTACTGAAAGAGTAAACAGCTGTGCATTTTGCCTGAATTATTAAAGATTCGTACACAGCGAGGAGGGTCCTGCAGTGAAGCAACGGCAGCGATAAGAAGTCACCAGTCTGTGGGCAGCACCAGCACGTTGTCAGCAGATGGCATCACGGTGTTTCACAAGAAGGTTACTGTGAAGTAGGCAGCCTGATCTTATTCCGCTGTGCCAAAACTCGCCACTTGTAGTCTCACTGCAATTGCCTCTTTGACATACAACCACAGCAAGGCCAGGAGCTCTTCCCATCTTACTTCAGCTCCTGTCACGGTCTCAGTTAGTACTAAGTCATAACCAGTGTAACCTTAATACAGATACTACTCCAGTTATTCCCAGGGTGGGTTCTGTACCAACTGACTTGAGAAAATGTATTTTTGTTTCCTTAAACTTCTCTTCTATTGCCAGTTGTTGACCAATTTGTCCCATAAGTGCTTTCAGAGTTCCTCATAATGATCCCCGACTCTCCCAAACACCGAACGCTGGCTTCTGGGTTGAATTAAGGCAGTCCCACTTTTCCTTGTTCCGGTGCGGTTTAGCTGTCATCTCTCACTTGGGACGGTAAATGTGAGGCACAGCTGCTGTCTATTTAAAATAAACTGGGAAAGCGTTTGATTTGTAGCTCAGCTGTGCGTAACAAGAGGAGCTGCTGTACTGTGTTCCATACAGCGTCGGCGTTGCGAGACGTGGGTTGGTGTGCTGTCTGCTGGGGGATGGAGATGGGATTTGTGACCATGTGTGAACTCTGGTTTTGCACCTGCCCCCTCCCCCAGGTGGAGAATGAGACCCACGAACTAGTAGATGGCTCCCTCATTGACCTGTGTGGGGCCACGCTGCTGTGGCGCACAGCGGACGGCCTGTCCCGCACTCCCACGCTGAAGCACCTGGAGGCGCTGCGACAGGAGATGAACGCGGCGCGGCCGCAGTGTCCCGTGGGCTTCAACACGCTTGTGTTTCCCAGCATGCGCCGCAAGGAGGTGGTGGAGGACAAACAGCCCTGGGTGTACCTGCACTGCGGCCACGTGCACGGCTACCACGACTGGGGCAACCAGCCTGAGCAGGAGCCGGGGGGGCAACGCGAGTGCCCCATGTGCCGCACCCGGGGCCCGTACGTTCCCCTGTGGCTGGGCAGCGAGGCCGGTTTCTACGTGGACTCGGCTCCGCCCACTCACGCTCTCGGTCCTTGCGGCCACGTGTGCTCGGAGAAAACGGCGGCGTACTGGAGCCAGATCCCGCTGCCTGATGGCACCCACACCTTCCACGCCGCCTGCCCCTTCTGCGCCCAGACACTGAATGTGGAGCATGCCTATATCAGACTCATATTCCAGGGCCCTGTGGACTAGAGCTTTGCCTCACCTCACCCCCCACAGCCACTTCCACTACCCCCTCAGTGCTGACTTTCTTTCTTTTCCCTTTAATGACACTTCTGGATTTATTTTTTTAAACACAGTTCTTCCAGTATTTAATTTTCTGTACCAGTAAGGGAAAAAAATGACTACAGGTAAACTCCATTTTATGCACTTGGTTTGTTCCTGGAAAAGCTGCACGAATCGAAATTGTGTACAGTGGGGTCTTATTTTCCATTATTGCAAATGGGGGAAATAATGTGTTCCCAGCCCATCAAAAACCCATCTCCCACATGTCACTGAAGCACCGTGTAACTCACTGCACACAGGGCATCGTATCATACGGGGCACCACGTGTGTGTGTGTGTGTGTGTGTGTGTATATACACCCCCCCCCCACAGAGCACCACCCCCCCTGACAGCAGGGAGATCAGCCCTGTTCAGAGATGTGAGAGACAGATGAAGGACCAGCGACTCCACGTTTCAAATTCTTGTTTTGGAAAAGTGAAGATGGGTTCAGATAAATGTAACTAACTTATTTACTTATGAGTGAGGAGAACAGTGGATGATCATCTTTCAATTGTTTTATTCACTTTTGCCCAATGTGGTTTTTTATTTTTTTATTTGATTTTTTTTTTTTCCTCTAAGCCTTGTTGCCATTTTTACCAAAAGGGAAGTGAGGATGTTGGTGAGCTCCATCCCTCAGCCTGTCCTGCCGCACAGTATTAGATGGTTCGTGAGGGAGCCACACGTGACGCGGAGTGTCTGTTGCACAGGCCTGGGGCTGCAGGTGAGCCACGTTCTAGCGAAATCGCGTAAATCGGGTTTACCTGTATTGTCACGAGGGGGCAGTGGGACAAGGAAGGCTCGTCGTGGGGATCTGATGACTGACACCTGTTCCTGACTGATGTCCTTCAGCTCCTTTCCCTGTTAAGATCTGGACAAACCTCAGAAAAGAGGTATAAGTAATCAGTCACCCTTTTAGTTTATTATTGTGTTGTTTAAAGGGGCCCCGGGGGTCCAGAGCAGAAACGCAGGTCGCTTTTGCTTCCGAAAAGAACAGGAACATACAATACAATTAAACCCATTTTTATTTAATTATTTTTATCTTGGGGGGAAAAAAAGAATAACTCGGAGGAGCCAGTGGGTCTCCGCAATTCCTGTCCTGTTGGTTTAACTTTCACTGCTTGTCTTCACGTTCTTGGGAGAACACCACCTCAACTGCCCATTTAGCTTAATAAATACTAGTGTTCAGAACCTAAAACAATATTAGTTTATCGGAAATGTTTGTTCATAAATAATGGAAGATTCAGCTTGAATACTGGTTAACATCTTTAACTGGTTTGAGTGTTGATCTGTCACTGGAGATTCAGGGGGTTTCTTGTCTTTTGTCGCCACTGAGATCCGGGGATGAACTGACCCAGTCTCTCCATTTCCAGAACCTTCCTCTGTCTTGATGATTTGAGATGTTTCATTCTTTTGGCTTGTCTGTGTCCAGATGGAAACTCCTCTTCATTTAACCCAAGAGCGTAGGATCACCTGTCCTTCCGAAACACACATGGTGACTCAGGTGAAGCTGTCAGTCACTTCACTTCTCTTCACTTCTGTACAGCTGTGAACACAGCAGTCGGTCACTCAGCACGTTCTCAGTCTCTCTCTCACTCACACTCACACACCACACACACACCACTGCCTCATGTTGTGTAATGTTTAAAGTCTTTCAGCTGTGAAATCCTGTGTTTGTATATCAAAGGCTTTTAAATAGTCTTACCATGATTTGAAAAAAAATTAAACTGAGTCACATTCCTCTATTGACCTTGTGACAAAGTTGGTGATTCAGTGTTTTTATTTATTTATTTTTTCTTTTTCCTAGAAACTGAAATTCAGCCCCCAAGATATTTAACTTACTGTAAATACCAGGAAACTGAAGTGCAGAGAAGTGGAAACTTGTCTTTTGGTGGAGACCAGACACCTGTCTCTTAAAGTGTTTGTTCCATCAGCTGCTTGTTGCTCAGATATTTCTGCCTTTTATTCTCCTTCTGAACAAACAAACAGCAGTGAAAAGTCAGTTACTGACTTTCCAGCTGAGACTATGCTTCCACTTTAGCTGTGAACTGTCTAGGTATTTTCCTGCTCCATAATGAACTGCCAGCCATTACATTTGGCAGCATTTTTTCCTCACAATTGAACATGAAATCTGTGTGTAAATCTCATCCTCCTGCTGACCTCCTTTATTTAAATAAAAAAAAAGTGGATAAAGGCTGTTGACCACTTCCCCCTGCCATGATGCTCCCACCACCATGTTTTATTGGATAAGTGCTGCTCAAGGTCATTTGCTGCCTCTTTGCTTTCCATAAATCAGGCCTTTTCATCACTTTTACCATGATGTTTGAGGTCTTATCTGCTCATAAAGCCATAAACGTTTGTTTTTGTTTGAGTTGTTCTGTTTCCACTGCTGAAGTTCACACCTTTTGGAGATAAGGCTTGGTGTTAAACATGAACCTGTTTGGTGCAGTAGAATAACTAAGAGCTCCTCTGCTTGGTCTCAGTGATCAGTTTCAGCTCAACTTGCTGAACATACAGCTATAATGAGCTACTTCGGGTTTTTGTCCTAATGCCTTTTGGCCAGCGCAGTAGTAACACTTTAGAATATGGATTTCAGAGAGAGTGTGTGTGTGTGTGTGTGTGTGTGTGTGTGTGTGTGTGTGTGTGTGCGTGCGCGCGCGCTCCTGTCCGTGCTGGGCTGAGCTGGCAGGACTGGTACTGATGCAGTCACCTCAGGGAGAGGCCTGGATTTGGTCATTCATGTTCACAAATACTGTCATGTTTAGACAACATCTAAGGAAGTTTGTGTGTGTGTCCTCTTGCCCCAGTAATACCTGTATGCTCCACATACTCACCATATTTAAGTGTTTCTCCACAGAAACTCTGGAAAAAGGGCTGTCCATGTGTCTAGTGTGTCACCCCAAAAAGGCCTCTTCTCCACTGAAACATTATTTCCTCCGTCTTTCATCCTCTGCTCTCGTACGTCTGACCTGTTACCTGAAAGCTGTGAATGTTGGTGCAGATTATACATTTTTGTATCAACTTTAAACAATAAATAAAAACGTGCACATTTTACACCATGTGACTGCTGGTTTACTGTGTTGAAAAGACACCTGGTTGTGATGAGTCTTTTGTTTTGATCCCTCGAGGGTCACGATGGCAGGACAGACAACCTCCCTTTTCTTAGCAAGTGTCTAGATCCTTCTGGGTGATATTCAGTCTGTCCCCAAGCCAGGTAATAGATTAAATCTCTACTGGTGGTCCTGGTTCTGCACTGGAGTCTCCTTACGTTAGAACATTCTCACTAGATACCAAAACCTCCTTAACCACTGCCTTGACTGTGAGGGTCTCCCTCAGATGTTCTTTACTATCACAGAGTGAGATTCACTACCTTGCGGAGACACCTCATTTCCTCAGTTTGTAGTCGTGACCACAGGTGAAGGTGAGGATGTAGACTGAGAAGAGAACTCAGACTTTGAAGACTCGGCTCCAACTTCACCACCACAGTTCTGTTTGCTTTTGCAGAACTGCTGCTGCTGCTCCACCAGACTAAGTTGATCTCCTGATTCTTCCTCCAGTCACTTGGGGGAAAGGACTCCAAGGGACTTAAGTCCTCCACTCCTTACCTTCAAGAGACCAAAAGTGATTTCATCAGTTCTGGCAAATCTCTTCTACCACTGCAGCCCTGCCACTGAGGAGGTGTCTCACACCACAGTAAGCTTAGCTGTTGAGATGGACCTTCTGAAGTTTATGACTTTACCTCTAGGAATGATGGCCTGCTTACTAGATGTAGAAGTCTTCTAAAATTGTCCTTTTTCCTCCCAACAGCATCTCCAGTTGGGATCAGTGCAGCTGCACTCTGAGGACAACATGTGACATTCTGATTTACCTTTCTGAAACAGTGACTAACTCTCCAGAACTTTTTCCAGGAATTTCACTTTCCATGGTCTCACCAAACTCCTCACATTCAGGGCTTTTCTTCTTCTGCAACATCTGCCTCTGTGACCTTTTCAGCCTGTCGGTAGCTTTGCGCCAGATCTTCACTGCTCTGTGCTCATAATGCCCTGTAGGCCTCCTGCTGTAGTCTGACAGCATCTTTTAAACTGGCTCCACTAACTGGTGCTTGCAGCTCCACCACGATGGGAGCCGATTCCCCGACTCCCTCCCTCAGCTCCCTACAGCAGCTTCCACGACGTTCATCTTCAACATGGTCCATACCAGGCTCTGAACCCAACTTCCCTCAGAGTGCAGGGGAAGCAGTGAAACTCATCACGTACCGGAGCATCCACTAAGTGACCATCCTCTGTGGATATGGACCCACTTAGGTACCTGTGTCAGCAGCTTGCTGCGTGAAGCTTGCAGATGCTGAGCGGCGCCACAGGGTGGCAGCAGCATGTTGGTCTGTCTCACTCCTGCTTTGCTCCTCGGTGGAGGACGTCCCTCTGTAGCTCACCGGCCTCTTCTGCGGCTCTTCTCATGGGGTTTGCAGAGCTGTGGTGGAGCCCCTCCCCACCCCCCAGGTATCTGATACTAACTATTTTTGGGGGGATTTTTGGAGTCCAAATCCTGAACTGTGACTTTTCCTATGGGACCCGACTGGTAGCCGTTGGGTTCACACACACACACACACACACCCTGCTGGTGACAGAACACGTGTTGGGCTTCATTATGCAAGAATTTCCGGCTTTCTTGCATGTTTGAAGATCTCAGTTTGCCTTTATTCTTGTTCACAGGCTGAATAGGTGGAAACACACATCACACACACTTCTTCCCCCTGAACTTCCCAGCACCTCGGTAAATATGTACAAACCCACCTGAAGAAAAGGGTCTCAGTGCCCCTCTCCATGGCAAGGTCCGTCTCGACTCTGTGGCTGAGCTTCTTGCCCCACGACAGTGATGGAGCGTCTGTGTGCCGCAGGGAAGAAGTGAAAAGCACCTTGAGATGTCAGACACACACTGGCGCTGGAGAAAGGTGGTGCAGAGGGTCGCACTGGTGCCTCACAGCTTCTGGGCTGCAGGTTTGAATGCGGCTTAACTGTGTGGAATTTACATGTTCTCACCTTTTTTTTGCCCCCATTGCTCTGGTTTCCTCCCACGGGCCGAACACGTGCTTTAGGTCAATCGCTCACTTTAAATTGTTGTTTCGGCTGCACGTGGTTTGTTGCGCTCTTAAAATTTGCGTTTTTTTACATATCGGTTTGAGGGACAGTTTCGTTTCACTTGGTTGTCTGTTCATTTTCGCTTATTTATGTTCATATAAATGTTCTTTGTATTACCTTTTAGTCACGGACTGCATAAAGAACCGAGTTACTAGTTGTGTTTATTTTAATTTAGTGCTGTAAGAAAAATAAACGTTTTTTTTCCCCCAAAAGACGCCGACGTTTGCTGGGGGGGGGGCTGAGTCACGGCGTCTCCAGAGCCGGAGCTGCTGCCCGCGGGATCCAGGGACCCTCAGTTGGAACCGCCGCCCGACACGGACACCGTGGGAAACCGCGCACGAAGTGGGCGGAGGAGGAACCGCCTCTGCCTGCCATGCAGAACAGCGCCGTGGAGCTTCTCGGCTGGAAGAGCGATCATCTGAAGGAGCCGATGCGAAGATCAGGAGAGTTTAGGACTCTGATACGGAAAGAGCGAAGGAAGCGACGAAGACAAATGAAGCTGAAATAGCTGAACTGGAGCAAAAGTTAAAGGAGGCGGAAAAATCGGGCGGAGGTGGAATCTGAAGCAACACAGAGTTCCGGAGAAGACAGAGGAAGACGCCAGAAAGTAGTGATGAACATCTGTGGAGCTGCGGTTCCTGAGCTGAAGGACAGACTGAAGATGGAGGTAGATGTTGTCCACCGGCTGGGACATCGCAGGGCTTCGAGATCCCATCGTCCAGTAGATCGAGTTGAGATCTGGTTCGGGGAAGAGCGAAGAGCTGCGAGACCCTCCAGCCGGAGCGTCGGCGGTCCACGGAGGAGCTGAGCGCGCTGGGCGTGGAGATGCGGCGGCTGCCGGGGCCCCTGGTGAAGGAACCGCGGGGAAAAAGGCGCAGAAGCTCCTTTGTGGGTGGAAGTTAAAGACATATTTTAATAAAGCGAATCTGGGTTTTACACGGATGGAAAAATTCTGCTCAGTTATAATGTTCATCATAAAGAGGTAAAAGTTTTAAGGGTTTGTTTATGGTTGGAATATTGTTTTTATGTAGCCGTTGGAGACTAACGGATGTTTGATTTTCTCCTCATACTTGTTGAAATACATTGTTGTTCTGCCATCTAAACTGGGAGTTACAGCACTTTAAATTGTTTTACTTTATTGTCCTATTCGCGATTTAAACGATTTTTTTTCCCTCTAAGACGTTTAACGAAGACTTGTTTTTACAGCAGGTGTTTGTCCTTCACATTTGAATTTCTGGAAAAATCACTTTGACGGCCGTCGCCCCGCGGGGTGTCGATGTTAAAGGCGACGTTTAAAGGTAACGTTATTAGCAATAAAGTCCGCCGAACACGACACGGATAATCATTATAGTGGCTATAAAAGGAAAAATGTATTTGCCTCCCACAATAAACATAACTTCCTTCAAGTGGACAGATTAATATGAGTAAAGACAAGTTTTAAGATATTTGAGGACTGTCTGAGGGGGAGATTTTAGTATTTGATGCTGAGGGGTTGATGGAACAGTAAACTGTTGGTTATGTGCAGGTTTAGGAATTATTGACATATAGTGACATAAACATCCAGCACTAAAGGAGTGCAGATGGTGTAATAAACACAGGCCTAAACAGTCAAGTGTATTTTTGGTTAACTCTAAAAATTAATGGGGGGAACAAACTTTGTATAATACCTGTATTACAACATATATACATAAACACTCATAGTTTACACTTTTTAAAGGTATTAAAAAAACAATCTGGAAACTTGGGGCATTTTCATTTAACAATAGAGAAGTTTCAAGAAACTAAACAGTAAAGAAACTGAATCTGTTCTAATTGCATTTTCTTAATCTTTTGAAAATCCATAACTCACTGGTAGCAGGAGGAACATTTATAAATATAACCACTGTTGCCGTAATTCTTTCATATAAGAACCGTGGATAAGCCGCGTGGCACGTGGGCAGCGGAGGTTTCCTTCCGCTGCGCTGCAGTGGGACCCTTAGGAAACACACAGTGGACACAAAGTGACTCTATTGCACTTTATTTAGGTTCACCGACCAAGATGAGTGTGCGGATGTGCTGTATGTGGGGGAAGGGCTTCTTCACAGCTGCACTGAAATGCAGTGTCCACCCTGAGCGCATACGCGCAGGAAGGTGGACAGAGCTGGGACACTGAACCCAGCACAAAGGGCCAAACAGAACGGAACAAAAACAAAACTGAACGAGGTGAGAACAACCATCTCACAGGTCCTTTTCCTTTCCTGCAACAGTGCAGCGCAGTAGATCAGCAAAGGTGTCTCCAAACGGTGCGACGGACACCTCAGTGGTCCAGGATACGCAGGTTTCCAGACACTATCTTGTTCTCCAGCATGGCACCTGCTGGGATGTCGATGCGGTCGCCATGGTTGGCGATGATGATGACTGTTCCCTGGAGAGGAAGTTCACGCTGCCTTTCACTACTCACATGAAGGGGAACCTATAGAGGGCACCACTGAGCACTAGTCCACGGGGTGGACTGAGTGGCGGTTTTGACTCACCTTGAGAGAGACCTGTTTTCCGAAAGTCACATCTCCAGACACAGTCAGGTGGTCCAGCTCCAGCATGTCAGGAATGCTCTCAAACCTGCTCAGATATTCCTGAACCTGCGTGGAGGGCAAAAAAGTTCACATTAAGGAAAACATTCCAGAAATAACAGCCAGTGGCTGTGCTACACGCCGTGACGCCCAGCGCCGAAGGCAGCAGTACCTTCGTGAAGGAGCTGCCCAGCTTGACGTGGGGTGTTGTAGGGAACTCGCGCTTCTGGCTCATGGTGAGCGAGCCGGCGTCCAGGCTGTAGAGGTTGGACATGACGAGCAGCAAGTCCGACGTCGTCTTCACAGGCAGGAAGCGACTACGCGGCACGTTGATGCCCAGCGCGTTGTCAAAGCATTTTATGGCTGCGCCCACCGCCGTCTCCAGCTGGACTACGTTGAGCCCACCGTCCAGGGTCTGGGTGGAGGAGGACACCCACAAAGTGGTCATGTGATGATGAATACTTTAAACCTGGACGTCCCTGTTATTGTCTCCCAATAGCTGGTTCTTCACATATCTGTCTGATGTGACAAAACTGAGCTCAACTGAAAGCTGCGCCAAGTGGCTGCGTGAGAGACGGAGGTGTGTTACACTGTCTCTCCACTGTGCATTTTCACCCTCCGTTTTGCTCCCGCTTTCTAGTTTTCATTGATTTAAATGTACGCACTGCCTTCAATTAACTCAAGCCAGTGATCTCACTACCGCGGTAAGTTTACTTCGTCGAATCACTTAATCTGCACACGAGACCCTGAATGAAATTTCTGTCAACAGCTCACTGTTACCATTATAGATCCAGGAAACCCTTAAAATAGTAGCTATAAAACACCCGATCTTTAATGTCACTTTCATTTACAATTTAACAAAAATTCACTGTTCCCTCCGTCCCAAAAACTCCCACATGCAGAACGGTGAGGAAGCTTTTACATACAAGTCCATGTTTGCTACTACAAATACACGGGGAAATTCAACAAAAGTTTTGATGACAACCAAAATTAAAAAAAATAAATTTATTTTTGTTTTACTGGAAATAAAACATGAAAAAATAAAACTTGTCATGGTTGTTCATTCTATTTGAAATGTGTCACACCACTTTTCCCTTATGATATTATGCATCATTTGTCACTTAGGGGTCAACTGGGACAGAACCTGGACCAAAAAACGGGGATCTCCAGCTACGCGACTACATTAACAAGAGAAAATGCTAAATGTGATGGAACAGGTAAAATATAAAATGTACCTGTCTGATGGACAACCGAGCCTCACAGAGCCTCCATGAAGCTAGTAGAAGCCCTTGAGTGAGTAACGTGACCCAGGCGTGTTGCCCTCACACTCCCTCCACTCCCCTCAGTCACCCCCCATGGCTGCTCACCTTGGGGTTCATAATGATCTCCATATCCATGGCGTTCTGCTCCTGCAGCCTCTTGATGGCGGCCAGCGAGATCCACAGGTTGTTGGTGTTGAAGATCTTGAACTTTGTGACGGACTTGAACTCGTCCACGTGGGCCTTGGGTACCTGGGCGATCTCCAACAGACGCAGCTTGCCGTCGTACTCGATGAGCGTTCCGCCCTGCGTGCGACACACCAGCATCTCCACAGCTGCACTCTGGATGTGCTGCCCTGAATTGTTTTAACGCCCACCGTCATATTTAAAGGGAGGCGTGATGGTAAAACCATTCAGCTCAGCTTTCAAAATTTAGAATTTGCGCAACTTTTTTCTCTCAATTCCTTCTGAACATTTTTTACACTATTTTAAAAATCCAGGTCCTGTATATTTATTATTTCTTGTACCTGTGTGAATGTTAATCCCCCTTGTTAACCACTGTACACAGCAAGCCAGCAGAATGTCCACAGTACCACATGCAGGTAGGTGACCATCAGGCAGCAGCGCGTGGGGATGGGGATGGGGATGTCCCGCTCACCTTGACATCAGCCCGGGTCTTATCGGTCACCTCCATGACAAACTCACAGCGTTTGCCGTTGGGCTGGCTCATCAGGTAGTGCAGGATGTACAGGTCCACGGTGGCGCCCAGGTTGTCGATGTTGGACACGAAGATGTACTCCTTCCCCTCTGCAATCAGCTGCTCCAGCAGGCCGGAATTGTAGAAGCTAGCGTAGATGTCACCATGCCCCGGGGGGTACCACGCATCCGCATTCTCACTGATCATCCCCAGACCTGTTGCTACTGGCAACAAGGACTCCTTGTTGATGCGTGGGTACCTGGGGGGGGGTGACAAGGACAGCAGATAGTGAGTGATTTTAATGATTGGACACTAATCTGAGAGTCAGTGTAACATTTTAGAAGATCTAAAACCAGAACCACTAGTCACCTTCAGACATCAGAGCTGCTAGCTGACAGGAGAAGCTGAAAGGAAGACATGTGACTGGAGAGGGCAGAACCAGGAGACCATGGGAATCGAGGGCAGGTAACCGGCAAGAGTGGGGACAGCAGGTCAAGACAGGGGGGTCATAAGATTGTGGGAAAAGTGAAGACTGGGAACAGCAAACTCCCTGACCAGAAAAATCAGAGGCAGGAGACCGCGTGACCACAGAGGACGGGACGTAAAACACGTAAGAGGCAGTGGAACACATTTATCACTTCATTTTCAATATTTTGTAAAATGCCAACATTCAAATTTTTGCTGGTTCATTTTTCTTATTCCTCTCGATGTCTGTTTTCGAGGGTGATTTAAAGAGTTTATAAAAAGGGGAGTAAGGTGTGTTATAAATTTGAACTTGAGCCCCACCTTCCCGCACTCACCTTTCCTATTAAATATTCATATCCTGCCACTTTGGCTGGCGCCTCACATTAATGTTTCATTGTCTGTCTTTGTCCAGAGAGGCCATTGAAGCCGGAGGAGCTGCAGATGTGCATGGGGAAAACGGGCACGTTGTGTCCCCCCCCGCCGTACTGCCCCTGGCTCACGGACGTAGCGATTCCGTACCTGCTCTGGTTGAAGGTGTAGATCTTAACCCTGTGGTGTGTGTACTTTTGCAGGATCTTCTTGGTGTCCTCGTCTGTGTTGAAGGAATTCATGAGCACCAGCGGCACGTCTGTGTTGTAGGTCTTGTTCAGGTGCTGGGGGAGGGTGGGGAAGGGTTTGGCACAAGGGGTACAAGGTGGGAGATATGCTATGTAAGCAGGGTGCAGACTACGTCTACACAGATTTTCATACGGCACATACAGGCTGGGTGTGTAGGGGGTAGACAGAGGGTACCAGCCAAGGGTCCAGCTCAGTAACACAGTGACCCTCTAGAAGCAGGCTGTAGTAAGGTGCAGCTCCAGTCTCGCCCAACAGTTTTAACCAGCCCATGCAGCGGGTGCTGCCGTGGCAATAACGTTTGGAAAATAAACATGAGGTTTGTTGATAAATTTGCATGTGTGTGTAACGGCTAACGGGGGGTGGGGCGACTACAATCCTACACGGCTGCTCACCTCGATTTGCTGCACGGTCAGGTCCAGGAACGTGTTCTCATTGCGCACGCTGATCAGACTCTTAGGTCCTTTACAGCCCATGCTGGTGCCCAGGCCACCATTGAGCTTGACCACCACCAGCTTGTCCAGACAGTCGGCCACATTGTCTGGGAGACCGCGGGCCTTGATCCTCTCGTACGGCTGGATCTGCACACGGACCACAAACAGGGAGATGAGTGCAAAATTGGTTGGGAGTTTAACAGCCTCTTTAATGCAGCGAGATCCCCCACAGCGAGGGAGCCATTCCCAGCGCTCTCAGAAAGGAGCCTCATTTAGCCTGGAAGCCCAATTCCAGCAAGGATGCCCATCTGGGACCTAGATCCCCCAGGGGTAGAGGGTGTTTCAACTGCATTGGTGTTCCAAGTTAAACAACCAAAGACAAAGTGACAATTTATGTTGCATGGTAAAACCAGTAAAACGTTACATCTATTTAACGCTTTAAGTGACAGTACTGAGATACTTACACATATTTACCCATTTACACAGCAGGATCATTTCTGCTGTGCCAATTCAGGGGAAGTACCTTGGCCCAAGGGTACTACAGCAGTAGATGGGATTCAAACCTGGGTCCTTTGGATCCAAAGGCAACAAAACTAACCACTAGCCCCTCCACTGCCTCTGTGAAGCAGGACTGCAGACACGTTCACAGGGGGCAGGACTCTACTGGTGCAACGATGCTCAAGTGCTGCCATACAGGAAGGAGCACAACCATGCAAACAGGGTGTGTGTGTGTCTTGGGAGGGAACAGTGACAGCTACTCGGTGCTGTTTCATTGTTTAATGTTTGCACACAAGAAGCACATGGGTTTCCATTATTTTGTGGGCTTTGCGAAGCACCCTCCAGTTCTGGTAAGCAGAGGTGTGGCAACCTCGCTTGTGTGTTTGGAGGGTTGGCTTGGGGGCAGGGTCTCAGACTCGCTGACAGCTTCAGTCAGAACCTAACCTCGTGTGCCCCCATCCTGTTCTCTCCATCCACGTATAAAATAAACGAGTTACACAGGATTGCATGCGATGCAACACAAAAACTTCCTTGTGTGACTCATACGTGAAAAACCCTCTGCAGCTTCATCATTCCATCCTCATTTTCTGCCCCTCAGAGCTGCTGAAACCCTCCCAGCAAGAGTCACAAACCCATCTCTTTCAGATCCATGTCTCTCCTGATCTCTTGACAGCTACATAAATAATTTCAGCACCGTCTACTGTGATCATCTATGCATTTGCTGTCAATGTCACTTCTGTACTTAAGGGATGTGAACCAGCAACAGGCTGGTATCACACACACAAGCTGTGCTCTGATCAACTTGTGTCTAAAGTTCTTCATCGGTTATTGATGCACTTACTTGCTTACTGTCAAGTGTCACGTCACTTTGGAGAAATGAACTAATGCATTTAATTGCAAAATAATACAATTTTTCTCCTGAAAAGCACTTCATTCTTGTCCTCCATGACCAAACGGTACAATCCTTCCCATTCCAGCTCGGCTCATAAGTACTGGGGCTCATCCACAGATTCCAATAAGTACTTTATGGCACTAGGCTGTCCATGTGCATCACTGGCCCACCCCCCCTCCCCATGGTGAGAATATCAGTCGAGGGTCTGCAGTACAGCACAAGAGAGTCTGGAGATGCCACTTCGATGTAAAAAAGTTTTCACTTTCAATACCAGTAACACCAAAGTTCTAGTCAATTTTTCCTCCAAGGTTCAATATGAGGGTAGAGAAAGGGACATTGTAAGAACAGGAAGCATTGAGGATGCAGGATGGGGAAAACCTCCATTCCCCTGACACAGCAACATGCACGCACGCACACACTCACACACAGTGCAGCAGACTGGCCAGCTCAGTGCCACTACGTATTAGTGAATACTTCATACTCCCTCAACATTACCGCGTTTCAGACGCTTCTGCAGAACCCGGTCAGAACCCAGCTGCTCAAACTGTCAACTGGAAGCCTACAGCAGATTCTCCAAACACTGCCGTGGCTGTGAACAACCCTGGGCGTCACTGTGGAAGTCTCAGGTCCAGAGGCTTGACACTGAGCCACCCATCCCATCAGATGAAACTCACCGAGTCCTCCGGAGTGCGGTGAATCTTGAACCAGTCCACTGATGGACCCTTCGCCTGCAGGAACCTGTGGAACAGCTTCTTGAAGCCCTCAAAATCCTTCCTGGCGACCTGCAAGAGGCAGCAGTGCCTGTGAATTCCCCAGCCTGGCAGTCGGCCTGACCTGAACAACCTCACCCCGACACTGGTCTCGAGACACCGACTTGCACCATTCAATGTGGTTAAAGTAGTTAACGATTAAGGCCGTTTTAATAACTTATTCCACCATGAACTATGAGGAACACGGCACCACCTATTAGTGATACTGAAACAAAACTGTACTTTAATTAAAAGGAAAGCCAGCTTAACTGTACTGGTTGGACTTGATAAAGCACAACAAACCCTCTGAGCCGGTTTCCTGGTTTAAACAGCCAAAAGTCACAAGCAATGTTTCTGCTGGAGGGCACAGCGAGTGGGCTGGTGCTTCACAACCCCTGGCTCAAACTGTGTAGGGTGTGAGTGGTCTGTGATGGAACCGCATCCCATACAGCTTGTACGCTTCCTCACTCCCGAGTTTCTAAGACTCTGGAGCAATGTGACCCTGGACCAGTGGTTATTTTTGATGAATGGAGTATTACCGTAATAAGTCCTCCTGTCTGATGCTGCCGAAAGGCGGCAATTTTGTGCTTGTGAGAGAATCTTAAACCCCCTTGACCGGGTAATGTCGGAACATGCCAGCATTTTCTGTGCCCGGCCCCAACAGCTTCTACCACACGATAAAAGTTAATAATTGGCCTCACTGCGGTTTTATGGCCGCTTTCTTTGCTTCTAAGATTGCTGGATGGGTTAGTTTCGCAATGTTTCAGGAAAGTGGGTGTAGCTGGGAAAAAGGGGCAGCCGGCAGACACGTGGCTCCACTGTAGAGCTCTCGGGGAGGGGGAAAGAGGAAGAAGTTGCACCAGAACCTCATTCTGAAACAAGTTTCCATTCCATAACGTTCACGGCTTTACAGCACTCTGAGGTCCCCAGAAGCCTCACTGTTGGGACTGTGCAGCGCTCCCTTGTGGCACGTTGTGCCCCCCGGTCCAAACCCACCTCTACGTTGGCGCCTTCTGCCGTAGACAGCAGCTTCTCCAGCTCTCTGTCCATGGAGGCCTCCAGCTGCTGTCGCATCACTTCCTGGAACTGCGCCATCCTGCTGCAAGGAGGCGTCACAGTGAGCCCTGCGGAGAAACGCCGGCCCCGGGGACGAGGTGCTCAGACATGCAATACCCAGGCAGCAGAAGGCATCAAACCACAAGCGCCACCTGTTGGCTTTACACATCCAGCAGGTGGGATAAAGGCACAGTGGGCAAGGGCAAACACCCTTGTTTTTCAGCCCATTTCTAACAGCTGGGACAGTCTTATACACAGGCTTTGAGTTACAAATGATCAACTCTCAATTTTCTAAAAACACAAAGTTGAATTTTATGTCAATTCTATTTTCTTCAGGTAGCTATTTTCGGCCAATTCTATCTGCAGCAGAATGAACTTGACTTGTGTTTACCCTCCGAGCCAATGGACAGCCCCATGACAACGGCAGTAAAAACCACTCAAAAAGAATTGGAGTGCGGGACCCCCTTAAATCAGCTCATTTCCACAGTTTTTACAGCTTGTGTCTGGTGTTTAAGTATTAAGATGGGGAACATTGCACATGTCTGAGATCCATCATTTTAACTTGGTCTTAATTTTAGCATAGCTCCTGCTTAAAATATCCAAATAAAGTCTTACAGCATTCTTATTTATTATGGCTACATTCAATGTTTTTTATAGAACTTAAGCAGTTAATAAATTGAGGGATGTCTTTACCATCAACCTTTAATTCATTTTGACTTTGTGGTGAACAGACTTAAGAATATAGTAGCCAGTGTAAAAAATCTCGACTGTTTCCTGGAGGTGCAAATTTTATGTAAAATGAGATTCCTGATTAAATTTCAATCAGTTCCTTCACACACAGACTGTGTGTGTAAATTCCCAGACATAATCTAAATAAAAACATCACTTGAGAAACACATTTGCTCGGTAGTCTTGGCATCCCACAACGATTAACTATAATTTGTTAATGTCATGAGAAGATCTGACACTCAGGCAGTGATAACTGGAAAAGCTAGAAGAACGAGAATAATACAAGGAGTAACCAAACAAATGGATTCAGTCTGAGTAACAATGAACAGACCTGTTTCAACACTTAGCACCCAGATGAAGAACAGAACTTTCTGTAAGAACTCTATATGTGGTTTAAAAAAAAAAAAAAAAATTACCTTACAATGTAAACTGTGAATGACGAAAGAGGAAAGTGATGCTTATATTAACTCGACATGTTGTACGAACCAATGGACTTTTGACACATTGAGGACCCTCCCTGTGTGAGGACTGGGTGGGTATCTGATGTCATCATCACACACATCTAGCTATTGTCTTCATTTTTTTGATGTACGAAGTTTTTACATTACTCCAGTAAAAATACCCATCTGTTGAATAAAGGTACCTTGCTCACACCCACTACAGCAATGGCAAGAACTGGGACTAAAACCAGCAACCTTCAGAGTACAGTCAATGTTCTTATCTGACCCATCTGTTGAATAAAGGTACCCTGCTCACAGCCACTACAGCAATGGCAAGAACTGGGACTAAAACCCGCAACCTTCACAGTACAGTCAATGTTCTTATCTGCTTCCAGGAAAGTTGAGTCTGAATTAGACTTTTATTCTGGTATCGACCCAAGTGAAACGCGTTGCTGAACACACACGGCTTCGATGCAAGTGAAGGACACCTTAGACTGACAGCTTAGGTTTAAAACCGATGCTCAACAGTCAGACCACCGGCACATGAGAACACCTCTTGGGCCTGCTTGAACATTTACAGCCCTGATATTTGCTCACTGACTCAGGTCAGGTGCACAACAACTGTGGACAGTAAATTCAAATCACTGACTCCGTCATGCCAACAAAGCACACGGTGATAATCATACAGCCTCAGTGGTCTAAAATAGAACAATTTTCACAGTTTATAAATCTGGACGTTTCACTCTCCTATAGCATAACACCTTTTCTGAAACGATGCACAAACCGGCCGTGAACCAGCACCCTCCCGGCTGTATACCCTTTACAGCGTCACCATCTACCGACACAGAAGCAGAGTGCAAGACAGCAGAAGAACCGTGACACCTGGATCCCCGTGCAGCGGAACTCAAGCAAGTTCAGATGTCGCTGGTTTGGTTGGTACTGAAGAATCCCGGGTTCTGTTCAGACCCACCTGAGGGACCTCCGTGGGACTGAGAGTACAGGGGCAGCAGCCTCGAGACAAGCTAAAGAGTCACCTGGGATACCGTTTCACCTGTAGTCCTATCCCACCTACAACACAGTTACCAGTGGGATTCCTCCGGAATACAGAACGGATTTTACATCTGTGTTAATCTGTGTACTTAATTCATGTTAAACTTCCTTTATCACATCTTGACGCGGCAAAATAATCGTCGTATAAAGTTAGTGCTCATGTGATGGTTTGCAGGACATTATTAATTTAAACTCTTACCTTCGATGTACAGAGACATTTTAATGTGTGCTGCTCTGTATTTGTACTAAAACACGTCCTTCCGCGCGGCTGTGGACTCCTGTCCCGGTCACTTCGTCCGCTTTACACACTTCGCACACACTTAACACAGCTCAAAAATGACACTTTTAAAGATCCCAACGGGAAGTTCCTGCTGCCCGGACTGCGCAGTCATCTTGATCTCGCTTTACGATCTCGAGCCTTTATCCGGAAGCTTCCACGCATTTGTTCTTCCACGCTAGTCACTCCAGAAATTCGTTCGTTGACGGAGCCGCGCAGAGGATAAAGTACGTCCGTCCCCCTCATTACTTCACAGCGGATGGTGGACTGTGTGTCCCACGCCCCCCCCGCAAATTCTCCACGACACTACAGCCCCGCCTCTTGTGCGAAACCCCTCCCTCTGCCTCGGGCGCCCCAGCCCAGTCCAGTCCGTCCTCTCCATCCTGTCTCCAGCCCGAACCCCTGGTGTTCAAATTCTCACACACACACACACACACACAGACACACACACACACACACACACACCATTAAACCTGAACGGCGAAAATGTCCACAGTGACCGTGTAAATAATAGTCGCGCGCACCCACCTCCAAATGTCTGTCTTCCCTTTCTAGCGAGTCCGCACTGCACGGAGTTCACAGCAGCGCGGCAGCGGCGTTCAGGTGGCACTTAAAGCGAAATGTTCGTTTACAGTTTAGCAACATAATCTTGACAAAAGCAACTCAGAAATGGAGGTTCCGCGCGCGCTCGGTGGGACGCGCTCCGGACGCAGAGGAAGAGAGACAGGGGCGTCGGAGCTGGACTTGATGCAACACGAGACGCGTGCAATCTGCCTTCTCATTGGTTCGCACGCAAAGACTCTGCGTTCTCATTGGTTCGCTTACAAAGAACTCTGTGTACTTATTGGTTCTCACTTCAAGACCTCTATTATTATTCAAGCCCACGGCCTTACTGTCAAATAGAGGTTAAACGTTTTATAGATAAACTTTGTGTTTAAAGGAAGCGTATCTTTCTCTCTCTGTTAAAACATAGTCTGTATACAGTGAATTTCAGAATGATTATGGAAAATATACTTCACTAATTTTAAAGAAATTCATGCCCACTGTCCTTTAAACATTGTTACAGATTATCACAGAAGCACTTTGCTCCTTTGTTGCATCGGTTCTCAAAATATATACTGAGACACTGTCGGCATGTACACTGTGATTTACATCAAAAACAAATTCTCAGAAATTTCAGCATAATCCTCAATTTCAGTGCTGCTTGGTCATGTATTGACTCACTTCTGAAATCCCCACTAGTTCTACAGGTCAAACCAGCAGTATCTGATATGTTCTAAATTATTATTTTTGTTTGCAGATCCTTTGAACGACGTTGTTTGTTGCGCAGACGAATGAAATAAACTACATTTATTACAACCAATGGAATTCAAGAAGCTATCGAGCTCAGCCAATGGTAGCGCGAGTTTCTGCTGGGTTCTCGGTGTCGATGTGGGACGTCTCCCATCTTCGCCGGTCCCTCCGGTCGATCTCTTAACGTGTTTAAAGTGCCGGTGTCAGTGAACAGCTCCTTGCGCCTCATTCTGAGCGGACAATTTAACAGATTCAACATTGTTGTTTCAGCATCCAGAAAAAGAGCTTGCTGATTACATTTCGACGCGATTTCTTTGTCACGTTACTACTACGTCAAAAACGAGGTGACCAAATAGCTTTACTTTTAGACAAACATATTTCAGACATACAAATAAATCTTCCTAAACACACGAATAGTTGCGCAATACTTAGGGTTTTGGATCTGGGATGTTATTTTTCAACTATTTTTTCAACTTCATTATTTGTTGTATTAAAGGTTACGTGAGTATCATCATTTCAGACTCTACACAATTAACACATTTACGACATTGTATTAAGCGATAAAATAAAAGATTTTCGACATTAACAGTACAAGCCGTATCAAACGTGTCATTTTATGAAAAAAAGTGACGTTCTGAGTCTAACCAATCCTAAAACAGGTATTTAAATTCAGGCCAATTACAACTTTGCTCAGGTGCGCAATCGTCATGTTTACGTGGATTGTTTCAACCAATCAGCAGATTGCTTCCGAGCTCACGTAGCACTCGTGCACAATAAGTGTCAGTACGGTGAGGGTGGACGCCATCATGTGGACAACGAGGGAACAGTGTCCGGGATCCGGATTCCGAGTTAAAATTTTACTATGTTGCTGCTCCCTGGTGGCAGATTTTTACGTTTAGAAGGCATTCAAAACTCTCTTCACTCAGGTATGAACTGGTGGCGATTAGACTTGTTTACTGCCTTACCTATATTTAAACAGTTTCCTGCATTTTTAAAGAGGAGATTTCTGTCTAATGAAGTTAGTCCTCCATTCTAAAAAAAGCAGTCAGAAAAACACTAGCTGCAGTGTTATGGTTTATTCTAGAGCTCAGTATGCAGCCACTGAAATGAGGACAGGACTATTGACAGTGTTCACATTGCACTACAGTGACAACACCAGTGTAAATCCCAGACGATTCGGGACGTTATGCAGTCTTGCCATCACACACTTGGAAGCTGAGATGCTTGGAGGTAATCAGAGATTTGGGCCAGGGGTTTCTGGGGCCCTTAGTGCTGTGTTGCTGGGTGGTCCTGCAGAGGTGACAGTCACACTCTCAGGAATAAGACAGCCATGTCCCTCTCCTCCACCAGCTCGGCTGCCGTGGCATCCATCTTGCCTCGTGAAAAGTCATTGATCTCCAGCCCATCCACGATCTTCCAGGACTTGTTCTGGAAGAGATTTAAGCAGTGGAAGCAGAAGCTGTCAGATTCAGATTCCTGTGCTCGGGGGCAGGTGGAGATCCTCAGGGGGGTTTGTAGCACAGCCGTGCCTCACCTTGATCACCACTGGGAAGGAGTAGATGAGGTCATCAGGGATATCATAGGGGTTCCCATTGGAGTAGACACCCATCGAGATAAAATGACCCTGGGAAAGAAAGCGAAATCAAGCAGGTGGGAGGAACTAACCAAGTGTTTTGTTTTTGCACAACACACACACACACCTTGCAGTCTGGGGGTGGAGAACGTACTGACCTCTGGGGTACCAAACCAAATATCTCTCATGTGGTCACAGATGGCCTTAGCAGCAGACATGGCACTGGACAATTTCCTTGCCTTGATGACAGCACCTCCACGCTGCTGCACAGTCTGAACACACACACACACACACACGTTTTAGTCTCAGTTCACATGAGAAATCTAATCTACAGTCTATGAAATACATTCATACCCTGAGACAGCCATTTGGTCCATGATAATTCAAATGTACAAGGAGATTTGTTTAATATTCCTCCTCCAGTTTATGAGAATTTCTTCGCTTTTTTAAGAACAGAATTTGGATTAGGACACCATCTGACAACTGAGCAGCATGAAAGCAGAACCACCCTGAAGGTCTTACAATTATAGTTTGGCTTTTGCTGCCAAGTTCTCAACCTTGGTTACCCCTTGTTTGCTAGTTTCACCTCTTATAACCTCAGTTATAGTCTCTGTATAAACTAGGTAAAATTTGTTTGATGAGACTGAATTCATTTATATTGTTTTCAATGATTTCTTTTGTCTTCAGTATTTATGGGGGAACATTCCAAATTCCTTTAGTAGGACCTAAACCTACATCCAAGCCAGCAGCTCAGCAGCTGCGAAGCTCTAGCGTTACTTGCTGTGCCATCATGTAGCTATTTATTGAAATGAAAATTGCAGATTCATTTTCTAAATCTTGTATCCTGGTCAACATCTAGACAATGTGCTACTTAATTTTTATGTGGAAAAATTATTTTACATTTTCTGGAATATCATTGAACGGCACAACTAGCACAGGGAATGCAAGGTGTCGCAATATTTTATCCTCCTCATCATTAACTATGAATATATAGGACATTCAACACACCATCATCCAGTTTTATTTTTTTTTTTAAATCCTTGCTTTTTTTGGCACCAACATTCTAGTCTTCATGCTGCTGTCATCCTAAATTGTTTTCCTCCAGATGTTTGTTTTTAATTATTTACACCTTCGTGTTACAGTATTTCCATTGCAGAAACATCTGAAAATTTCACATAAACTGTTAAATACCAATTAAAGAGATAAACAGGATGTGTTGCAGGCTCAGACCCACCTGGCCGACATCCCCAATATTTAATTTAGCCACCAAATGGAAAACATCTTCAAAATATAAAAAAAAGTTAATGTACTATGATCATGTCACCATTAGCTGACCAATTACAATTCAGTTTGACTGTCCTAAGACAGCAACTTCATGCTTTTTGGCTGCAAACAATTTGTGTGTGTGTGTGTGTGTGTGTTTATGCACCCAATACTGAGGCCCAGTGTGAGAACTGGCCAACCTGTTGCTCAGGTCAGCTGGTTATACTGAAAGCCAGCCCACCAGGAAACTCCCGCCTCTCTCAACTGCTGTTCCAGCACTGATTTACTCTAACAATTACATCCTTAAAAGATTTAAGAATTTTAAGAGATAAATTTAGGACGGATTTTTCATAACACAGTGGAAGATTAATTCATTAATTACTGGAGTAATATTTTTTAAAAAAGCATTGGATTTTTGCCTGCTCTCACTCACAGAGATGAGGTCACCCTTGAGCCAGTCATCATCCTTCACTGCGTCAAACACGCCCATTTCTGTGCCGCTGACCGTGACCTTGGCGTGGTGCACGTCGGGATACTGCGTGGATGAGTGGTTTCCCCAGATGATGATGTTCTTCACGTTGCCGGAAGAGACGCCGAGGCGCATTGCCACCTGCCGGGGAGAGAGAGCGCAGGGTAGGGAGGGGCTGAAGGCAGGGTCTCAAACACTCTTTTTAAAAGGAGACAGACTGATGGAGGCAGCTGACCTGTGAAGCAGTGCGGTTGTGGTCCAGGCGGGTCAGGCAGGAAAAGTTCTCCTTGGGGATGGAGGGGGCCGACTTGGCAGCAATCAGGCAGTTAGTGTTGGCTGGGCTTCCAACCACCAGGACCTGGGCACAGGGGCACAACCACACAACATTCTGGAACTCAGTGTGCCAGAGGAGGTATGGCCGGAGTAAAAGATAAGATACGATGTACACCAGTTCCTCAACTTAAAAATGGTTTGAAGTCTTTTCATACCCGTTTGTTCAAAACTCCAGTAAATTTTACCACTATATCATAATTGAAAGCTTAAAAATAAAGAATTTTTAGTCTAATATTTGGTCACACTTGAGCCGCATTAAAACTAATTTAAAGTGACTGCTAGTAAAAATCCAGCCTCCATTTCATGAATATTCCATGATGTTCTTCAACTTGATCACCAACAGGAACACAAAACATGAGCTGTAAGCATTGTAGAAGTGAGTTAAACTGAGTTGGTCTCACAATTCTGTTCCATTTGGCCCAGTAAACACATGTTGCTTTTGCGTCACGACAGAGCAACATTTTAGAGGTAAGTAGCTGAAGCAATTTTAAAATAAACAAATTAAGCAATTGGAAATAAGCAAATAAAATATGTTGAACTCACTTCAACAGTGTTGCCAGCTCGTGTCTGGTGCTGTTGAGTCTTGGTGATCAATAGGATGAGGACCATTTCAAGTTTGGAACTCGAACATTAATAATACGAGAAGGAGGTGTACTTCATGAAGCTTTGAGGGATCAAAAGTACAAACCAGCTGAAGGTGACCCTGGAAAACAGTAGTTACTGCTAGGGTTCATCCATCTCTAGATGTTCCCTTACCTTCACAGTCTTCTTGGCATACTTATTCAGCGCTGCCCCCTGGGACCTGAAGATGTTCACGTTGGCCCTCAGCAGGTTCTTCCACTCCAGGCTTTCCTTTCTCGGCATGGAACCCACCAGAATGGCAACATCCAGGTCCTTGAAGGCTATCGCCTCCTTGTCAGTCCGAACAACCTCTGCGACAGGGCAGGAGGAACAGTAGACCGGACCCGACAAACACCTGGGTACCTCAAACTCTGCTCAGGTGACCAGTTCACACACCACTTCCTGTGAACGGAACACACCTTTCAGAAGCGGGAGGGCGCAATCCTGCAGCTCCATGATGATGCCCTCCAGCACCAGCAGCATGGACGGGATGTCCAGAAGGGTGAGGATGACTGGCTGCCCAGACCAGAGGGGGTGGAGACGACTTAAGGTCAAAGAGGAGGTCCTCGCAAAGCAACAGGTGAGGGAATGGCTGTCCTCACCTGGTCTTTGCCGAAGACGTCCCCCTTGGCGATGCTGTACACCAAGGAGTAGGCAATCTGGCCAGCGGAGCCAGTCACCAGGACGCGGATGGGGTCAGACTGCGGGGCGACAGCACGTGAGGCCCCAACACTTAATATAGAATAAAGTACAGGAATCCAGCCTTTCGGGCTCTTCATTACCAAGTGCTCTTTCTCTATCAGTTAATTGTGTCCGAAGTACATCTTTCTCTGTGGTTCTAATAAAATGATCAAAGTGTAGATATTTAAAGAAGTCTGTACATGACAGACCAAATTTAATTCTGAGGCGTTCAAAAGGTAACCAGTGTTTGGTCTGAAATTAAACGCAAATGTCCAAGAAACCTCTGGACAGCCATTTCCAGAGAACAATTTGACAAATGCTCGTGGGGAGGCCTGGGACAAGAGCAACAGGAGACCAGAGAGAAAAGCCACATGGAATCCCCAGGTATTTCTTAACATCTCTCCAGGCTAGCACAGCATTCAGTATGACAAAGTTCTCAGATAAGTTCAGAATCTTGGGAAATTTTTGGATGAACGGCAGAGACCTCAGCAGTCTGGTAACAGGAGGTTGACTCCACACCCACCCATAAAGAATCTGATCTGAGATGGAACCAGTTAGATATTTGTTTGATTTCTGCTGCGGAATAGAGTCTGAGTTCTGGGCCTTTTATTGTTCCAAATAAATTTTGAAACCAAGTTACCCAGTTTCTTTAAAAATTCCTTTGATAAATAGCAGAGTACATTTTGAAATAAGTACAGCAATGGGGTTAAAATATTCATTCTGATAACATTAATTCTACCAAATAAAAGAATAGGAAGGAAGGTCCAAGCAACCAGATAAAATTTAGTCTTTAAAATGTTTAACCACCAGAGAGTATTTAATCTCCATCAAGTTGGCGAGAAGAGGAGTGATGAAACTTTCCTAAGTATCCAAACATCAAGTTTTCCACTATGAAAGGAAAAGATCAATTGGAATTAGGGGAAAAGCTCAAATAGCTAAAGCAAATAGCTTGATTTGATAACCTGGAAGTTTACTATAGTCAGATATTGCCTTTAGAGCTGCCAGAATTGACATTTCAGGGTTATGCAGGTACAGGAGAACATCTTCAGCGTACAGAACAATACAGTGCTCTTCCTCTCCTACTCTTACACCACGTTCATTCTTCTTCCTTCTCATAGCTTCTGCTAGTGGTTCAGGTGTGAAAAGTAGCAGGGAAGGAAGACAACCTGGTCCCACTGAAAAACCATTTGTGTTGACTTGTGCTAATGGCTTGGAATATAACAGCTTATTTAGGCCGGTGAAGTTGCTGCTCATGTTAAATCTTCCCCGACCTGCAAATAAGAAACCCCGTTCCACTCTAGCAGACGTTTTTCTGATGAACATAGTAAAGTTTATGGCATTTAAACAAAGCCGGTTCGGTCTGATTTAACCGTTTTTGGTGGTTGTTCCCAAACTGGTCCAGTGTATTGGTCAAAATTTTCATATGAACATTCAGCAAACTGATCGACCGGTAGGAGAAGAAGTCTAGAGGATTTTCGTCTTTCTTTAAAATGAAGCTAATTGAGGCAGTTTTCCAGGACTGGAGGACATGTCCCTCTTTGACCATGTCAATTGCTGGCTTTAAAACAGGGCATAATTTGGGCCTAAATTTCTTAGGGTTAGAATTCCACTGTATACCTGTCTGGCTTCAGGTTCCAGGGATTCAAACACACGAAAGTACAGCGACACCAGGGAGTCAAACAAACACAGTACAAATGACCCATGAGATTGAAACACACAAAGTACAGCGACCAGCGGGGATTCAAACGCACAATTGTGACCAGGTAGGTGTAAAAAAAATAGAGCCTTCGCACGATGACGCGAGCGCGCGCGCGCGTTTGTAGGTTAGAGGTTTATAAACGAGCAGAAAACAAAGTGAGAATTTATTTTCCTCAGTGTTGAAATGCAAACCAAACAACTGCTAAAGCAAAATCCCCGCACGTTAAACGTTAAAACACGTTCATTTGTCGCGTGTTGATGAGCGAATGAATGAATTATTTCTCAAACAAATCTTCTCCCCTGTCGACAAGATCGTCTTCAACGCCCGCAGTTACTGACGTGTCCCGCCGGTCACAGGGCATTTCTCTACACAGTTTACACTGCAGTTGATTTACCATGATTTATCAGCAGGTGAAGAACTCTATTAAGCTGTACTGTCTGCACATTTAAACAAAAGACGCTGTACTGTTTTATTACTATTTACTACTTTATTACTATTATTTATTACCAATACCTCCGGTGTGCTACCATTAGTTACCGTTAGTACCGACGCCTAAACGGAAACCTGTTCAGTAAAAAAAGACCCTTCCCACACCTCAGAGGAACGAGAAACAGCAAGTTATCTCACCATGTTGCCGGTTTTGGATTCGACCCGATTTGAATGTATCTCGAAGTTACCTCCATTTCACTGGTCCTCTCGGCAGGACTGTCACGGGGTGCTGGGTTTCGGGATGCCCTCGACTCTCTGCTGCAAGCTGGGAAATGTAGTTTTACTGTTCCAGTTAGGCAAAAAGGCCCTGTGGAGATAGACTCCCTTACCCAAGACCAGCCGGTACATGTCGAGCTAAGAAACATAATGTAAGTATTCGGTTTTTCCCAAAATTTTAACATAGTGACGTCAGAAATGGTTACATTAACTAAGACGCACTGTTTCATAACCAGGTTACAGATATTCTTTAACTGTTGTTTTGTTCCCCAAAATTACTATAGTGCGACTTGTAAAGTGGACTACATTTCCTAAAATAAAGTGGTTTATGACGAGTGTGAAATGTAGTTTAACTGTTCAATATTGACCGGAATGCAACATGGCACCGTGGAGAACGGACTACATTACCCGAGACGGACCGGTTCCTGACGTAGTACTGTCATCGTTAGTAACGCGGACACGAATTGTCTCCCCTGTTTGAACGGGCGGCGTCAAACGTCTGAATCGCGACTCGTAAGAAAACGAGGTATGTGGCGCTCCTTCGTCATTCGTCTCGAGATGCTGTTTGAGAAGTTATCCGTGTAATGGGGGATTAATAAAATGGGGACTGTGTAACATTTCAAGCCTCCGTTTATTGGTTCAATGTATGAACCGCAAACGGCCGCGCGACGGTGGAGCACTGATTGACTAGCGGTTTCGGCCCGATGGGGATCTGGCTTCCCCTGTTGCCTGGATACCGAGCGAGAAGAAACACACCGCAGTGTGCGGGTTGGTATCCTGGGGTGAAGACCACCCTCCGTCTCGCGACCTGTGTGGTCCGGCGTTTGCACGCGCTCCAGGTAAGTTAATGGGAGCCGATGACTAACAATGTGGGACCAAGGTGTGACCCCCCCCGTTCCCCCTTAGTCTGACAGCAGTAGGTAAAACTCTGGACTCCAGTCTGTGTTTTTTTTTTGGCCTGGATGAAGATTATTATTATTATTATTATTATTATTATCATCATCATCCGACATTTTGGTCCAGAGTGACATCCAGTGTCTGTCCCATTTATACTACTGAGTATCGTACTATAGTAAATAAGGGTTTCTACCTTGATCAAGGGCAGTAACAGAAGTAATGTGGAGTGGGTTTCAAACCAAGCACCTTCAGGTTACAAGTCTGTCCTTAACTGCTACACTATCTAATGGTTCTTAAATGGTTATCTGGCTGCAGGTGAATGATGATGTCATTATTCCGATTATTCCAGTAACAACGCCAGTTGTGCTCCAGTTCTAAACCCGTGCTTCTTTTGTGTCTGTTGGTTTTTACCCCACTGCTTCTTCCAGTCTGTTTTAGGAGATTAAATTGCTGCGATAGGTATTCTTTTAAAAGCGTAGTATGTTTTATAAAAAATGATTTATATGGTTTTTGTACAAAAACTAGATAGTGCATCGACTGCAGGAACTGACTTATTCGCTCCTTTTGAAGACTTTTTCACACTCCTGTCAGATTGAGCCATTGAGTCAGTAAAACTTGCTTTTTCATTCATAGTGGCATTTTATCACGGCACCTCAATGTTTTTATTAGCGTGTTTCTTATTACATTTCGCTTATTAACTTGTTTTCTCCAAAGTGACTTAACATTAAGCTACTTTACACCCATTTATACAGCAGGATAATTTTTACTGTATCCCATCGGGGTGAGAACCTTGCTGAAGGGGGGTTCTGATCTGAGCTCTAACCACTGCACTTCTTCCTGCCCTGTGTGAATATTAATAATTAGCTATTGAGTTGTAGTTATTAATATGGTAAATATGTGTTGAGAAAGAGACAGCGCTGCAGCCCAGAATCCAGCTGACATCACTGTTTATGTTGGATTTTGTGGAATGTTGATTTCTTTTTCTTTGAGGGTAAATTTATTATGTTTATTTTCCCTTTTTTTCCATTTTACTGTGATCTCGTCCACCTTGTACCAGGTTAAGAAGGTTTTCTTCGCATCTTCATTGCTTCGCTGACACCACCATGTAGTGTTGTGCTCTAGGGGGCGCCACAATGTTACCTGATCCCACCTGTGAATTTTGCATGGGCTCATTACAGGGTCATTACATCTATCTGAACAAAAGAACTAAAGATGCCTTACGGGAGATGGATCCCTGTGGCCTCCCTGGGAGCTCAGGTGAGGCCTGATGGCCTCTTCACACCAGGAGCCTTCAGTCATTATTGGCTATAGATACGTCTGACTTTAATATTCACCTGTTGGAAATTCTGCTTTTTATTCCTGTTTTTGACCAGATGTTTTATTTTCTACAAACCTGTAGTCCATGCGTCTGTATGCTGTAGGTGAGGACAGGGACTTTTCAACTTGCAAACAGTTGGGTCCAAATGTTTGTAATTTGATTTGTTTGTAACTCCAAAGTCACTTTTACCCCTAATTCACAAATGGTAAAAGCTTATTATTACAGACTTTCCTGAATTTATTTGTTTACATTGTGTAAAAATATCACACATAGCCATAATAAATTAAAATATTTTGTAAGACTTCTTATATTAATATTTTCATTAGTTTAAAATTACTGAAAATAACTGAACACCAGCCTATGGAGATCTGTTTGCTGACCAGATCATCACTAAACACGTTTAGTTATTGATCAGCAGACTTGAGCTGTAAACAGTGTGGAACTGAGGTGAATTAAAGCGGAGCCCCAGCCTTGTTCTGCTCAGTGCAAATAGGTCACTTGTGATCTGCAAAGTGGTTATAACCACCATCTTGCTATTATAGGTCCCAGATCGCACCCCGGCTCCTGCTCCTGTACCCTCGGGCACAGTACTTACTCTGAACTGATGTGGTAAAAATGACTATACAAATGGCTAAATCAGATTAATTATCTTACTATAATTAATGAATAATCAAATGTATTATTAATTAATATGTGAGTGTAGATTATGGACTTTACCTTGCCCAAAATTCCCTCGTTGGGTTTCTGTAGCCCCTCTGGTTGGGTTGGCTTTTGTAATAAGATTTTATCAAGTCCGTGTTATCAGATGTCCACCTGCAAGTGGTTCCTGTAGCTCACCTACCATCAACCTGTCCTGGTTACCCAGATGGATCTCGTTCATCCGGGCTGCTCTCTGTTTAGGCGGGCAGGAGTAACATTAGGCCAGTTTTGCCTAAAGACACTTATTGGATATTGGTGGGAATCCAGGACCAGGAATCAAACCTGTTTTTACCATCTATACGTTCATATTATTATCTATCTATCTATATATATATATATATATATATATATATATATATACACACACACACACACACACCTGTAAAGCTGAATCTGTTTGTTTGCTCTTTGTGCACAGCTTTGTTTTTCAACCTACAGATTTGAAATTTGGCACACAGCTACTTCTCACCCTAAGATAGGTTTTTGTGTGGTCTCTCACACACTCAAAACAGGTGCCTCCAGGCAGTTTCCAGCTGATTAGTCAAGATGAAGACAAACTGGCCACTTTAACAGATACACCCACACAGTGGGAGTGGGGGTGGTTACTGCACACACAGCTTACAAGGCATGGCAGGTTTTTCAGGTTCAAACCTGGAAGTCCATCAGTTCTTGGTTTTGTCACTGCTATGGTGACGTGAGCTCCTCCTGTCCCCCAGAGCTACTAAGTTCCTCCTCGCGTTCACTAATAACCGTCTGCTGTGATCATCTATGTATTTGCTGTTTGAATGTCAGGCAGCTACATGAGGGATGTGAACAGCAACATGCTGCTATCAGGCTCACAAGATGTGCTTTGATCATTTGGTGTCTGTGCCTAAAGGTCCTTGTCTGTTGTTGACGCACCTTTTTTTGCTGAGTTACCCATCATTTTGGAGACGAGTGTCTGACAAATGAATGTGAAAATATTAAGGGGGTTTAGCAGTTTGCACACGTAGAAATGTGAGAAGAGAGGCAGCTGTTTCAACTCGAACAGCTTTTCCCACTTCTTATCTGACCGCTCCTGGTTCACGGTTACCTCCTTTCAAACACTTGGCTGAGATGTATTTATATGAAACCTGATCTGTTTGGACTTCTTACCTCCTTATTTACTTAACACATCAAATTGACTGCTTGTCCCTTTAATAACCATCCATGTGAGTTTTTAATAGGGTTTCCTGACACTCGATTACCTTTAATTTAATTTGACTGGCATTTAAATGCTTGAGATGCCAAACTGCGTTTTAAAATGGTTTAAATCCTTTGCTGTGTCAATAGTTTCTTTTTTGTTGCACGTTGTGCCTGGAGGGACTGGCAGTGGTGAGCAGCACTGGGTGGTGGTTTGAGGGCCAGGTGATGGCATCTTGACCCCCATCCAGTGACACCTGCCACTCGCCCTCCTGTCAAAGTGCTCTGTGGGAAACCAGGTGTGTAATGAGGCCTCAGGTGAGAATGAACAGAATGATGTCACCTGTGAGGGATGCCGATGACTCGCATTGCCCGGAAATACTCGCCTCACAAAAAATGCTCCTCCCTAACAAAGGGCAAAGAAAATGAATTGGCTGTTTTTATTATTTTCATTTTTAAGATTTATATTTGGATTTTTTTAAATCTGATCGGTCAACCAGCAGTTTATGCGTCTTACTAGGTCCTGAAAAGGCCACGTGACCCAAAAACGCGTAAACTGAGACGGATATTTTTATTAGTTCTTATTGGAAGAATAATGATGCACACCAGGGATAATTTTTGTTTTTTGTACCTTTTTTGGTTGAAATTGTGATCCTCAAATTTTTCTTTTTTTAACCGATTTTTTTGTTCCCCGGGACCTTGTGTGGAGCAGATCGGTGTGTAAACGCGGGAATGGAAACCGCGCAGATGGAGGAGCGCTGCGTTAGGCGATGGTGTCGTCACGTCCAGCAGAGGGCGCTGGTGTGTAAAGTATGTGGTTTTCTGCACTTTTAGAAGTGCTGTGTGCGAACAAAGCATCAATACGCTGTTTATTCAGACGGTGTCTTCAGAGAGGAATACAGATGTATCCCACAGGGTACAAAACACTGCTGCGTGTGACATAATTCACATTTTCTGGTGCATTTCTCTTTTCTTCAGATCTGACTACGTTGATCCCTGAAAGATGTATATATAATAAATAGCTGTGGACCACACATGTTCACACTTGGGTCTAGGGGGATATGTCTGTGGGGGGTTCATACCTTTAACCCCTGGTTGGGCTTCCCCGGTCTCCTGCTCCCTGCCTGGGCCTGTTGGGGGTTTGAGTCCCGGGGAGGAATGTGAGCAGATTAAGGCTCTTTTTTGTTCTTGTGTGAGGGCTGTCGATGTGAGGTCCGATAACACGGCCGTGTGCGCAGGCTTATCATCTTTCCACTTGCAGATGCAGGGGGTGGGGCTGAGACTCTGCAAGGTGGACATGAGGTCCAGGCTGGAAGCCTTTCTCCCCCCCAGGCCTGACGGGAGGCTTTCGTTCCTTTGTCGTCCCTTTGTCCTTGAGAAGCTCCACTTGGGGCAGCTTCTCCTGCATTTTGCCTCATTTCAACTGCTCCTTTTTTTCCCCACTGACAGAATGAAAACAGTGAGCAGGGAAGGTGATCATCGGGGAGGAACAAGTAACTGGCATTTGGCCCCCCCACCTGCACCTGGAGAAAAATCTCACCGAGTTTAGTGAGCTGAACTACAAAATAAATAAAATGAGCTATTAAGTGGGTGTAAAAGTCGAAGTTTTGTGGAGCTGCTCCCCTCATCTGTGTTTCTCACCTCACCCACATCTTCGCTGAGCTTTCCTACCTGAATGGAATGTGCGTTCCTGTCCACGCGAACCAACAGCACTGCGTCGCTGAGGTTATGCAAGTTGCCACATGGTACCTGTGAGTTGGAGCAGCAGTGGCTCCTTGGCTGGGTCTGGTGCACAGTTACCCCCAGTGGCTTGTTATTGGCAGTTTTGCCTCCGGTGTGTGAGGAATAGTAACTGGCAGGCTGGAGCCAAATGCAGTGTGCGTGTATATGTATGTATGTACCTGTCTGTGCACAGATGTTCTCCTGTCTCCCCTGGAGATGACGTGTATCTCCTTTGTCCCCGTGGCACTCCGGTCCCTCTGATATCCCGTCACAGGAGGAAGTCTCTGTTCCCGCTCTCCTGCTTGGCATTGTGGCATGCTGTCGACAGCCTCCGCTCCACCCACCTATCCTACAGGTGTAACTTTATCCACACTTTCCAGCTCCCTGTAGCGTCTTGCAGTTCGCCATGTGCTTGGGTGAAGAACCAACTCTCATGGGGGTGAGGTTGTGGGTCAAGTTGCTGCGTGATGGAAGGCGGAGGCGGCAGGTTGACATCCTCTAATTGTGCCTACCTGTCAGTTTGATGTGGCAGCTCACCTGAAGTGGGGCGGAGCTCACATGCTGCAGGGGATCGGGGGTGGGGTGAGTCAGTCTGCAGTCAGCCCCCCCCATTGACAAGCGGCTGCTCCAACATGAAATCGAGAGCAGAAAGCTCATCACTAAAACAAATCCTTTTCTAAAAATTCTAACAAACAAACAAAAAGTTATTAAATAACAGATGGCATCCAGACTCTTGTAAACACACTCATGTAACCTTATAAAGCACAAATAAAACTGCCATCATTAAAAACATAACATCCCAAAATGCTACGAAGTAACAAAGATGATGAAAATGATGTTAAATTAATATCAGCAGTGGAATAAATTTTCTGTACAGTAAGCTGGAGTGGGGCCAGTTGACCTCAGTCGCCACCCCCAGCGGTTTTGTCCTCCTTGGGGGTCGACCTGCTGTCCCCTGTGTTGTCAGCCGCAGAGGCTGAAGGTGGCGATTGTGGGTCTCTGCGCTGCCGCGTGGGGTAATTAAAGATGAAGGATAGCCAGCAGGGGCAGGTGGAGGAGCTCAGCCGCTGGGGGACGGTCAGTTTAATCTCCATGGGGTTGAATAAGAAGCACACAGGCGGACCGTGTGTCTCCTTGGGTCAAGGTGATCCTGAGGGACTCATTTCGATAAGGAGGCGTCCCAAACCCCACCCTGCCCCCGAGGGCATTAGTTATACCAAAGTCTGAGGCACCGTGGGACGTGTTCTTCTGGAATGAGGCCCATGCTGTCAAACTGCTGCTGGATCCACTGGCTGTATGGAACCGTAGGGGAACTCCTGTAGGGATATCCATCCACTGCTGTGTCAAATGTTTCTTTCTTGAGTCCTTTTAAGTTAATTCTGTCTTTTTTAGCTGGGTGCTGGGAGACGGTGACCAGGTAAAGTGGGGAGGGGGGTCAAACATGTGGCCTGCAAGAATATTTATACATTTAATGTACACCACACCTTCTATAAATGCTGTAAATTCTCTTAACTCACGTAATAATGTAGTCACACACACACTGGACCTAAATAAAGTGCAACAAAGGAAAAATTTGTACTATGATTTTTTTGTGGGCCTCAAACCTCTTCACGGTGATGGCCAGGGAACACTGCACAGCCCTGAGTTGAAGGTCCTAGTCCAGCTCCAGCTGAGATGTTCCACAAGTGGAGATGGAGGAGAGCGTTGGCGGTGTCTCCTGTGTGACCCCTGCATCCATCAGCCCCACTTGTAGAACATTTTCGCTCTCTTTGTTACTTCTCTCTCTAAAGCGGAAGCCCCTGCTGTCATTTAGAGGTGTGAGACTCTAAGGATAGGAGTGGACAGGTGTCCCACAGGGGGGTTAAAGGGGCTGGGTTTGAATTGAATTGAAAATGCTTTATTCATCCCAAAGGGAAATTACACAGTGACAGCAGCATACAACACGGTAATGATACAAGAGGAAGGTGTAAACTGACAGCAAGTATAGGGCATAAAACCAGTTATGTTTTAATTGTAAGACTGTACATAAGCATATAAATAGTTAAAATAATAAGTGAAAAATAAGCATGTAGAAAAAAGCAAAACAGGGCATCTGGACTTTTGTTTAAATAAAAATAATGATTATTATGGAAATGATTCAAATAAAAACAATTGAAGTGAAAGTAATTTTAATGTTGTGTTTGATTACTACAAACTAAAACTTATTTGCTCTGAGCAAAGACAGCAGTTGTAACTTTTTATTCATAAGCTTTACAGAACAGAAAAAAAATGTTTCCTGACCCAGAGTTCATAGGACATCAGTATTTATAATAGAATCAGCATCATAAAAGGTGACAGGTAACTAAAAGAACTGTGTGGTAAATAAGACACTGGGGACTAATGGGTTAATGGAGGGATTAAAAATAACTGATAACTGAATTACAAAAAAAACAATATAAAGAAAATACCTCCTCATGAGCCCATTTGGTAATGTGGCATTTAAAAAGGGGGGATGCAAAGTTAACATACCTGTTTCCTCCTGACCAAGGTGTGTGTGTGTGTGTATGTGTGTGCGTGCGTGCGTGCGTGCGTGCGTGTGAGAGAGAGAGAGAGCGAGAGAGACGGATTCAAAATGTGACTGCTGAGAAAGTCTGCTGTTCTCTATTTGTCCTGTAGGGGGAGTTTAAGTGTAGGTGGCCGGTCTTTCTCCGGCTCCTGTCCGTCGCGCCTCCGGGCCCATGGCGTTCTGCCTGGCAGAGCTGCACCTGTGGTCGTGTAGAAGCAGTCTGGACGTCGCAGGTAAGGACAGTGCTGACCGCTGCCCCAGGTTCCCCCCGTGGCAGAGTTCTAATCTGGGCCCTGGCCGTGTCTCACCCCTCCTCCACAGACACAGACATCGGGACCTACCAGTTGTACGATAAAGGAGAACCAGGTAAAAAAAAAAAAAAAAAAAAAACGACTGTTTCTGACCGACCAGTTGTGTTCGCCCCCCAGCTCTGTCTCTGTGGCTCCGCTCGCTGCCTCAGCTTTGCTGGGGAGTCTGAACCCCAGAAGTGCCGTGTGGCAGCTGCTCACCTTATAGACAGTCTGGTTACAGCCTGCAGAGATTTCTGCTTTTCTTCTATCATCTGTCTCAAATGTGCTTTGCACTGGATCTGATATGGCCTGTTCCAGTAAAGAGCATCCAAACACAACAGCAATGTTAAATTAACTCTTTTCCACAGTGTTTACAGCTTCTGAGAGTCGCTCATAAATATTCAAATGTGCCTTCCTGTATATTTTTTAGTAAAGCTAAATTCAAGACTGTTACAGATCCTAACCAGCAAATAACTGGAATCATGTCTGTATTGTTGGAACGGGAGGTTGTGGGTTTAAATCCCCCCCCCCCCGCCTCGCTGTAGTGCCCTGGATCAAGGGTGCAAAAATGACTCGAGTTGTGTGACCAGCCTGGGTAGCATAACACTGAACGTCAGTTTGGAGAAAAGCCTCAGATAAGTAAATAAAAATAAACACCAGATCAGGAAGAACAGCGATACAATGACCCTGGAGAGGAAGAACTTCTGGGCTGGGGTTCGAATCCCAGTTCCAGGTGTGCAGAACTTGCATTTCCTTAGTAAACCCCCATTGCTCGTAGTGACGTCGCTTAAGTCCGTGTGCGAGGGGCTCTGCTGAGGAAAGATATTTTCCCGCTTTGTTCCTCAGCGCTCAGCCCACTGTGTGAAACAGGATTTTACATGCTTGACATTTAGCGAAAAGTGAGCAGCGCTTGGCTACATTCTGGGCTGTTTTGCTCTTGTCAAACTTTTGTTCCTGTTTTCTTCTTCTTTGTTAAAAGGGACGGAAAGTGGAGCTGTTTTTCGGGGGAAAAGATAAGGGCATTAAGGCCAGTTGCGGACCGGGGCGTCGCTGGGGCTGAGCTGCTCGGGGATTCGCTTCCGTTCGCCGGTTCATTAACGCTTCCGAGAAGCTGGAGTCTCCGGCACCAGAGCCACTGCACAGCCTCTGCCAGTGTGTCCCACCAAGTGTGGGGACTGTGTCCCGGGGACCGTGTCCAAGTGTGGCGACAGAGCAGGGCACTGGTTTACTCTTGGTGTAATTTACCCTGGAGGACCACGGTTGTTGCATGTATGTGCTGCAAAAGTCAAGGTTTACATTTATTCACTTTGTAAGATGGTTTTCTCCAGGGCAGTGTATAGCTCGGAATGAACAAAGTGCCAGGGACTTTGACGGAGGGTCTCGTGGTCTGGCTCGCTTTCGTTGTGCAGGCCTCCAGTCAGGAGACGGCGCTGTAAGACCGTGAGGTTCCAGAACTGTGGTCACCATGTTTGTGTTCATCCCAGGTGGCCCCACGGAGCAGAACTTCTACAGAGAGAAGCAGCAGTTTACGGAAGGTGAGTCCATCACCCACCCAGGGAGATGATGTAGGACGGGGAGCTTCTCCACAGCGAAGTGGAGAGTCGTGCTGTAGGCCTCAGACTGGGGAAGGTCTTTGGAGGACATTCACTCAGAGGGGCTGCCTGGTGTTAGTGGGTAAACGGGGGGCAAATGAGGGTTATTACGGTGCGACTCGTCTTTGCTCAACTCAACAGGAACAGAATTCACTGCAACTTCATAATTTAAATACATTTGTTTTGTGGACTTTTCTTAATGTCCTTAAATACATATTGGATGGAGTTTCAGTCCCTTAAAGACAAATGTTCTCCGTATTAATGGTGATGTTTTCACAACTAGAGCTCATTTCACTTAATTTATTAACACACACTGCAGGGGGCAACTTGGATGTTAGATCTTCTGCTGTGAGAATGAATAGAGTTAGTTTTCTTATACAGACTTTTCACATTTACTACGGCAGGGTAACAGGGGACGTCCTGGATGAGTCGCTCCCTCCAACAGCATGTTTGTGGAAAACTCTTGAGGCTTCTGGCCACACACACACGTCTTGTTCTGTTTGTGTTAGATGGCTGTTTGGGATGTGTCTCAGTCCCAATTGGATATATTCTAATTGTTTTCTATGGTTTCGGTGTCTGTGGTTTAAAAATCAGCAGTTTTGTGTTTATGTTACATGAGTGTCATGTGGTTTTATGAGTGTTTGACAACCACGTTAGTATCTGTCGCATTAGTGAGAGTTTTCTTTATATTTGTGGTTGTGATTCTGTTTTTCAACTGTGGTTTTACACTAAGTTGCCAGTTTATTAGGCACACCTATGTAATAGCGTGTTGCGCTTCAGAGCAGCAGGGATTCTACAAGATTCGAGGTGCAAATTTTGTACCACATGGAAATGACTGTCGCGTAGTTGCTGCAAATTGGACGGCTGCATTCTTGCTGCAAACAGCCGTTTCCACCTCATCCCAGAGGTGCTTACTGGGGGGGGGTTGAGATCCAGGGACTCTGTAGGCCACTGAAGTGATGAAAACTCCCCGTCGTGTTGCTGGAACCATTTGGTGAGGATATGTGCCGTGTGATACTGTCCATTATTGTGGAAGTGTTCGTCCGAGTGCGATAAACTGTAGCCATGAAGGGGTGAACTTGGCCATCAGTGATGTTCAGCTACACTGGGCCTTTCATACTTCTTCAGTGGGTATCAGAGCCCTAATGTGTGTCAGGAAAATATTCCCCACAGATAACACTCCCACCACCAGCCTGCAGTGTTGACACCGAACAGGACGGCTCCCTGGACTCGTGTTGCTTGTGCCAAATTCCAGTTCTTCCATCAGGATGATGCAAAAGGCACCTGGATTCATCCAATAAGGCGACTTTTTTTTGCACTCCTCAGCGGTATAGCTTTGACCCTCCTGTGCCCACTGGAGACGTGGTTTGGTGCTCTTTGCTGACATCGGCACCTGAGGAGGTCTTTGGCTGTTGTCATCCGTGCAGGTTGACTCTCTGGCATTCAGGCTGGTGAGGGGGAAGATATTGGATCTTCTACTGGATCAGTCATGATGGCCTTTGCACTCTCTCTGTCTCTCTCTCTCTGGGTGTGCAGCACGAGGTTACACCTGGACCCCCAGCAACCAGCGGCCTGAGAAGCTGCGGGACTCCCTGAAGGAGCTGGAGGTACCAATTTGCCCCTTCTGCTCTGTCATCAGCTGCATATATGAAGGACTGGCAGGATCCTCACACATCAGCGCAGACACACAAACACCATTGTATTTCGGTTAATCGCCCGTCCTGAAGCCCTCAGTTCCACCCTGAAAGGCCATTGACCTGGTCCCCTGTACCCCCCCTCCCTCCCCAGGAGCTCCTGCAGACCAGTTCATGTGTCTATTGTCGATGGAGGAGCAAACGTTCCTGCCAGGTACTGTGGCCCATGGAGCACATGCACGTGTGTGTGTGTGTGTGTGTGTGTGTGTGTGTGTGTGTGTGTGTGTGTGTGTGTGTGTGTGTGTGTGTAATGGTGCACTCACTGTGTCCACAGCTGCTGCTGAACTCTGGGCTGCTGGTCACCTTGAACCTGTCTGGTCCGCAGCTGGACCGGATCTTCATAGACCGGACCCTTGTGGGTCGACTCCCGGGATCCAGCATCAGTGACGGTGAGTCAGGGGTCTGTGGTGCTGCACCTTCGTCGTCGTCATCATGATCACGAAAAGCCTGTCAGCCGCAGGGTCCCCTCGGCCGGGTGGGGCTGTAAAACGCCACCAGCTCCTCTGTGTAGTGAGTAATTTCTCTGTTTGTTTGGGTGTGAAGGTTTCTGTATGAAACTGTAGCTGTTTCCCCAGAACATGAGCTGCTCCAGATCCTCCACTTTACAAACACAACTGGGATTGGATCTCAGTTTTGCTTGTAACTTGATTTGTTTGCAACTTTAAAGTAACTTTTACTTTCAAGTCACAGTAAGTAAAAGGTTAATAATACAGATTTATTCACTGTTCAGGTTCTTTAAAAATGTGTTGTAGCCAAGATAAGTAGAATAGAATATTTCTGTTAAATTTAAGCTACACTATAATTAAATGTAATTTAAAATCAGTGGAAATTCAGATGCATGATGTGTAAAGACTCCTATTCAGTACTGATTGTTGACTGATTTCTCATGTTGTTATTGATCATTGACATGAGCTGTAAACACTGTGGAGGTGAGTTGAATTAAAGCAGTTTTACACTTTGGTCCGTTCAGATGGTCTCCGCTGCCATGTGCTGCTCAAAGAAAAAGCACAGGTCACATTCACACTGCTGCAACTAAAAATAAACAGACTGAAATATGTTAACATCTTTTGAAAATTCATAACATGATCATACATTACAGAAGAATCAGTTTGTATGTTTTAGTTAAATATTTATGTGAACTTCCTCTTGATGTGTCATGTGCTAAGATTACAGCAGATTTGGGGATGTGCTGTTATAACCCCTTCCTGAATTAGCTGTGTGTGTGTGTGTGTCCACTCTGACTTGCCTGCTTTTGGTGCTCGCTGCCCCCAGGGGTCATGACGGACCGCCTCCTGCTCCTCACTTTCACCGAGAAGAACCAAGTGTGCCTGGTGCACCTGAACCGGCATATTGAGGGCTCCCCGGAGCTCGGCCAGTGGCTCGAGAAGCTCTCCCCTTCGGAGCTGAAGGTACGACACCAGCCTCCCAGCATGCCTGGCTCCGTCAGCAGTAACTGCGTGACTACGATCCTGCTGGAGACAGTTTTCTGTATTTAATGTTTTTGATTTACATATTTTAGTAGAAAATTATTTAATGTAAGACACAAGGGCTGAAACAGAAACCTGGGAGTTTCAAAAAGGTAAGAAAAAAATGTGAAAAGCGGGCGCCACGGCAACCACAAACACAGTGATGCAGGATACTTGTCTCCAGCCTCACCTGCCACATCGCCGCCACCCCAGGTGTGCAGCGTGGACCTCCCAGGGCCGACAGGGCGGCGTTTCGATCGGCGCGTCAGCCTGAACTGCTCGCAGGACATGGCGCTGTGCTGGTGGTCAGCAGTGGACAACGAGGCCTGGCCCTGGTCCCCGGTATCCGGCATGGAGGACCGGGCCAACCTGGTGTTGCTGGGCTGCGGAGGAGGGCAACTCAAGGTGAGGGAAGACCTGTGTGCCCTGCGGGTCATCGTGCCACACGCGTGTGTTTCCACACACAGATCCTTACAAACCGGATTAAACGCTTGCAGGTTGCGCAGAGTGTCATCCTCACGGCAGGAGGGGGCAAACAAACCTGGCAAATTACATTGGTGCACTTTGCAAAGAAACAGAAGGAACAAGGACCGTAGGCGTACGTTCGGGGTGTTTATCTCAGCCCTTCGCCGTGCTCTTAATTTGTCTTTCTGCTTGAAGAACATTCCCCCTCCCGTCTGTGTGAAATGTTTTCTGTCGTTTCCAGGGCCGCGGTCGACTCCTGGGCCTCGGTGCGAATCAAATGTGCCGCAACCACAGCACACGCGTGTTCCTTTTGTGGTGGCGGCTCTCTGCATGCTAAGCCAATTTTCTACTTAAACCGTAGCTTTGAAAAGCGTTTTTCTTTCCCGTCCGCGGTGCTCGCGCGCAGGCCTCGCAGATAAGGCAGCGCCTCTGCGCAGGCGTCCTACATTCCTGATGATGCAGAGTTTAGCCGTCTGAGCGGGGAAAAGGTGACAAACACGCAGACGCACTTCTCAACACATTTCTGTTTGTTGTTGTTGTTTTGCCTGTTTTACTTTCATCCTTTTTTAAAAAATTTTTTATCAGGCTACAAATGATTAGCGAGCTGAACTTTTTAATTACTGCCAGTTCTCCGTAAACGCAGAGCGTGGAAACGGCAGGAAGTCAGCACAGGGTGGATTTGCATAAATTACCACGGTACGATGCCAAACGGTTAATGCGGTTTTCGTGGTGCTGAGGCTGGAGCTGCTGTCCTCCTTATTCGCTCTCTCTGCTCCGTGAGCTGGATAATTGGCTGAAAGGGGGCGCCGCTGTGCAGAGAGCCGGGTGCTCAGCTGGACCGTTGCGCCTTTATTCCTCGTGCCAGAGCGGAGGACCGCGACAGTCCTGAGCGGCGTCCAGCACCGCCGGGCAAAACCAGTTTGCCCCGGTTACCAGCAGTGCGACTCACTTTCTGCCAGCGGTCCGAGTTGTGGGGTCACTCGTCCCTCCTCCCTGGTCTGAGTGGTTAATGAGAGTCAGAAAGGGGATAAAGGTCAGTTTCTCCACACCGTCAACTGCAAGAAACACCGACAAAGGAAAAGTCATCATCTTGTTCATTGAGTTATGAACAGTCAAGTTGCAGATTTTCGCAGATTCAGTCATTTCCTGGTTGAATTATTTTTAAATGCCTGTTCTTCACTTTTGTATTGTTTTTACGTGGCAATAAACAGTGTAAGACAGTGGGACCAACTTAATTCACCTCACTCCCGCAGTGTTTACAGCTCATTTTGGGTGTCAGCGATCAGTCCTGTTTTTGGGATGAATCGGCCGACAATAAGTAGCGAACAAGAGTTTGTGGTGACAACGTGTTTTTAAACTGGTTTTATTGCCTCCAAGGAGCTCAAAGTTTATAAATACATTAAAATGGAGAGGATTTTTATTGATTACATGTAGCTGTAGCTGAGATTTACAAAACCTGACAGTTAAATAAATAGGAAACATCTGAGCAGCATGTGGTGTAATGATCAGAGCTGCTGCGTTGCCGTCCAAGGACCTGGGTTTGAATCCCCACCCCACCCCGCTGTACTGCCTTTGCTCAAGGTTCTTACCCTGAAATGACACTGTAAATATTATCATGCTGTTTGAAAGGGTAGGTGAGTGTAAGTAGTTTAGGAGAAAAGCATCAGGTAAATAAAGTGGGGGCGGGGGGTGCTTTTGACTAAATTAGGGGTCAGAGTAAAATGTCTATTGATTTCAAGATATTCAATGTGGCCCACAGTGGCAGCTGTGTGTGTGTGTGTGTGTGTGTGTGTGTGTGTGTGTGGGGCCACGCTGCTCCCTGTGGTGTGGTGCCGACAGCACCAACTCCATTTCCCCTTTACAGGATTCTGCCCCTCCCCCCACCCCCATAATCCCCACAGACGACTCCTGCTGCTCCCGTGGGAATCGGGCCCGAGGATTATGGGGAAAATCATCTGCCACCTGCAAAGGCCGTCAACACGCTTAACCGTCTTCCGGCTGCTGACAGACGGGAGCTTTGTGGCCGCCAATCCGCACTTCTGTCCACGCTGCGAAACGGACCGCTGTCCGCACACGAGCCCCCCGTGTGGCCCCCCAGATAGGGACCGCAGTTCATGTTCCAGTGGGCTCAGATCAAAGCTGCTCTGGGATCAACTGAACACAGGATGACACGTTTTGTTGAGCTCATCACAAACAAACACTTTGCACCGGGGGGCTGTGGGTTCTCGGGCCGAGGAGACTAGCTGCAGTTCTCCTCTGGTCTTTCTCACTATCGCCTTAAACTGTGCAGAACTTGCTGATGTTCACCCACTTTTTTGTATCTAATTGTTGCAACCGTTTTGAAGTGATTTCAGTTATTATTAGTTTTACTATCAGCACTGATCTGATAGTGGAAATGGACACCATAGTGGAGCGACTGTGAACTGTATTTACCCTCCGGGTCAGGAGATGACAGTGAAGGTGTTGCTGAGTGTCTGTGATCAGCAACAAGATGGGGATCTTTTTTGTGGGATAAAGCAGTTAACAGTCAGCAGTGAATAGGAGTGATTTTTTTTTTTTACTGTCTGTCTTCTTAACTTTTATTATTGAGGACTTAGTGGTAAAACGTCGGGAGTTATGCAGAGATTATTGTCCAATGTTTAACCAGCACCTGCATCTCGCTCCTCCGTCTCCTTCGCCACCCAGGTCCTGAGCCGCCTGCGGACGGAGGGCACCCCGCTGGACTGCCGATTCAGCCTGCAGCAGCCGTACCGGGTTCTAACGGTGGAGCTGGCAAAGGGGGAGGGGTCGGCGCACAGCTGCGTGTACGACTGCACGCGCGGGCAGCCCCAGCGCCTGTCGGCCGACTGCCTCGCCCTACAGGCGCCTCCCATATCCTGCTGCCGGGACCCCTGCGAGGGCAAGCTGCTGCTGGGGCTGAGTGACTCCTCCCTGATGCTGTTGGATGGCAGGAGTGGGCGCTGGGTCACGGCCCGCACGCCCATGCTGCCTTCCCTGCTGGCTTGGCACCCCACGGGGGCGCTGTTGGCGGTGGCCGGCAGCCAGGGTGAGCTCCAGTGCTTCGATGCTGGTCTGGCCCCCGTGGGCTTGCGGCTGCTGGCCGAGAACTTGGACCCACCTGCCGGCCCCTCCCTGCACCTGTCACGACACTTGCGCACCACCGGGGGCCTCGAGGGCCTGCGGTGGGCCGCGCCCACCTCTCCAGCCGGCCCGGGAACTGACACTCCCGAGGTGTACGACCTGCTGTGGCTCATGTTCCACGGCGGCCCCCTCGGTGTGCTGCGCTTCCGGCTGGGTGAGGGCGTGACCTTTGACCCCTCCATCTGTCTCTCCTTGTCCGTGAGTTGCTCGGCTGACACACCACATGTCTTGCTGTCCCCACAGGGGCCCTCACGGGGGGTCAGCTGGGGCCTGCAGAACTGGTCCAGCAGAGGCTACGTTGCGGCCAGGTGGAGGCAGCGGTGAAGCTGCTCAGAGCCACAGACTGGACCATCATGGGAACCGACTGCTACAGGATGCTAGTGGCCATCATGGACCACCTCTTCAGGCTGGAGTTTGACTTGGACACGGAGGGTGAGTCCCAGCAGCAGACGGCACACCGTTGCCCTTCACTGCACCCACTGACCTCTGACCCCGTTTGGCTCCTCAGCTCAGATGGAGGCCACCCTGGGCATGTTCTATGCCCCCTGCAGGCCCCTGTCAGACACGGTGGTGCTGGAGTACCGAGAGCCCATCTGTAAATATGCCCGCAGGTTCTTCCATCACCTGCTCAGGTGAGTGGCCCCCGTGGTTGGTTGCTTTGCAACAGGCAGGACAGTTGGCCAGAGCTGCATGCTGGTGTCTGTGTGCAGTTACTGTGACACGTGGATAGTGTGGGTTTCATGTGTTTCAGGCACCAGCGGTTTGAGAAGGCCTTCCTGCTGGCTGTGGACATCGGAGCCAGAGACCTCTTCATGGTTAGTGAGCTGTGTGTGTGTGTGTGTGTGTGTGTGTGTGTGTGTGTGTGTGTGTGTGTGTGTGTGTGTGTGAAAAATTGACCATTTCAATGGGTCAGTGAACCTCAGAAGTCGAATCGAGGTGCTCAGCAGGGGTCTGCGTTGTCAGGGAGGTCGTGTGGCTTTCATGGTGTCCACGTGGCTTGTATCTACCGTATTAGTTGAGCGAAAGTATAGTGACTGTGGTGGTACCACAGCAGGATTTTGGATTAAAACTTGCGTCCTTTTATGATCTCCTGAGAGCTTTAACTATTACCCCACCTGCTGGGCCCGAAGTAGATTGAAATTAACCCCACAGTTTCAACCGGAGCCAAGATTTGTGTTTCACTAAGTTCTTACTCTGCTTTACCTGAAAGGACCTCCACTACGTGGCGCAGGATAGCGGCGAGTTGGTGCTGGCGGTTGTGGCCAAGCGGAAGGCCGACGAGATCGACGCCCTGGCGGCAGGAGCAGGTGAGAGAGCGGGGCGGCGATGAGGAAATCTGTTCACCCAGAACCTGTTTACTGAGGCGTTGCGAGTTGTCATTCAAGCCCCTACTGCAGGTACACAGGTAGCACTTAGACATGGACTTGTAACCTGAAGGTTGTTGATTTAAGCCCTTCTACAACTGAACTGAAACTGAATGGCAGCAAGAAAGTGCCCAGCTGTCTTGAGCCAGTGGGAGCCTTGCATTGTTCCCATGCTGAGTGTGTGTTTGCAGAGGAGGATCCACACCCACAGGGAGGGAAGAAAGGCGGGTTTGACCCTATAACCACCTACAGGGAATCAGCCCAACCCTGGAACAGGTCATTAGCGGGATCACAGCTCCCAGGAAGCACCACGAACACCACCTCCTTCCAAAGCAGCGCGGCACCTCGGTGAGCAGCGGGGAGTGATTCTGTACACGACGAAGCGGCAAACAGTTTCCCTTTTATTTTTAACAGTAATTTCTTCACTGACTGAAAGTTATCGGCTGTATTTCCGCTTTCAGCCAGTAGTTGGCAGTAAAGGGCGAGCGAGTAGACTGCAGTGTTTACAGCTTGTTTGTCTCTGTGGGACGAAGCGGCCAAAAATCGACCTGAGTACAGAGATGAAATATTATTGTTTTCAGCCGTTTTAAATTAGTTTTCGTTTTAGTTTAGCTCAGAGTGAAGAAAAAGTTTGTGTTTATTTATTATAGCTCTACGGTTAAACCCCCCCCCTCCTCACAAAGAATAAATCACTGTTATGCTTTTATTGATTGTATAAATAATGCAAAAAGCTGATATATGTTGCACGGGTTCATTTTTACAGCAAACCTCTTTAATTCAGTATAGATTTTCACAGAATGTATCCTGTGATTGAACAGAGGATTGACTGTATTATCATACTTTTATAGACTGTCATGTAAAGGTTGGATTTACCAACAAGTCCAGTTAGGAGCAGAGCTGTGTGTGTAAGTTGAGGACCAGGTGGGTTTTATTATGTTTCTGTTTTAGTGATTGTTGCGCTCATCATATTCTACGTGCCTAGAAGCGCCAAATAGACAAAAGCTGTGACTAAACGGGCTAAAACGGAGTGTTTTTTAGAGGCGGCAGAGCTTCTCCCTCGTGACACGTTGACTGTGTTTATGGATTTGTACACATTAGTTCAAAATGAGTCCCGTTCTTTTATCCTTATGGTCTTTGCATGATTGTTGACCGTACAACTGGCAACTCGAGGGAACTACACGCCCCCCAAGTCCCCCGTCCGTCCGCTGCCCGGGCCTGTTTGAACAGGCACCGCCCCAAGAAGATGGAGCGACTTAAGCTCCTTTTAGAAATGGAGCAAGAGAGTTGCACTGGTTTGGCAGTGGAAGCGGTGATTTTGCAGAGCCCCGTGGTGGCAGCAGTGGGATGGGAGGAAACTGATCAGATGCTTTAGGGGAGATGCTGGCGAGCAGAAAAACAGGCAACACGGTCCGGTTTGCTCGGTCTTTGTTCTCTTTTACCAACGTAATCTGGTCACAGATGAAGTTTCATTGTTGCTTACTGGGAGCCAGTTTAGCTTCGCAGAAAGGAGGGGGTTTTCTGGCCCGTCGCCCTGGAGCCCAGGAACCCCCACCCTGCAGGACTGTGGCACATATTTGAGAAGCATCTCAACATCCGCTAGGGAACTTTCTGCCGTCTTGTCTCTCACAGTACCTGCTGGCTTCACTTGTCACGTTTGCGGTGTAGAAGCGATGAAGAAGTTGTTCAGACCTCAGCTGTGAGCAGCTCATCACGTTACAGTGGAGCTACTACCTTTAGAACAACCCACCGTTTTCCAGTTTCGTTTTTTCTTCACTCTTGCAGAGTGAATGAGACCTTTGTTTTCTAATAATTGTTAAATTATTGTAGCCAGAACCTAATTCATTAAAAAAATGAAGTGACTTCTGTATCATTAACCATTTATTGACTGTGATTTGTTAGTAGAAGTGATTCTGGCATTACGGAGCTGCATCAGGGCCGCCTGTCCTTTCGGGCTGTTTTGGTTACGATCTCAGCACTTTCCTCCAGCGTTTAGTAACACGTCTGTTCCTTGTCCACTTCTCCCCACCTTCCTCCTTCAGGCGAGGGAAGGACGTTCTCTCCAAATCTGACCGTAGATGTTCCTTGTGCAGCAGGTGTCACTCTGAGCTGGTTGCTACACACCTACTCACCTCCCGCCTTCCTTCTCCAGCGCCACGTTCCAGGGCAGATCAGAGCGGCGCCAGGAGGGAACCCTGCCAGGGACTCCTAGAACACACCCCACCCGGCCCTGGAGACAAGCGGGTAAGTCGATGCACTCCTGACCCAGCTGCTTCAAAACCAAATTCGTGGTCCAGTTTTGTACCTGTTTCCACAAAGCAGTAAGTAGATTTACTGAATCACAATTGAAAACACGGAGCACCGAGAAACCAGGAAGATCACGATCCTCCCGGCTTGGTGGTCCCACTCACAAGGGGTCCACAAGCTAAAGCTCCCTCTGTCCCTCATAGCTGCTGAATCCCTGTGTCTAAAACATTTTTTCTGTTGTTGATGCTCTTTTGTTCCCTCTCAGTTGAACGTAACCTGGGAAAAAGTGTGATAAATGCGTATTTCATTAACAAGATCTTGTTTTCCTCACTTTTTTGTAGAAATCAACCTCGCTGATGGTGAAGATCAGGTAACAATCGATGTGTCTCAGTAACTGACTATTTTACACACGTACAGCCACATTTATTAAGTGTAAATACTGTGATATGGGTATTCGTAAACTTTTTGAAATGTTTTTCTGCTCCATTTCCAGGCGCCCGGGGAAAATGGATCTCTCAGGGTTGTTCACTTTGGTTTAGTATGAAGCCCCATAAGAACATTTAAAACAAATTACATGAAAAGGAGTGGATTCTGGTGCATTTGTTAGACGGCTAACCTGCTAAAAGAGGACTGACTTGAGGCAAAGTGGCCAAAAACAACTGTATCTGAGAAATTTACATGTGCCATTAGAGATATAAAAATACGCCAGAAATTGTCAGAAAACTGTATGATAACCATGTAAGTGTTAACATTTTATATTTTTTATTATCTTTCTGCAAAGATGCATTTCTGGCCCACAGTTTGAGTGTTAGAATAAAGATGATTTGTGTATCTGTGTCAGGACTTATTCACTCCCGTTTCCCTCGTACGACGTCCACTGTGGCAGGACGAAAATATAAAACCAAATACTGACTTCTTGTGCATGAAAAGTGTAATTTGTGCCGGGAAAACTACTGCTTCTTGTAACGTGAATTCTCATTAACAGTTTGATTGGAATTTTAGACATAAGACATTATTATTATTGTTATTGTTGTTGTTGTTAAGCTTTAGGGCTTATGCTCAATGATGATTTCGGAATGATGCTTCCAGGCAGGATGCAGCTACAGGGGAGATGGCAGCAGAAGCCAAATCCCACATGCCGGTGGGGGGGCTGCTGATCCGGTGTGGTGCTCAACATCAGTACGATTTAAATTTTGAATTTAAATTTATTCTCCTTGTGAGGCATTTCTAGTGTGAGCCGACAGCTTCCGGGGTAAATTTTAGGGCATAAATAAAACGGGCTGGTAAGTCGGGTTTCTTGCGGTTAGAGTGTCTGTTACGTGAGGAGGCCTGGATGTCGGACCTGATGCTGCGAAGTCGCTTTTACTTTGCATTTTTATTTTTGGTAACGGATGAGAAGGGGACCCCCAGCTGTTTGTGCGCCGCGGCTGCCGTCACATCAGAGTTGATGGCTGCAGCTCGGCCTTAATCTGACAGCAGCCAGCGCTCCTTAATCCTCCGCTGTGTCCTCATCTATTTACTCTGCATTCTAAGAGGATTTCCATACGAAACACACCAGTAGAGATGCTGGAAATGGACAGGAGATCATGACAGATCGCTGGTCGCCGTTTTGTCCCTAAAAAGCCAGCGGTATTATAAATATTGGTGCTGGTTTTTCCAGTTTTTTTGGAAATCAACCTGCTGAGGTCACGCAGAATACAGTATTATAAACACATCACACTGCAGTGTTAACTGGCGTTTTACCTCCCTCATGTCTTCATTATCCAGGGTATCGTTTTTTTTTTTTTAATACAATGAATGACGGCGCCTCCAGAATTACCTGTGACTGTGAACAGAAGGCAGCAGCGAAAGCACATTTTTCTACGGTTTTCTGCAGGCGAGCAGCATCACACGGCACTCAGAACAGCAGGAAATGCGGATTTAGCACCAACAGCTGGGTTTTTTACTGCCGAACCATCTGTTACATAAATATTTATTCCTAAACCACGTTTTAATTGTTTAAATCGCACCACTAATTCTTGTCCCATTAAAGCGTAAACGCCTCAACTTTTCTGTGGGTTGCTGATAAAACATTCATTTCAAATCAGATTTGTTAGATTAAATGTTAATTTACTTCTCAAACGGATGGTTTGGTTGTGCTGCAAAGTGTCATTTTTAAGATGGCAGTATAAGAGGAGCAGCCTGACAGACACCAGGAGACCACTGTTGTTGTTGAACTTATGTCCATCGTCTCACCCGTTTTGGGGCCCAGATCCTGGCTGCACTTCAAATGGTTCAACGTGGTCTTCAACACATCCGATTGGGGGGGGGGGGTCACCATTCTGTCCCTCCTAGGGCAGAGGTAGCAGGTCCTGGTTCAGACTCCAGTCGATACCTTAATTGTACCCACCTTTGCTCCAGTAGAATGAGGCTCTGCAAATAGAACACATTTTATTCCAAGTTGTCTCGGATCACATTGCTGGTTGACAGTCGAATGGAGATGTTGTGACGTTCAAGAAAGGCACAGATGATCGCTGTGCAGCTCAGAGCAAATCTGTGTAGCTGCAGCAGGTTCTGCTCAACTGAGACAGGAGCAGGACTTGGCTGTGAAAGTGTGGCCACAAGCAAATGAGCAGCTTTAACTTTTCATTCCGGATGGTGGCTGCAACCGTCCGCCTGGCCGCCACGAGGATTGAATCAAACCACCTGCTGGGACACTTTCACTACCTGGGTCTTCGGCGAGCAGAACATCAACTTGTGGAAACAGAAGCTTCAGCTGCGGCTTTCAGGAGGTGTGACCCTCGGTCACCAAGTTCAACTTTTCCTCACCTGCTCCTGCACACTGTTTACTCACCAAAAGTGATTTGAACAATTTTTCACACCCATTTATACAGGAAATACACAACTTCTTTCCAGAGAAACTATTTTAGCAATTTGAGCAACATTAAAGACTATTTAATATATTATCTCCACAAACTCCTGTTTGTTGACTGATCTTATAACTGTGTGCAAAGTTCCTCATCTTGTTATTGATCCTGGACACTGTAAACACTGTGGATACGAGTTGAAATCGGGTGGTCTGTTTCAGTGCTCTTTACTGCCATCTAGCGGGTCAGAGAATAAATCACAACGAGTAATACAGAATTTTAGCGAAGTGAAGTCATATCGGTGTCCCGGTGGAGAAGAGCCACCAGCTCCCTGTTTCCTGCTTCACTGGCAACACCTTCCGCACCAGACCGAATAAATGTGCGGATGTAATATTTTCATCCGTAAAGAAGCAAATTTTCTCATTTTCATACTTCTATTCGCCGAGAAGGAGCGCAGCTCCCTTCACCCATCACATCGACCCTGATATTCAAAATAACACGCAGGTTTACAGTTTGTGCCAGATGTAATTTTAATTAAACTAATACAAATGTATTAAACTGATGAATATGCAGTATTTGGAGAAGCCCGTGCGGAAGACAACGCAGTTTTCCGGCTTCTCTTTCACATTAAACTGAAGGTGCCAGAAGAGGCTCTAAACATCCTTTCTGCGCCGCAGCTGAGGGATCTGATCTCACTGCATTGTGGGGGGGGCAACATGGGGGTCGGCGGTGTCGCGCTTGCAGTGGATGAAGTCGCATCCACCGGCTGTGAGGTCCAGTCCCACAGTGTCCCCTCCTTTGTCATTGTTACAGTAAATTTACTCTTGTGTAAAGGGGTAAATCAGGGTAAAGCGGTGTAAGGAGAAGAACGTGAGATACATGAAACTCAGCACCAAAATTCACAGTAAACATTAACAATTTAGTGAGTAGAAACCGCGAAGGAGCCTGTAATTCATGCTGAGGGTTTGGTCGACAGACAAGTCAAAATAAGATCGTTGAACCCGTCTTGCGGGACAGAGGGACACCCGTCCTGTAAACAGTATTTTGTAGGTGTAAAGTGGGCACTAAAGTGGGCTCAAAACTCCTCACAGGTGCGACGGACACAGAAACACGTGACTCACTGGAAGCTGTTTGGACGAGACAGACCCCGACTTACGACGCCACTGAAACCGGCGTAAACCGGGACTGTTTCACCAAAATAAACAATGTGAAATGATTTTAATGTGACCTAAGTGACACAATTACAGAAATACAAGGTATGAAAACTTGTTTAGCGCCCCATCTTCTGCTGCAGACCTTTACACGCCGTGTTTGGTAACTTTGGGAGATTTTCCTCCTGGAGAAACTGACACTTCTGTGTTCACCAGCAGACAAACTGAGGCACCTTTACCTTCTCACCTGCTCAGGACTGCATTTGACAACCTTCCACTTTCATTCTTACACATTTCACTTTAATTATAAGTCGCAGTGACTCGCAGTGATTTGTAGGATTCCGTACTTACATTCTGGTGCCGCAGTAACTCGAATCCGCGCTGTAAAAGACATGTCCTGTACAGCATTCCCTTTAAAACCTTTTATTATTACAACTGAACTTTTTTAAACAAAAATATCGAAATATTGAAATTTTCAAGGGCGAGTTAAATCACACTCGCACGGCGAACGCGGTCTGAACGCGCCGATGCGCCCTCTAGTGGGGACCATCTGTACTGCCGCCGCATAGTAGGAGCGAAATGTTCCTTGAACTTAATAAACTTCTTCAGAGTTATTAGGTATTAAAAAGATGAAAGCAGCCAACCACAGTGTTCATAATGACGGGGGGGGGTCAACATATTTATTTTACCTCTTAAAATATTATTTTTAAAATTAATTTCCAGCTCACTGACAACAAGTGAATGTAGTCACCCTAACGGACCTACATACATATTAACATATCGCGGCCCGTTGGCAGCGGTCTAAAGTCTTGTTTATCCTAAAAATTTAAGAAAAAAAACTGTACAACATTTAAGTGGGTCAGAGGTCAATGTGGCACTAAGTCCTCAGTGGGGAGGAGTCTGGGGCAGGAAACGGGGCGTTGATGGTAAGAACTGCGGGATTTCCTGGGACATTAATCACAGCTCCACTGCGGAGGGTGAAGAAGCATGAGTAAAAGTCGACTTGATGTGTCCTTCAGGTCACTGTTTAAAGTCGAAACTAATCAGGCTTCAAACCAGGTGGGTGTGGGGCAGTGTGTGAGCGAAGCTGAGGCCCTGCTGTGGACGATGGGGGGAGGAGGAGTGGGGGGATCAGAGCACCTGGAACCTCCAGGTCTGCTCTTTGTAGTCCAGGCAGTCCGTGGTGTTGAAGTTGAACTTCCAGGAGGAGGCAGTCTGCTCCTTGTAATCCAGGCAGTCTGTGGAGCCAAAGGTCAGACCTGAGCCCCCGTAGGCCTGGTGGTGGTGGTGGTGGTGGTGGTGGTGGTGCGGCCCTGAGGACTGGCTGATGTGGTGATGAGGGTGAGCCGTCATGGAGGAGGTGCCCATGGAGCTCAGCTGGTGGGCGTGGGAGTGCGGGTGGGGGTGGGCGTGCACGGGTGCCAGGTATGAGCTGCAGTCCACTCCGCTGAAGTAGGAGCCTGATGGGTTGGGGTACGGCTGGCTGTAGCCCCCGGCCTGGTTGTAGGACACAGCGTACGAGGACCCGGCCGCTGCGGGGACCGAACGCTGCATGCAGGAGGCGTTGGGCGGAGTCGTGACATCCGGCAGTGATGCAGGTGGAGGGGCGGAGCTGGGTGAGATGGAAGCGGGGCTCCAGATGGAGGAGGCCGGGGTGCTGACGGACGTGGGGGTGGGACCGATAGTGCCACCGTGGCTGGAGGAGTTGGAGCTGGAGGAGGAGGACGATGAGCTGGTGCTGGACACGACCGGGGGGCTAAACTGACCGCTGCTCTCAGATCCGCTGCTCTCGCGGACGGGAGATGACTTCTTCTTCACAAGACGCGTCTTAGTGCCGCTGCCTCCGGTGCTGCCACTGTTCTGCTGCTGCTGCTGGCGACACTTGGCTCGCCGGTTCTTAAACCACACCTGGTCAGGAAGAGCACATGGACATGACCGCTGGCCGTCACACACAGCCTGGATGACCAACACCAGTGTCAGTATAAACACTGTCACAGGCACCAGAACCAGAACCAGTACCTGGACTCTGGATTCCGGCAGGTTGATCTTAAGTGCCACCTCCTCCCTCATGAAGATGTCTGGGTAGCGGGTCTTGGCGAACAGCGCCTCCAGGAGGTCAAGCTGGGAGCGCGTGAAGGTGGTTCTCTCGCGGCGCTGCTTGCGGGGGGCGGCTGCTGGAGCCAATTCAGTCAGGAAAGTAAAAATCAGGGTAAAAATGAAAACTGGACCTCACATCAGTGTCACAAGCATAAAAGACATTTATCATGAATTCAATAGATTAAAACATTAGAAAATAAAGCTAAAAAATAAAAATAATAAATAGGATAACATGTCATATCAAACTAGAAGTTCCTAAATTTATGTAAATTAAAAACATCAGTTCTTATTCTAACAAAACTTGAAATTAAAATGGAGGAAAATAAAGGACAATCTTTTTCATCAGTGAAGAACTTAACATTCTGTGTGTGTGTGTGTGTGTGTGTGAGAGAGAGAGAGTGAGTTAGAGTGTGTAAGTTACAGGGTGTGTGTATGACTGTATGAGAGTGTGTGAGTGTGTGAGATTCCGACTCCCACCTGGGTACCCGACGGACGGGTGCAGGAGGTCCATGGCGGCGCCACTGAGCCCCAGGCCGCTCACGGCGTACGGGGGCTGTTTCAGGTATGACATCATGCTAGAGGCGCTCAGCCGCCCCCTCTCCCCCCACAGCCGGCCGGGGGTCCGAGCGGCGCGCGCGATGCACTTTGATAAACAAAGGACAGTTGATGAGTCTGGAACTAGAACGAGGGAGAAGAGGAGGGACTTTGAAACTATAAAATCCACGACAGCGTAACTGAGGTAAATGTACGTGCAGAAGACAGTAAGTTGTTTTTTGTACAAATTTCCCCGATACTTTATTCCACCAAACAGGCGGAATCTTTCTTCTGTTCAACAGGTCTAATTTTGATGTAAAGTCGAGGTAACAAAGTAACAAATTAGAACTTCTTCTTAAATGTAACCAATTTAAAATAAAATAATGCAAAACAAAATAATAGTAAAAAAATACTTTACATATTCAGTTTTAATTAGACTATTAGTAAAATGGAAAAAATACACAGTAAAATAAAAAATAAAATACGATAAATAAAAATACTAAACATTTAAAAAGTAATAACATTGGATTTTATAGTTTTCTTCTTAGGAAATCAGTATTAAAATGTTATGGACAGCTGTGCGACTTTCAAACATTTATTTTATATTATTTATAATATACATTTATATTATTTATAATTCGGTCAGTAATGTTCTTTATTCATCACTCCCTCTTTAAATGTTTCGGTTTCTTGCATAACTTTTAACACAATTAACTTTTTATTTGCTTATGACTTAATACAGCTCGTTTAAAAGTTTTCTGTTACCTTTAAACGGCGTCTCTAGTTGTTTTACATTTGTTACATTATATATACTTACATTTTGTCGTCTATATTCAATCTATATTACAGCACTTTTAACATTATTTTTAATAATTAAATTGGTTAATTAGGTTAGTTTTACTGTATTTTTATTTAATTGATGCGCTGTGTGTTTTAAATACACAAAATAGGGTGTCTACGAATAATTGTAAAGTAACAGAGAAATAAATAAAATAAAGGAGAGAATTGTCCGTCAGAAGTACTTATGGTAAAAATGAAGAACGAAAGATGTAAACGACAGTGAAGTGTTCCGTTTTTTCTTCGTGCGGAATTGTACCCCGCAAAAAACTTCAATGCAAAAATAAAGGCCGCTTGAAAAAAATGTTTTTTTTTTCATTTAAATTAAATAATTTTAAACATTGCCCTCGATGGGGGTCACTCGTCAGTTTACAGATCTTCCACTTATGTTCGTTTGCATGTGGATTGGATTTTTTAAACCGTAGTTGAGCAAAACATTTTAAAGTTCATCTTTCGGAAGAGCTAAAACTTCACTTACTTTTAAAAACATTTAAACCTGGCCTTACAGAGTGAGACATTGATTTTATATAACTGCTCTCTTGTAGATTTAAATTAATTACTTTGGTTTTTATTTATTTCTGAATAAAACATTTAGAAGCGGACCGCTTGCCCCCTGCAGCGCCGCAGATCCCATCTGGACCCCAACCGAGAAACACAAACCCTCATTTCTATCCATTTACTCTCCACTTATTTACTTTGTTTCTATTTACACTCTTTTTATTTATCCACACTCTCCTCACAGCACGGAGGGGCTTCAGGGCTCAAATTAACCAAATTACTATTTAGATAAGAGCAAGAAGGAGATCCTCACAAAACCACATTTTATCAGTAAAATTAATACCGAGAAAAAAATCTCAGTTTATATTTATCGCCTTCGTTTTGCTTTTAATTGAAACAATTTTCAAAAATCCACTCAATCGCATTTTTTATTTTTCATTTTGCGTCCCTGCGCTGAATGTTTAGTCTGTGTAATTTTATTGAATTCAGGAAAATCAGTTCCAACAATTTTTAGAGGTACTTTGGCGTTTGGATTTATTGATAAAATGGGCGCATATCTCTGTATTTCGAGCTGCATTTTACGCACGTTTTTTCCCCCCCAGTAAAAATAAATACAGGACAATCTATATATAAAAATAATACATCAATTTACTTCTGTTCCCGTTCTTTAAAAAAAAACCGAGCTCAAATAAATAATGTAAAATGTGAGTGAATAAAAATTAAAGTAAAATAAAAGAAGTAAAATAAGTCTTAAGCAGCACCGGCTGCGATTCTCACCTTTTCGCTGTATTATCCTTCCTCCTCACAACTTTTTCTTGTGGTTCTAAGATGATTTCTGTCTCCGCGGAAACATCCGGCAGTGCAGTTCTTAGGGGACCGCAGGAAAAGAAACACCTGAACGCGGTAAAAACCCAGGTATTTTTCCCGAGCGGGGCGAGTGCTGGAGTGCAGGTCCGGTTACCGGGTCGCTGACTGGTTGCTGGAGGACAGGTGACGGTTGTCGCCCGGTGTCCTCGCCGTGTGTAGATGGTTGTTCATGTGGACAAACTGAGATCGATCACCTTCCCCCTAAGAACAGAGAACACCTGCGGACCCGCCCCTTCTACCCAATCAACGCACGACTTTACCTTGACAGACGGTAAAAGTAGCCAATCGAGTGACGGAACGAGTCGAACCCCCCCCCCCCCAACGCAGAGGACAACATTCGTCCGCGTTTAAGAGAGAAAATATTTAAATTGTTCCGAGTTCTTTTATTTACACGAAAACTGACTGAATAAAACACTCGACACCTTGATAAGTAATTATATTATTTTAATCTTCTGAACAAACTGGAATAACAACGTGAGAAAATGTACAAAGAAGGAGAGTCAAGTGCGGCTTAATTTATGAAAACAAAATTGTTTTTGTTTGCTTTTTATTAATACCACGCGGGTCTAATGCGCGTCCCCGCGTTCTCCCACGTGGCCTGCGGGTTTTGATCGGTTCAGAAACAGTATTTACTGCACAGCTGCTCAGTAAGATCAGTTTTGCAGTAAAGTGGAAACACCGAACTGAAGATGTTCACAGCAGATGCAGCTGATACGTGAAGTGACACTTTTTATAGGCAGAAAAGTGCGTGACGAAAATAAGAGTTTAAATGGTACTTTATGAGCTCCACTAAGTCCTACGTTATTTTCCGTCAAACTAACTGACGATAAAAATGCGCAGTTATAAAGGAATGCAAATATATAGGATTTTACACGATAAGTCTGTTATACTTATTATTAATCGTTTACCGGGCCTGTCAACCAGCTGCAGTACAAAATACAGATTTGTTTAAATTGTCACTTTTATTTATTTTCATGTTTTTAAAACTGTGCTCGAAGCTCATGAATATTAATGAGCGACTAATCCCCACTTAGAATGAGGTTTCAGAAGAATGTGCGTGAAATTTAACAGGGAGGGAGACGTGGAAGGAATTGAAGACGTGAAGGGAAAGGCAGCAGATCCAGAGGGAGGGAACAGGAGAGAGACCTGGACACCCTGCGAGGAGCAGAACCTGCAGCAGAACCTGCAGCAGAACGCGGTCTTCCTCCGTGGGAGCGGGGATGTTGCGGGTCGGACCCCCTGTTCACCCGGTAAAATCACATCGTGGTGACCCGCTTTGACCCAGTCTGAGCTGAAACAGAGCTAATGTTCAAAGCATCACATCGGCACACCAACGAACTGACACTCCCCCCCCCCCCCCGCGCAAAGTGTAAGGAAGATCCAGGAGACACTGTGGCAGGAAGGAGGCTGGGAAGGAGGAGAAAGAACGGAGACTTAGAAGAATAAATCTTCACCACAGACTTGCACGTGTATAATCCTCCGAGGTGAGAGACCAGTTTAAAACAAGTCCTCCTACGTGCACGTGACGCCGCGGCCGAGAACATTCTTCTTCTGGGTACCTCTTGAGTCCACGAGAACCGACAGCCTGATGGAAGGAGGGGTCCAGTATCGCTTCATATTTAAAGTTCTTATTTGTGAAGTTTCTTTCACTTTATTTCAGTCTAAGCAACCAGAGATCAAGTAGCACAACTTTTTGTAACAGGAGATTTTTTCTGCTGCCAGAGTGCGATGGGGGCGGCGGGGGGGGGTCTGGAGAACAAGCGGATTAGAGAGCAGAAGGAGAAGAAGACGACGAGGAGCTGGGGAGAAGGAGAGACGAGAAGAGGAGCCGCACATGCCGGCTCTCCGGCTCTCGCGCTCCTCTTCGCGACCCCCCCATGGCTGGGCGTGCACGAGGACGCCCGAGCAGCACCTGTGCAGGAGGGGAGGGGGTCTCTCGGACCCCCGTGGATCCACAGCAGGGCCTCAGAAGACTGTTTCCATCCAGACCTTCTGAAAATGATTTGTCTCACATGAGAAGAACTTTATTAAAAAATAAGACCGAAGAGCTCAGGTAAGATCGCAGCTTCATTTAGTCCTCTTTCAAAACCACGTTTTATAAGGTTATATAATAAATGTGCAAATATTTTACAATTGCAAGAACTTCAACAATTAATCATTCTAACAGCTGTGTTTGGAGTTTTGTTTTCTCCACAGTTCATGTACATTTCCAGAATTTAATAAGCGGGAAAAGTATGAAGAAAAAAAATTGCACGTTAAAGATAATTTAAGTTTTAAAACGGAAATGAAAGACCCCGTTCGCGGGGTCTTGGCAGATGAGCTCTTTAAAGTGTCGGCTGTGTTTTGGTTATGAGAACCACAAATAATTTACATCTTGCGCTGTAAAAAAACATTAAAACAAGTTTAAATATGAAAAAATAGATTTTTAAAATTTCACCATTTTACAAAATGTTATTTTCAGACAATATAATCTCTGCTTAAGTTTTAATTTTTACATATAATTGAATGAAGTAATTTTAAAAACTGGGAGAAGTTTTAAGAAAACTGGTTCCTTTCCTAAAACGGGACAATAAAAATGCCAGATTTTTTTATTTACAGGAAATTCTTGTAAAGTTTTTCACCTTTTTCCCGCAGCACCGGGGGGGCCAGACGAACAAATCCGTTTCCTTTATAATCGAACTCATGAAGACAAAAAAATGTATGTACCCTGATCTGTGTTTGAATGTTGACTAAAAATGAAAAATTAAGTAGCTCATATCATTTATATTACAAGAGGTTTTTTTCCATTTTAAATATTCTTTACAGGTCAGAAAACCCTATTTCTGAAGTCAGTAAAGAAATTCACTTATGACCAATTTAATTCTTTCAATTCTTTTTAAATGACTTTTTAGATTTATAAAAACTGGCAGTTTTCGTCCTTCTTGTATAAAAATAATTTTGTAATAACTTGTGATTAAATAAAACGAGGCACATTTACAGCATAAGGTCTGCAGGGCTCCTTTCACTGCCACCTTCTAAGCTGCACCTTTCTGAAGATCACGGGTGTCAGGTGTCACTTCACTGTGGTGGTTCATATGTTGTGTCACTAATAAATCCAAGTGTCCACAGTCCAGCAGGAAAAACACAAACAGGGTGTATGAAAGTAACTTTTTTATTTTATTGGTCAGACAGAGAAATAAATAAACCAGTAAATGAGCGCACAGGAGACAACCAGATGTGAAACCCATATATTTTGCACATGAAAGCATATTCCTCATTTAAAGTATACAATAAATACAAACAGAAGGACAAGGGGAACAAATGTACAGCCTTGATGTAGTAACATACTTACATGTGACTGGAGAAGGTAAAAATGCGAATAAATATTTATTTCTGAGTGTGTGTGTTTCTTGAACTGCTGGACACACACCCTCCGGCAGAGCCTGTCCCTCCTCTAGTGAGGACCTCACTAATGTCCCAACAACTCATTTCCACTTTAAAAAAAAAAAAAAAAAAAAAAAGCTAAAAACAAACCATCTCTGTCTGAAAACAGCCTGGCAGCCTGAATTTGTTGTGCAGGTAAAAATTTCTGTTTGGATCTGAAATGACCTCAAATCCATGAAGGCTGCTCAGGTGGACGCGGATCCAGGTGCCCCCCGTCACCCCGCACTGGGGTCCCTTTCGGTGGATGATTAAAATACACGGGAACCTTCAGAAAGCCGTCCTGCCAGCAGAGCCGCGTGCAGCCATCAGGACCCGGGCCTTTGCTTAACACCACGTTAAACACCCCCCTTTACCCCCACCCCCTCACTGCACCTACCCCTTCCATGGTTTTGGACCCCCCCCCCCCCCAGTTGGACTAAAGTTGCATGTTTTAAATAAAAGTACCTTGCTTGTTTGGCCAAAGCAAACTTAAAATTAAATACGATTAAAAAAAGCTGTATTTAAACAGTAAGAAGCCGTGGAGGGGATGACACCTGAATCCCTGGACACGTGGACTGACCGTCGGGACGTCCCGCTCCCTGTTAACTTAGCAAAGTGTTTCTTTAATACTCACTATAATAAAGATACATTTTACTTAACAAAATGTTTGTTTTTTGAAAACATCCATCACTGAAGGATGCATTTCTCTTCTTTCTTGGCCATTTTTCCCTTATTCTGCTCCAGCGTGCGTTCCAGGTGCTCATCCTCCTCTTCAGCCCTGGGGGGGGAGCACAACAGGGATGACCAACCCTGCCCCCTGCACCATCCAACTCCCTCAGGTGACCCTGGGACACTAAACACCCCCCTTCCACCAAAGAGCAGTTGAGGTTCCAGTCCAAATGCCAGTGCACTTACTGCTTCTCCTGCGCATCCAGGTCTCTGACCAGTGCATCCCTCTTGTTGACCAGAATGACCAGTTCGTCCAGCAGCAGCTGCTCACGCCTCTTCTGGGCTTCTGTCTTCTGCCAGTCTGTGGAGACAAACCAGTTGATGCTCACCAGTCCTGCAGAAGTCACTCAGAACTCACCAACAGTCATAACCTTCCAGGTTCCCATTAAGTGACTGCACTGTCATTCACCCGAGGACCACCGGGGACAGGACGATGCAGGGACACATATTCACTCACTCATGCCTGTATTAACAGGTGGAACCTGTGCATTAACAGTCATATTTGAATGGGGTGAAAACAGCCCTGGTGCATGAATGAAACCTGCTGAACGTGCAACAGTAGGAGGTACTAAGCTGGCCCCCTGTGAACACTGACTAGTTTGTGGTTCCTCTGGTCGTCCTGCTGAATGTGAGCAGCAGGTATTCATGCCTGGAGTGAAAGACCTCATGGGCCCACTGTGGGGAAGAAGCGTGTAACAAACAGCTTTCCCAGGAGCCATCAAGACTTCCAACACCTTTTTTTCCCCTCTTCTCCAGAGATCCCAGCCAAAAAGCCATAGGTTTGCCAAGGACAGTTGTGGGGGGGGGCTCTGGACGTCAATCACAGCCCTGAGGGACCCGCCCCCCTCATTAGGGAGGTCAACAATGGAGAGGAATGACAAGCGACACAGCAGAACAAATGAGGCCTGGGGGGGTGGGGGACCTGGCACTCGCTGACAAAAAAACCGCACGGAAGCCCCCCATATACACCTCCCCAGGAGAAAAAGAGGCAGTTAATGGCGGGTGATGAGATGCCTTGGGGTCCTTCTCTCTGACGGTGTCCCTGCAGCTTCAAGTAATGGCGTCCGCCGCTCACAGGCTCCCTGCCCATTGGATGCACCGCACAAAGCAGCCCAGCGGTAACCAAGTGAGTCTTCACAGTCCAGACAGGAATGCACGGGTTCAAATCCCACTGCTCCCCACCCCCATGTACTGAGAACGGCATTGAGCTTGGGGAGCCTAAAGAAAGTTCATCAGAGACTGGATTTAGGTGTCTGCAACTGCACAGCCGAAACCACAACTTTGTTCTGCTGGACAAACCCAACAAATATGCGACGTGACGGTGCAACATGACTGACAGTTTCTCACTCAGGGGTAGGGGGGTTATATGGAAAGAGCCGGACGATGCGGGGGTGAGGAGGCGGGGCCATGAATGTAAATGACCCACATAAAAATTCCTACAAAAGAACCACATTGAAAGCCTTCCTGATCAACTGTTTTAATATAAAAACAACATTGTTAAAGTGACCGCAGATGGGTAACCTGAACAGCAAAGCCGCTGTTCTGGGCATCATGTTAGTGGAACATGATGGGCTCCCTAAACATCTGGAACAGCATTACTGCTCTCACAGCTAGAGGGAGTAGTGGCTATGAACGCAAACCATTTGACCAAAAGCAGAGCGAAAAGTATGATGACCTCAGGTTAAAGGGCCAAGTTGGGGGACCCAAGCATGTAGCACGTAGAAGATGCTCGATATGAGAGAAACGTGTGACCCATGGGCGTGTGTGTGTGCATGCGTGCAAAAGCAAAGTGTGGCCACTCACAGCTCCATCTCAGAACCTGTCAGAGCAGCTTTTTGAGATCACATATTGATTGTATAAATGTCTCAGTGACGACGCTGAGGCTCTGTCACTAACAGTGACAGGTGTGTGTACAAACCACAGTGAGGCGCAGATGGTCGGCTCCAAACCAGAACAGTGGAGAGAAACAAAAAATGTTATAAACCCCTTTTCCAGACCAGTACCAAAGAAAGGAACCCAAGTGCCACCTGACAAAACCCAAATGCTTCACAGCCCCCTGTTGAGACTCTGATGCTGTGCAGGGAAGACACACCACCAACAAGGGTGTGTGTGTTCACTCATGCTCACACACCATGGCATGAACAAAACTACGAGAGAAACACTGCCCACATCCCTTTGTTTACTAGAGTAAAGAGGTTGGATGTTCAGCCACTTACCAATTCATAAAGGACAGAAGTGCCTCGGAACACTACATGTAGCAGCAAAAACGCTGTGTTTGTATCTCAGTTTTTGGGTAAAGGTGTGTATCTGACATCATCACAGACGTGACGTGTCCACTTCATCTTCTTGTTTTTTTGTCCTATTGTTGACAGATCTGGGCTGTAAAGACTTTTAAGGACACCATGGGTGGCCGGGAAAACACACAGATGGATATTGGGTCAAACACCAGAACTCTTACTGGAAACACAAGTGATGAGACTGAAGTTATCATACTTTATAAACTTACTGAAAATGCTGAACTCAAAAAGACGGTGATGACGGGAGAAGTTGTAGGAAAGAGAACATGGGGAACAAACCAGATGCATGAACTCAACCAGTGTCAACAGACACTACTTTCAACACAAGGGGAGGACATATGTGATAAGCAAGAGTGGACACTGACTCAGTGACACTTAACTAAAACTAGTCCCTGTAGCTTTACTGGTGACTTATTTAGCCTGTACTGTCTTCCACTCTGAACTGTTGAGTGGAACTGTGGGCTGCTGGAGTAAAAGTGGAAACACAGCTGTAAGAATGAATGACAGATTCCACAAACAAACCTGTCACAGGTCCATCGGGGCTGTGTTCCCTGTGCCAAGTGTCCCCTAGTTTACTACAACGGATTTATTGCAGACCGAGTGCTCAGGGGAATTAGTGTGGTGAGACATTGGTGCTAAGATCACCAGGAAACAGCTAAATTGACCTGCATCGATTACTAAAGGTTTGTTTGCGTGGAAGGGTCCTCAGCCAATAGGATTGGAAAGCGAACTGTGACAGGGACCCAGAGGCCAAGTCACGGTACCAATCATACTGCGTATTATACTGTCAGGCACCAAACGGTTCTGCGAGTGGCAGTTTTGTATGACATTTATACAAAAAAAAATCCCAAATGTAGGAAAAAAAACAAAACATAGGAAAAAAAAGAGTAGTGACGGGAACCATACCGAGTTACGGTCAGAGAACTGTCTGGAAGACTCATCTGTGCTGTTTTGTACATCCCCCATCTCTCTCACACTCTCACACACACGCACAACCTCACTTCTGGGAAGTCTTGTCTCACCTTCAATTGCCAACATGGCTCTCAGCTCCCGGTTGAGCAGCTCAAACCGCCTCTCAAGGTCGTGCTCCTTTTCCCTGGGAGAATTGTACAAGTGCAACAATATGTTAATTACCAAATCATTAAACACTTAGAGGAACCTTCACTCAGCAGTGCCCTAAACACTCTTCTCGATCTCACGTGCTCCACTTTAATCTACTGCAAATAAGTGACATATAAAAGGAAAACAGCTACTTGTACAGAAGGGGGGGGGGTCACAACTAAAGAAAGCAGGAGCGTGAACATGATCATTTAATTTAGGCCTTTTCACACTTATTATCCACATGCTAATTCCCTTTGTCTTTTGATTGAAGCTTAGAAACAAAGGCAAAAATCACAGAAACTATGATCAAATATGTCACCATCTCAGCTGCATCCATCTCGACAGCATTACAGTCAGAACGTTGACTATAACTGTACATCATACTTACCGTCATTACATATTTTAATGAAATCCCACTAAAGAGGCTCTAAAAGGCAACAAGCTTGAAATTGTTAATCTGTGGCTGTCCTGATGAGTTGTGATAAACTGCTTTGGTTAATTATGCACAAGTACAAATGGACGAAATGCTGTTTACGTTGTGACACCTAGCTGGCGGTTGGGGGCGGAGGGCATCCATCACAATAGTTCCAGTGACTCTCACTAATTCACGCCAACAGTCTTGTGTGAGAAGGAAGCCTGAGAGGGACACATGCTGGAAAGGTAGCGACATGGGTAACGCAGGAACTTACAGCAGGGACAGTTGGTTCTGGCGACGAATCAGGGCATTTTTCTTGTTCACCAGCATGAACCACTCCTGCATCATGGACTCTTCCTCCTCCTTGTTGTTCCCTGCAAGCAGGAGACCGTGAGTGTGTGTTAGGAGCCAAGACACACACACACACACACACTCAACATCTCATAGAGCTAATCAGTTTCCTAAGGAAACTCTTACAGAGGAGGCTGCTGACCACCTGACAGGATGGTGGCACATGACAGCCCCCCTACACACAGGCGCAGGTGTGTGTGTTTCTCTCCACTACAGCACGGGTCACATCGACATGAACATTGTATGTGTGTGATGACGAGAAAATTCCTGACAAATAAATTGGCAGAATTTTTTAAATTGTGAGTCAGTCAGATTTTCCTCAATTTTCTCCACATTCAGGCGTTTGGTAGACAGTTTTGCCCAAAGTGGCGCACAAGTCAACAAAAGTGCATCAACAACGGATTGTAAAGAGCGAGCCAACACCGTTCACAGGAACAGTATCACAAAAGCACTGCTTTTACTCTGTCTCTCTGGTAAAACTGTAGATGGGCAGAAGGCATCCGCCACACATTAATCCTGTCTTTAATAGGGAGTCAAGGTGGGGGAGGGTTTCTCAGAGAAAGAGAAAGACAGGAGATGTATTAAACCCTGTGATCACAGCGAGCTTTCCTCATTTCTTATCCTACCGCACTGTGTTTAATCCAATACGCAGTAATCCAATTTGTCCGTTGCACTTTCAGAGGCGCGTCTCGGCAACTCGGCGCCCGAGCCGCTCTCCCAGCACTCGTTTATTTCGAGAGAAGCGACTCGGCTGGACTTGCTTTGTGCTGCTTGCTGGCGCTACTAATGTCTTGAGGAATACTGGGGGGGGGGGGGCTGGGGGGCTCAAAAGCAGAACAAGATGAGCTTTGTTTCTTCTGATTAAGTGAGAGCTCATTAAAGACCTGTGGCTTCTTCTTTGTGAATATGTAGAAAGGGCACGGTGAGACGTGCAAGCGGCACGGGAGGAGAGTGCAGAGAGCGACGCACACACAAAGGCCCACTTTAATTACCCTGAGAGGGTCTGCGGCGGCAAGCTGAAAGGGGACTTGCGGCCCAGCCTCAGAGGTGCTCTCGCCTTTGTCCCGTCCCCGCTCCTCCGGACACAGAGGAAAGGAGGAGGAGCCATCGCAAGGGGCAAAGTCAGCCTGGTTAACCACGACCCCTGTGTGAATTCTCACACTGCTGCTCGCACCCACTTCCTTCGTGGGGTTCAGCAGAATTATGCAGGTAAACGGTCACTTCCTCTCTCTGCAGACTCCATCTCCATGCTGCTGGTTGCACTGGTCCTTCTAGCTACACAGACACACAGGACCCTGGTCCCCACCTTAGGAAGCCCAGGGGACTGCCACTTGGATCCTCCCCCCCCCCAGGTTTATTTCCCTCCCATTCTCTGCACTTTTCTCTCCTCAGTTGTCAGCTAGTTTACTGCTGCAAATCAGTCATGTTATGACGTTTTCGGTAAATATGGCCACATGTATGTACTGTTCAGTATTTTGGGAGAGAACACTATACAAAAGTAAATTGAAAATTAAACTTGTGGTGCATTTTCATACCACAAAGTAACTGTCACAAAGTGTACCGGTGATTCTCACCCGTGGTGCAGGGGTTCGAACCCACCTCCTGCTGCAGTACCCTTAAGGTACTTACACTGAATTGATACGGTAAAAACTACCCTGCTGTACAAATGGAAAAATCAGTTTATGTAGCTTAATCTAAGTTGTTTTTGAGGAAAGTGTGAGGAAAAAATATATACAAGTAAATGTACATCCAACTGTTTGGAGGGTTGGTCAGCCAGTGGTTCTCAGACCTCCAAAGGTTTTTTTTACCCCCTTTTCTTCAGTTTGGGAGTTTTTTTTTTGTTTTCTTCCTATCAGTTGCAAGTTGTCTCTCTTACATCATTTTCGTTCACTAACTCTGCAGGTTTAGTGGTAACTGTGCAGAGCATCACTTGGAACGGAACTGAATTACTTCATGTTATATTTTTGAATCCCGTTCTTGACTTTGTCAAAATGAGTAGCATTTCAAAATGAGGATCGTCAAAACTTAGGAGCAATTAGCAAGTCAAAGGCCTGAGCCTGACAGTCTGCTGCAGGTCCGCTTACCTTTTTCACCTTATTCCAATCATATTTACTGCTGTCATCATCTCTACCTTCCACAGTGTCACCTCTCTCTCTCCTAAGCTCTGGCTGTGATCAACATGGACACAGAATCAAGGGTCTTTGGAGAATAGAGTGCCACTTCAAGTAATGAATCCGACGCGAGGGGCAGGAGAAGGACCAGCCAGGGAGATCACCTGGTAACGTTCTGAAAGGTGTTTCGCTAAAAGCCTCCTGTCATAGAGGGCGGGACAATGCCAAGGAACCTTATTTCAGCACTTGTGCTTAACAGGCTCTTGAAAGGGTTGGCCGGGACGAGAGGAGAAACCTATCGTGGTTAATAACCTCGTAACAAAAGCTAAAAGACATCATCCTATTAAGTAGTGATCTGCGGCGCTAATGCGAGGTACTTCGCAATGGCTTCTTCTAAAGAGGTCTAAACAGCCAGCGGGAGCTGGGCCCCATTCACTCTTTCACCGCACCCTTTTCTGAAGCCTTTCAAGTGGACGGCGTGAGGTGTCAGCGATATCATACACAACTGCTCCTCGAGTCTGCACTGCTTTATTTATATTGCCAAATTTTAGTTCTGAAATTACTTACAAAATTTCACATTACATTTATTATATTTGCTCAGCTAAGCAAATATAATAGATGCAATGAGGAATTACATACAACTCCACACACACACACACACACACAAGGGGTGATCAAAAAATACAGACCTTCAGTTCTTAAAATATAAAACTATATATATAGATTTTTTAAGAATGTTACACCCCCCTTCACAATCATCTCACCCCTCTTTTAGCAAAACCCCCTGTTGAACTTCCTTTAATTTTTTTTTTAAAACTCGGAGAATATTTAATGAGCACACAGAGAGAAAGGGTCCAAGCCCCTAAGCACAAAAAGCATTGGAAATTCTCATTTAGTTGTCTTTATTTTGCTGGCACCATGTGGTCCTTGAAGATGCTGGTCGCAGGGGAGGCTGAGGAAAAATCAGAGCGAGCTCATTAGCATGGGGACCGGAGTGGCGTGGCCGAGATGCACGGCGGGGCCTGCTCCAGCCCTCTGCAGCCAGCGTGCCCCCTCATTGTGCTTTTGTCTTTCCTGCGGGCTTCCAGCACAGCATGGCGCTCACTACCCTGGGCTACTCTGAGGAATTACGGGGAAAAATAACTAAAAAGCAACAGCATCCCCGACTGCTTCCATTCACGCAGCAGCCCTGCAGAATAACTTTGGCAGTTGGTTCGTTCCATTCTTTCACTTTCTACTTGTATTTTTTTCCTCCTAAATGTCAATATGAAATATAAAAGCAGAAAAAGGTTCTAGCATGACAATGTTATCAAACACACCTGGGACAAAACTCTAATTGTCACGTCTTTCTCCAAAACAAAATACACATAGCGTTTCATGCATTTGGACTACTCAAATATCGTACTTTATAACGTACATACACAGTAAGACCCTGGTTAGTGCTCAGGACGCACTTCTTCAAAGCGGAGCACTAACTGAAACAGTAGGTAACAAGGCCATTTTATCATTATGTCTTATTAGATAGGTGCCAGACATGCATGTGCGCACTCTCACACAAAGATAAAAATACACCCACGGAGACGCAAACACACACACACACAAATGACGTTCAATTGTCACATATAAACTGAATGGCAGAAAGGATCCAGTGCTGTTACTGGTCACGTGCAAGAAGGAAATGTGAGAGGGAGCAGGCACCCATAAGCTGTGTACAGACAGCCCTAGAACCAAAGACAGGGGGGTGGTGCCAGAAAAAGCACAGAGAATGCTCCACCCCCATAGGGAAGGGGCCAAAGCACATGGCAGGAGCACTGGAGAGATGCAAGAATCGGGATTATTATAGTATTAACCATAAAAAACACCCCCCCTTCCCCATGATATAGAATGAGTGCTATAATGAAACAGCGCTAAACTGGGCAGCGTTAAGGATGGTATTACCCAAGCGCCCAAGTTTCCTACAGATGAGGACTCATAACCACCCCTCCAAAAAAAAAATAACGTTCATTTAATCTTAAACAGGGGAGTTACCGATGAACAGCTGTCAGAGACAACTGTACGGATCACTAGAAAACAGTTTAATTTTTTCCTCTGAACAGAAGCATACAGGCAGACAACTAGCTTTCGCATAAGATGCTGTGAGCACACAGAGGACCCCTCCTCTGTCATTAGGCATTACACAATCTCCTTCCACCCACCGGGGGGCCACGGCCTCTTGAGCAACGCACTCCGGGACGTTTCCACACGTCTCTGCAGCGGCTTTCTACATTTTTTAATTATTCTTTTAATTACAGTGTGAAAGTGGCTCATTGATTTCCTGGGAAGGAGGACCGCCGGGTCTGTATCTAGGCACTGGCAGCTCTTTCTGCAACACGCAAGGCAATAAACGGACCCACCCGAACGTGAACAGTCTCTATCCCTATATTTCTGAGGGGCAGTTTCTTTTAACTTTTCTTTCTCCCCAAAAATGTAACTTTGATTCGTCAACTTTTGAACTGTTTTCTCACTTCGTTTCTGGCCCCCTGATGCCCACGGGACGGTCCTGTTGCCTATTGAGCTCAGCACCAGATGTTGCACAAATGACCAACAATTGGGGCCAACAATGGATTTGGGGAGGGGGGGATTCGAATAAATTAATGGCTGATTTCTCGAGCTTTGATGGAATTAGGCGCTCTCTGTTTCTTAATATGCCATGTGAACGTCCTTGTGTTAAACGCCCCACACCCACCCCTTTGACAAGCAGGGCCACCCAGCAGAAAGCAACTGATGCCAAATATAGGACTAATCCCCCATTTATCCCAGTCCTGTGGTCAGTTAACACAGCCTCCATTATCTGGCTGATTTAAGCAAACTTTCATTTATTTGTTGGCTGTTTTGTCTAAGTTGAGGATTCCCCAAGTCCTATTGCAATGGAAATACATCTGCATGGATTGACAATGCATCCCTACCAAGGTCCTGATTAGCTGGCAGAGGGGTGGGGGGCTGGGGGACCCCTGGTCAAGGAAGTTGTGTTCACACACGTTAAAAGTCTGGATTTCAGGTTCGAGGAGCGACATTCAGAGACATGGGACGCTGGCAGTGCAGGGAGTGGCTGCTGAGCTCATTTACACACAACTCAGGTGTGTTCTTCTGCTGTAAACCTTTCCCAGACAGAGGAGTAAAATGGCAGAACTGAGCCACGAAGCTCCAAGCTCTGAGTAGAAGTCACTCAAAGGAGCACAAAGGGTTTCAGTCAGTGATCATCAGTGATCAGCGCTGCAGAGACAGTCAGGAAGAGCTGAGCAGTTACCGCAGTTTAGTGGTGTTAGTATGTATGCCAACATATATGCCCAATGTGTACATGTATGTATACTTGTACATTTCTGCATCTACTATTTATCTATACATTGTATATGTCTTCATATTATACAGACTTTTACTTTATCTATATTTGTGTATTTTTTTTCTTAATCATTCACTACATTTTCATTCCCCCTCTTCCGTGCACCATAGATGTGAGGATCTTCATTTTGTGCTCCCTTGTATAGCTGCTGCATGAGGGTGTTTGACAATAAACGATTCTTCACGTCTTTATATCTCAGTGCAAAAGTGTGTGAGGTGAACATGTGGTTCTGACAACGTGCAGCCATCATCCTTCTGAAGGAAATCCCCGGTGTCATTTCTGACTGTCACGTGCTGGTTCTCTCTGATGCTCATCAGTTTGTTCATTGTTGTTCTTGTCAGGTGCAGTTAGTGGCAGTTCCTTCAGTGCGCTTCCACAGCTGTGTGGCACTGTCAGCAAGCATACACCTTCAAGCCATGTGTCCCTGTGTGCCAACTTTCCCCATGGAAATCTGAAACAGCTGACAAACCCTTGGGGGACTTGTGCTGCAAATGCAATGGTGTTGCTGGTACTTATATGGGCACGTGTGCTATACAGGACATTCTGTATTCTGCAGTACCAAATCGTCTGTATTTGTATGTTACATCAAACTCAAGAGTTGCAGAAACTGAACTGGCTATGCTTATGTAAAGACTATAAAGGGGAGGTGAACTGACATTTTGATACTGTGAATTTTAATGTTGTCAGTTACCTGCTGCAAAATGCTCATTATTGTCAATACAATCCTGATACTACAACTGCTTCTATTATCTATTATTCACTTAGCTCATTTCCCCCAGATATATGTAGCCATTTAGGCACCAGAGTAATCTTTACTGCATCAGTTCAGGGTTAAGTATCTTCATCAAGGCCTTTACAGGAAGATGTGGAATTCAAACCTTGGATTGAAAGGTGACAACTATTAACCACTATGCCGCCTACTGTCCCCACAGTTAATAAAAATATTATTCTGGCTGTATTACTGGCTCATTCTGGCCTCCAGTACGACAGCCAAACCCAGTGATCCTGAATGATGGGAACACAGACGAACACACATGCTGGGAAGAGAACCAGGAAGAGGTGAAAAAGGAGTGATAGAATAAGCAACTGTAAGCATGGTGCTAAAGTCTGCTGACAGCCCCCCAGTGGTCTTTGCATAATTAGCTCCTCCAGCCACCACCCTCCCACCAGCAGCACCTCACTGTCTCCCCAGGCCTCCTGCTAAAGCTGTGTTGTGTTGCACGTGTTTCTGCACGGTCAACATGGTTAGCGTAATGCTTGTTTAATAAATCACTGCGATGCAGTGGGGGGTGGTGGCTGCACTAACTCCATTAGCATCTGCTGCTACATTTGAAGGACAAATTGGGGCTGCACAGCTGCAATGCCTTCTTCTTTTTATCCTTCAAGTGCATTTCAGGGCAGAAATAGTTATCCCGTTTCATTCTGTTAGCTGTAGTCAGGGGTCACAATCCTGCATGAACCCTCAAACCCCAAATCAGTTTCTTATTCCTGCTTCTCCAAAAAATCCTTGACTAAAACATGAGCCTCACAGGAACTGACCAGTGAAATGAACCTGCACCGCAGCAAATGGCTAACAGGTCTCCTTAACCCAAGCAGGTCACGACACTGAAGTAGCCAAATACATAGTTCACAAGTGAACACAGGTGAAAATAAATAGGGCTGATATCTCACATTCCGCACTGTTTGTCTGTCACCACTGAAAATATTAATTGACTCCATAGCTGCAATTCAATTATGGCAGCAGATCACAAAAAGAAACTGAACTATGCAAATCAGCTGCGTACGTACAAACGGACAAGAGTTTGCTAGGTGGAAAGTAGTTTTCAAACAGTTTGCGAACTAAAGGGTATCATGAAAACAACTGGTTTACAAGCAAGAAAAAAAAAGTCATTTCAAGAAGAGCTAGGATGTATCACAGATCATCTTGGCAGCACCTTCATATTTAAATGCATGCGTTAGGCACCATTTACATTTGCATTTGTTCATTTAACAAGATGCACTGACTACTGCATAGTATTTCACTGACAATTAAGAATTAAGCTTCTTTTGGGAACAAATGTGTAATTTGTAATATGTTCACAGATGTATTAATATATTCGGTTTTGTGGCTATGACAACTTGATTACCTACAACTACGATTGTGCTGATGAACAGTTTAGAGATGAAGATACACGTATGTTGGGGCAACCAAGATGGTGAGGAGGAATCGGGGGGGGGGGGGGGGGGAAAAAAAAAAAGNGGGGGGGGGGGGGGGGGGGGGGGGGGGGGGGGGGGGGGGGGGGGGGGTGGGGGGGGGGGGGGGGGGGGGGGGGGGGGGGGAACAACATAAGCAGTTACAAATTTACAAAAACAGTAATGCGTTGCAACACAGTCGGTATCTCCTAGCACAACCCCCTGCAGCAGCCAGTGTGTTTTATCTTAAGAGTTTCAGACAATGCCTGAAGGATCACCTCACTAATCTGCCTAAAAATCCCCTTTCATCCGACTGTTAAGGAATGTGTGAAAGGCTGACACGGAGCGGGAGAGACCCGCTGCACATGTGCAAAACGGGGGTGGGGGTTCAGCCGCCGAGTCCTGGCAAGTTAAGTAATTAAACCGTTGAGCCCCCTAAACAACCAGCTGCCCCAGCAGGGTAATTAAACGCGGCATTTCCCGGCCAATATTCACATTAAACATAAGACGCAAACAGAGCAAATTTAAGTTTTAACTGTGAAAATAATACTATATATCCGTGTGTGGAAGAACTGCAGAGCAGACTTTCTCTCTACTTGTGTATGAGGATCTATTCTGAGTGACAGTCACTATGTTAATTCTTTGGTAAACATGCAGCAATGCATAAATATCCCCACATCTCACCACAACTTTGCAAAGGGTAACAGCTCTAGTTACTACGCCACCTGCTGGTCTCTTCAACAAGAGTAAAACAATACTGTGCATTTAGCGGTGTATTTCTTAAACACCTATTTATTTTATAAGCTCTGCTTAAACTTGAAGAATTCGTGTTCTGTCTGTGGTGAAGGACCACTAATCAGAGAGCATAAAGGAGGATGGAAACATGCAGCGTACAGCATCAGGACAAGCACCTCTTGTTCGCGACGTGACGTTCTTGTGGGATACGGGCCAGCGGCTGCTCTCTGCTGCTTTAATCCTCTGATATAGTGTCTTGTGTGAATTTAGTTTTTAACATCACGTACAAAATGGGGATTAGACTGCAGAAAAAAAACTCGATTCAATCTTATCAGCACCGAGTGCTATTTAAAGTAAGTTAACGGCCAAAACTTGCTCTTTCTTCCTTTATCGCCCATCATAAGAACGCCATTATTCCGATAAGGATGTCCACTGTTACAGGACACACAGCAGTTTAAAAAATGCCTGTGTGAACACGTGGACAAAGGGCACCTGGAGAACACAAGTATCCAGAAACCCACCTTGTCCAGACCAGTGCTGGTTCCTCTTAGAATGGAAGCCTAGAAAACTGTTTTGCTCTGTTCTAGTTCAAATGTTGAAAGACACTCTTCCCATTCTGTCCAATAACCTCAGGTTTCCTTTTTTAAAGACCATTACATGAGACTTCCAATTGATACTATGCCCACCTACTGGCCTAACTTGCATACCACACCACATTTTGGTACTTGTGATAATGAAAGGTGGCAGGAAAGTGAATAGTAAAAGTGCAGATTAGAAAATTAAACTATTTACTGATTACATATTAATAGAGGACAACAATAACAGTTGCCAAAGGCTTGGAGGGCAACCAAGGAATAAATCTGTGTACTTAATTACCATAAACAATGGTTGCATAGAAATTAAGTTTTATGTGCCTCCCGCTGTAGTGCGACTGATATGAGGAAACACTTGAAAATTCTTGTTCATTTATCTCTGTTAATTAATGCTCCACGAACTGGTCCGCATAAGTAAATTAAGTACCCCAAATATGCTGAACACATAACGAAAAGACCTTGGAAATAGGGCAGAATTCTGTGTTGTGTCTCATCTGGAAGAGATGGGGAGGCAAGCAGAACATGAGGTTCAGGACACAACAATCACACGGCACGCAGACGTGTGTCGTCACATCTAATGGCATCTCGCAGGATTGCTCGATATTAATTGTCCGCAAAGAATCTCCTGTCTAATTTGTAACCCTTGTCTAAACTCGGAAATTTGGTGCAGGCTCCTCAGGTTACAAACTTCCAAGTTTAGAATTTTTCAAATATACACAATTTATCCACCCACAAATTGCACATTTTCTATGTTATATATGGATGTGTTCGATTTTTTAAATGTTTGTGTGTAGTATATGAAGCCTATTGTGCTTTTACCCAACCAGGCAATAAACTGCAGTAACAGCAGTGTGGGAATCGCCCTGCTGAAACAAACCTCCTGAGCTCAGGTCTGCTGCTCCAGAGCACAGGGGCTCACTGCAGGGTTTACGCAATTGCCTGGTTAATAGCTGAAACTGACGTTTGAGGAAAAAACAAAAGTTTGAGGAAAAAATTTTTATTTTCAGTCATTTTAAAATGATTTTAATACAGCTAGAAGTTAAACTGGAAAAATTAGAGTAAATTTTAATAATAATTATCACAAGGGGAGGTGTTTTGGCTTGTTCATATTCTGCCTTTGTTCTATGGGTTCTCTATTTTTTCCCCGTTTTCTTCCAAACTGTGTCAAATGTTCCAGTTTGAGTTTTGTCTCTGACAATATAACAGACTGTATAACTGGAGATATTGTTTTACAGTTAAACTAAGTTTCCAGTTAAATTCATCACTCATGACGCCACTATTATAATAATTAGAAAGACTTCAATATGTTCAGATATTCAAACAGAGGAAATTGGAAAGTCTGTATCTTTGATATGGTACTGAAGTCACATAGGGACCTGTGTTGGTCCAATTTGTTTGGTCTTAATGGCTTGAGAACATTCTACTGTGGTGATCAATGTTGAAACTGCCCCAATGTAAGAATGACTGAAACCAACTCTTATGAGCTACGCATCGCAGAACACATCACCGTTACTTCTGTGTTGCTTCTTCCTGACCGTGTTTCTGTGACCCAGTGTTGTTTAAAAAAAAAAAAAAAAAAAAAAAAAAATATTATAGCTGTACTGAATATTTTTGCATAACGCAATGAGTGAATAAAATGGGAGACATCGGTATTATTAATGTTAACAATCATCATCATCACTATAAGACTTCAGTGCTTACATGTCATAATCTGTTCTGAATGATGCCATCATGCTCATTCTCTCTTAAATATGCACCAAACCCCAAACCCATGTCTTTCCACAGCTATAAATGAAGGTTAGATATGTACGGCATCTCTGCATGGCCAAGCTCAATCTTCAGCAGAGACTGACCCACAGCCACCCTCGCTTCCCACGAGGTTGTGTGTATCAAAGGAGCCCAGAGAGGGGGGCTGCCATCTCCCCCAGCAGCTTTCAGATATTTACTTTCGTTCAGTGATCAAAGGGCTTTTCTCCACAAGTTGATAGGGCACAGACTTAGTAAGGGGCTGAACGGGGCCCAACAGCACCAGGATGCTGTGACGACAGTAGGCGGTGTCCTTCACCTGAATCCATGAGGTAGCGCAGCCTCTTCTCCACCCGTGATGCCCGTGTATCGATCTGCTTCTGCTCGCTCTCCAGAGCTGCCAGCTCCCCCACCACGTACTGGCTTGTGTCTTTGAACGCCTTCTGCCATTGGGAGACAGTGTGAAAGAGGAAGAGGCAGGGCCATCATCGCATGGGGTCACAACTGCTGACAGAGCTCTACTGCAGCAATCTGATCAACAACAGTGTTTTATTTCACTCGTGTACATTTTGCATTTATTCGTTTAACTGTTGATTTTCTCCAAAGTGACTTGCGTTAACGTACCTAAATTGGTTTATCCACAAATTTTACTGTATCGACTCAAGGCGAGTACCTTGATCAAGGGTACTGCAGCAAGAGGAAGGATTCAAATCTTGAACCTTTTCACTGCAAGGTGATGGGCTCTAACCTCTTCGCCCCATGCTGCCTATTAATATCTAGTAATTTCTAATTTTGAATTACTGACTTTAAAAATTAAATGCTGAAGTTTGATTTTGTTTCCAGGCAAATTTGTCACAAAAGGTTTATTTTCTCCCATCTCTGACCTCTACTTACCATTTCCAAAAACAGCCATTTGAGAAGTAAAAACGTAACAAACACATTTACACTTAAATGTGCCCAAACTGCATTGGTGGCTTTTTGCTGACACATCCTCCTTTTAATTAGGAAATAAAGGAAACGGGATTGTTAGCATCAGGACTCCCCGGCACCTCCAGATTGGCTATTTGAGCCCTCTGTCAAACTCTGCTTCCTCCCCATGGTCTGCCAAGACCCTCCCTCACAAATCAATTTTACACATGATGAGCCCATTCCCCTGCTGAGCAGCACCTCCCGTTAATTAAGTGAAGAAATTACCATATATATTATATTAATGCAAACATCGCTGGGCTGGTAATTCACGGCTGATCTGGATAATGGAAAGGTTGAACACCCATTAACCGAGGGCAACAAACCGCTCGGGCTGGGGGCTCGGAGCTGCTCTCCTGTGACCCCCATTGCTCTGAAGTCGGCCCCTCCCTACTCTCAGCTATTGTAATAATTAAAATCGTGCTGTCAGATCAATACAGGAAATCTCTTTGTGGCGGGGGCCTGGGGGAGGGAGCTGGGTTAGAGAGTAGGACGGAGTGCCCCTGATAGGAATATCTAAAGGAGAGAAAAAAAAATGTGGAAGCCAAGGGACTGGCAGCAATTCTTAAAAAGATGATTCTACCTCCCCTTTTCTCTAATCTGACAATTATCAGCGCAGCGCAGGCTAATTTTCGGGTGCCAGCACAGCGCAGATCGCATCAAAAGTGCACGTCTCTTTCTGCCGCTCTGCTTCCTGCATGGCTCGTGCCCCAATACCGCGAGGAATTACAGGCAATCTCCGCTTAAAGAAGAATTAAATATGCATGAAGTACCTCGTCTTCGTATGGCTTGTGCTCGGCGTCTGCCACAGGGCCCCTGTCCTCGCCGGCTCTCTTTGGCTCCTCAGGCACAGATCTCTGCCTCTTCACCTCTGCAAGAAAAGGTGTACATGTTTCCATCAGTGAAATCCACACATCTGTGTGTCTTAAAAAAAAAAAAAAAAAAAAAAAAAAAAAAAAA
>UFQX01000587.1:204409-305915 GCA_900497675.1 Arapaima gigas | reverse complement strand
AAAAAAAAAAAAAAAAAAAAAAAAAAAAAAAAAAAAAAAAAAAAAAAAAAAAAAAAAAAAAAACATGCGCACACGCACACACAATTACATCCCCATCTCAACTGTGACCCTTGAACAGGGACTAAACAGGAGCTAATGAGGTGGGAGTGGCCATAGTGGGGAGGGGACAATCATTGGGAAGACTTTTAGACCTGCCAGGAAGTTTGCCACATGGTGCTGCGACACCTTCTGAATGAATAGTGACATCCAGCTCCACAGTGAAAAGCAGCAGAGGGGTTCTGGGGCTAAAGTTCAACCACTAGAACAAAACAAAAGGAGGGGGCAAGTAAAGAGGGAAGGCTCACCTGGCCTCGTCTCTACATACTGGCTGAAGGACTTCAGCTGTGTCTTTCGGACAGCTGCCTCCTTGTTGAAGACCACCGGACTGCGCAGCCGCTCTGCTGCCCTGCGCAGGCGCTCCGCCCGCAGCTCATCCACGTTGTTCTTCAAACAAATCAGAAACACAAACATGAGGAAGACATCACTGAAAAACAGACTTGGATTCACCATGCATTGTCCCATAAAATAAGAGTAGAAAAACACAGAACAATTAAACTGACTTTCAACAAAACCACAAACAGGAAATATATTACGAGTATGCAAATGTTCGTTTTTCCAAGCCAACACTGTATAAGCTGCTTGCGTGTGAGAAGCCGAGCAGAAAGTGAGAACTTCCAGAAACCCCTGCGTCATTAACTACCATGCGTTCCTCTGCTCGATAACACGGACATACGAGGTGGGAGGGTCAACGCAGCGACGGCCCCTTTACATGTAATGTGTCAGCGATTAATGAAGACCTGAAGCTCTGCCACTTTGTTTTGTCAATATGAGGGAGGGTGTCAGTCACTGTTCTCTGGCTCTCAGTTGAACCCAGGCAATGGTCACCAATTAAAAGCCCATTTGTCTGGACCGTCACCCTCTCCCCCCAAACCCACACCAAAACGAGACTTTTTTCAAATGTCATTTTAAAAGGTGTCAAAGCAAGCAGCGCGGGATTGAACCCGGAACACAGCGTAGAGTGGCAGCAGCTGCGTTTGCCCCAGGCGGGGGGGGGGGCAGGGAACTCTTAGATCAGGGGCTGACAAACCCCCCTGTGAGGGCACCAGAAGGAGCTCCCATTCTGCTCATGTCAACATTCAAAGACAAAAAAATGTAATTGAAAACAGGTCACTAGATTTCACCCCCTATACCCGTCCACCTGCCCCCTCAACCCCCACCCCTGGAGGCCCGCTGGATCCGGCTGATACGGCTGCCCATGCCCAACCCCACAGCCGCGATTAGGCACCCAGTGCGTCCTGCTCCTTCAGCCATTATCATGATTATCACCCCCATTGTGGCCATTCTTCTGCAGGACCTAGGCTGGGAACACGGGGTGCGTGACTAATAGCGCAACCCGCTCAACATCGTGGCCTGTTATCAAGCTGGGGCCTCCGTGCGCATACACACAATTACTAATGAGCCGGGGGGACCTCATACAGGCCCCTCCTATCTCAAGAAGGTCTCAGAAACACTGTCATCACTCCTCATCCTTACCCTGCTTATAGAATGATGACAATACTTGAAGGAAAGAAAATAGGGACAGCCTGATCAATGTTTCCACCTGACTGGCTTCTTGAGGAAGGACGGGGAACTTGATATGTGGAAAGATGGAAAAGTTGGCATGGGCGAACGGTTTCAAATGAAGGCAGGGCAGCAGCTCCAGCAAGAGGGCGCTGTTACCTGCAAACCCTCCAGGTCCACCCCCTCCCCTGGGCTCCGTGCCTCAGAGGCAGAGCCTGCTGTCTGGGAGGAGTTAGCTGCCGCTGGCCAGACCTCTTGAACTTTCTTTAGCTTCAGGTCCACATGCTTGCTGTTCTGTATACCTGGATGGGGGATTATCAGAGGTCAGATGTGATTCCTTTTGGAGGAGTTTCACAGGGACAGCACAACTCTACAGGACACAAGCACAGTGGAAGGACACCAATGACGGGGAGTAGGTTGGCAGATTGGTCACACAGATAGCTCACAGAAGCTGACAGGATTTAAGCTGGACTGGACCAGAATCACTGGTCATGGGCTGAAAGCATTTTTTATACAGAGAAAAGTAAAAATGCAGGACAGATATGAAAATGAAGAAAGACACAGCTGACGGGTAAACGAGAACATGACGAGAAGGAAAAAGGGGAGCCAATGCGTGGAGTAAACGTTGTAATGTAGAGCTGAGCACTGTAGTGACAGCACAGTTAAGTGACGGTAGTGTTCAGGGTTCTGACCAGTGATGCCTTATCACTGTAGCCAGAGTCATACTAGGGACCGTGTGTTCATTTTCTCTATTTACATCTGCTGCTAATGTCATTTATGTCATTTCATTGAGAACAAGGTAGCATAACGACAGTTGGTTGTTTTGGAGCTTTTCAATTTTTCCTGCTGATAGGAATTTGGTCCCAAAAGGAATAATGATAAAAAATAAAAATGTCTAAGCCAATAATCCACACAACACTAGTATATAAACTGACATGGCAGACATTTTTCATGCAAGTAAATTAGGGCAATGAAGATCTGCTGAAAACGGTGCTGTATTAAAATGAATTGAACTGAATATCAGAATGGGTGAGAGTCAGGTGTTAAGCAGAATGTTGAGGACATTTCAGTATAACCATAGACACCAAACAAGGAGTGCGGAGGTGAGAGAAGCTGGTGGAAGTTGCAGCTGTTAAAGATGATAAGAACCATATGTGATCTTCACCAGGTCTGGTCAACATGAAATTATGCAGGATTCTGCACAGCAGTGCCACGTGGCATAAGTGAGCACAGGCAGGCACAGGTGTGTGAGGTCACATGGCACAAAAGATGCAGAGCCTTGACATGGGAGAGCGAGCTGAAGCCATGCAGGGTGAGCAAGTAAGAGGTGTGTTACCAGGAGAAAGAGGGTTCCTGTCTGTGTTAGCAAGATCATCGGCCTCCTCTACACAGCAGTGAGCAGAAGTCTCCTTGGGATTAGTATTTACAACAGCAGTGTCTGCAGTCACTTCGTCAGCACCAGCACCACCACCACCAAGACCATCACTCTGCTGTTCCTCAGCTTTCTCCGCCACCCCCACGTCTGAAGTGACAGAGAAGAGTGGTTCAGCCGAAGGTGGTCAGTGGACAGAAGACGTGCTGGTTAGTGTGTGCGACGCATGACATGGGAAACACTCTGGATTTGTCCACTGAAGGGAAAGATGGAGAGACCGACATGGGACATGTGCACCATGTTGACCTTTTAACAGTCTTAAGAGTTGCTTTCTAGGTCTCACAATTTTTTTAGTGCTTGGTTGCCCATTTTTTCAATTTCCCTGTTCCATCAAATTTTACACCTATACACATGTATGGAAGACATTTTAAAAACAAAAATCAATTATCAGTGAGGCAGTCGTGGTATGTAAATACATTACTCAAAACAGCAAATACTGGCACTACCTTGCTTCACTCTTAATGAATTTGAGCAATATTGATTTTCTTAACATTGTCCCTTCACTTACAGCCCACCTGTTCATTGGTGACATACCAGAATGATTCTACCTGTCTAAAAATGACATTTTAGGCAAGTTACCTGGCCTAGACAGTTGAACATTAAAGTCGTATCCTATTTTTCCATCCTCCTCCTGGAACACGTGTACAGGGTGTAATGTCACTTCCTGTGGCTGACAAAGTACAGAGCTGAAAATGAACCCCCCATGTCACCACTTAGCCCAGAAAGGTACTGCATCAGAATCAGGCCCCTAAAGTAAATGTATTTAAAGGCAGGGAAGTAAAATGTGCTGTGCTCCGGTGTATTCAGTATACCGGTTCATCCACTTCCACTCCTGGCCCACCCCTCCAGAGAACCTGAATTCTCACTGCAATAACACCTGTTTCCCCAAACGCTGATGTGCTGAGTGCATCGGCTAGGTGGCACTAATTAAAGGAGAGCATGGTCACAGAGGTCTGCGGCCATGCAGGTTGCCTTCCCAGAATGCCGCAGCACTAGTGCAAACGGGAGGTTTGTGAGCAGTGCCAGAGTGCTGGGATTATGTGTTCTGCCTGCTGGGTTGTGTGGATCCGGCTCGTGGCACTTCACTCCAAACTCTGTTTAATGAGTTCCAAAATTAGTAGAATTCAAAGTGCAGAAAGACTAATCTCAGCCCCCCCCCGAGAAATCCAATCGTTTCTTTGCAGACAAGAACTCCATCTTACAGATAAACGTAATCTGTCCCCTAAAATTCACATAACAAGTAACAAGCTCTCAACTTACACACACACAAAAAGTCTCATAAGAACAAAACACTCCCTATGTGGGTATGGTCTTTCAGCTATCTCATGACTAAGTACCACGTGAACATGTAGTCTCTCCCATTATGTAGTTACCTTTAATTTTGTTCCAGATTTTGGCACTTGAAAGTTATAAGCATTTCCACCTAAGTAATAAATTTATGAAAGTGTTCAAATCCTTTTGAATCACCCTATGTATAAACTGGGGGAGGAGGTGGTGCTGTGGTTAGTGCTGCCTTGCACTTGAAGGATCTAGATTCAACTCCCACTACCTGCTGTAGTACCCTTATTCAAGGTACTTTTACTTGACAGTAAAAATTTGCTGTAATATTAAGACTATCAGTATAAAATATTTTGGAGAAACGTGTTGATAAATTAATGGATGTACAGATATGTATGTTTGAATGTCTGAATGTGTGCAAGTTTAAACCTCAGGTTTGCAGCAAGGTTTAGAATGTAATTAAAGTAATGACAAAGATAGGAAACTGGACGCATGCTGCTTAAAAAAGTTTATCTTGAACGGGGGGGAGGGGGCAGATTTCAATGCAGTAGCCTAACACGAGTTCATTTTTGTTTGGTACTGTTACCAAGGGTCTCTGTGAGCGGAGGTGTGTGTATGAATGTATGTATATGTTCTTGTGTTAGTGTGTGTATACATGTGTGCCTGCGTGATACCCACCTCCTGCAGGCCGGGCTCTAGCTCTCAGCTTGTCCCCAGATGCGGTGTCGCTGTAGAGCGGCAGCTCTGCCATCCTGACCCCGGAGCGAGCTTCTGCAATGAGCTGCCGTGCCCGCTCCCTCAGCTGCCTGCGACGTTCTTCGTCCCTCTCCTGGGGAAGAGCCACCGACACACATCAGGCCACTGCCACGCAAAACACATACCGTACACACGGCACCGTGATACATCAGCAGGGTCTCTCCACCCTTTGTCATCTGCCACGGATGACATCTGACAACTGTCTAGACATGCAAATATCAGCAAATTTTATTCCCACGCAAACAAATCGCACATTTCAGGCTAGCCTTCTGAGCAGGAGGCCGGTGGACGTGAGAAACAGTGGGAACAAATGGGAGCGAAACTGAAGATGGTGGTCCAGACCAATAGTCCTCAGACCTGTTCTATCACACTGCATCTCCTGGCTTGTATTCCAATTAATATTAGTTCAGTGGTACTACAATTATCCAGTGAACAATACTGGAAGGTCTGGAGAGTCAAATTGCAAGGTAACCAAATCTAAACTCTATGTAACCTGCTACCCTGTTTCTTACTATAGAATTTGGTTCGATATAGTGTAGTATGTTACTTACCTCATTTATTGCTACACTATAGTCAGTAATTGTTATGATCAAGGTACTGTGACCAAGGCACTGCTTACAAGATGCAGGAGACTGTCAGTAGACAGTTCTCAGCTGGGCTGAAACGCTTCTCCTTCTGGGAATCCTCCTCCCTACCCACTGACAATTCTGACTTTGCCTAAGAAGACAGCAGGGGGTGACGTGCAGGAACCACTTTGACAGGGGCAAGATCAAGTGGGTGTGACTAAAATCCAGTGTAACGGTGGGAACAGAGACAAGGGGTGTATGTGTGTGTGTGACTCAGTTGATCCAGTTACCGCTGTCTGTTCTGACATCACGGGTCACAGGCGGCCCTCAGAAGTCACCGCACTGATGAGAACAGGATGGGGTGGCGGGACATTTCATCAGCGAACATCAAACGTGGCCCAATTAAACTAATAATCACGTCCCAGTGAACACAAGGAAGCTCACCTGGCTCCTTCCTTCCCTCCAGGCTGCCCCCAGGGCCCTGGGCCCAAGAAAGAAACAGCCAGTGCACCAAGGGAGGGGAGGGGGGTCATTGCATCACCAAATAAACACAGAAATAAACAGAGGAAAAAACATGACCAAGCCCCCTGGCCAAAAGATGCCATTTTGGGAAGGAGGGGAAAAGGGGGAGAGAGAGGGGGGACTGGGGATTTGCTGCTCTCTGACAATTGTTCATTAATGACCAATTTTCTCGCTGCAGGGGTGGTTACATTGCAGGGAATTGGGCTAAAAGTCCTAAACACAAATAAAGCCCACTTGGGAGGTGCACAGAACGATTAGGCCTGCGAGTTGGGACAGCATGGTATGACATAATTACTGAGATGCAGAAGGGCCCTGTGCAGGCAGGGGCCAAAAGGGAGCTGAGGAGGGGGCCATCCGGACCGCAGCCCTTACTCCCCCCCCCCCCATGTCGTCAAAATCATCCTCAGACTTGTTTTCTCAGAATAACTGAAGGGCTTGGTGCTGCTGCTTAACAAAGATGGCCTGAGTCACAGGCCAACCACTAGGAGGCAGCGACACTGTTCTACTTTCTTTTGTAAAAATCTAGCCAAAAGCCCACAAGCCTCCCGCCACCCACACTCCCTCCTGCTGGCCCCACCCCCTCCTCTCTGTAGCCCTCATTACTGCCATTGTCCTGGAACAATGAAGTGCGATTTAATTTAATTAAGATATTCCTTATGCATGTTATACCATAAAGTTGCCACTGGCATCTCAGTCACTCCTACAAGGGGTCCGTCTGACTGATGTTTTATATAAAACACAGCACCACAGCGCTGCTGCATGGGGTTACTGCACTTATTCACCAGGTGTCATTAGCAGCAACATCTCCTGCAGAGTACAGGGACAGCAGGTGGCATAATAAATACAACTGTTCCCTTCTCAGGCAAAGGACCCAGGTTCAAATCCGAACCCCTGCTGGAGTACCCTTGGATCAGGGTACTAACCTGAATTGATGTAGTAAAAATTAACATTGCATAAATAAGGTACTTGCACATTTTGACTTATCATTGTTAAGTTGCTTTGATAAGAAGCATCAGATAGATGAATAAACGTGCAATTTATTTAAACATGGGAGAGGTTTACAGGTAGGGTGGTGGCGTCAATTGCCACATGGGGGCATCATAGAGAGTGCAGGTGTACTGTGTCCTGTTTCAAAATATATGTTACATTGCATTCAGTTCTTTCAATCTTACACCCAGAAAATACACCCAGTATGACACACCTTCTCATACACACTGAAACAAACGGCAGACCAGAGAAGCCCCCATCACGATTTATTCTTGCAGACCATCAGCATGATGCCTCTGATCAGAGGAGGCCTTTGCGGAGGCTAAATGGTACTTTCGGATAACTGCTTTAATTGCTGCCAAACGTCACACACTCTGCATTAAGTGTGACAGCAGATTACGACAGTGGCGCCTAACACACTTATCTGGTTCTCAGCCTCTGCAACCCACCCCCCACCCCCACAACAGTGGAGCAAAAATGCATCTCCTGTAGCAGAGGCGGGGGCCTCACAGCCTAACCTATGGATAGAAACAGTATTAAAAAGGACAACTCACATCAGCAGCGTGCACCATGCGGGGCGGGGCTGCCAACTGGGCCATGCCCCCCACCTTGCTCCCGGCTTTGGCAGCAGCGTCGCGGCGGGCCTGTTCCAGCAGAAGCCTGGCTCTCTCCTTCAGCTCCTCTTGGCGCGACTGCACCTTCTGTGTGGCACCAGAGGAAAACAGTGCACTTTAGGGCATGGAAAACCCTGGTAAGGCATGACTCAAAATTAGACGTTCAACAAAGAGAAGGTGCATGTTAACAGCCTTGAGGGGTCGTTTACAGCAAAGGGTCTCCATTGGAGGTGGTCACCTTTTCGTCCGAAGCGTGTGTCGCCGGGGGAGGCACAGGCTCCTGAAACATAACCAAGTAAGAAAGTTCACAGAGTCAAGTGTATATTTTTGCCAGCAGCATGACCACCATCTGAGCATGGAAGTCATTATCAGCTTAATAATCCTGATAAGACTTTAATGACCAAGTGTGTTTGTTCAAAACAATTAAAACAGGCTGGGGGCAAAGTTTGAAGAAAATGCGACACCTAACATTCAAATAGCTAGTAGTACAAGCACGGCAGTATTGAAAAACAAATACGAGAACTCGGTGAAACAGTTTACGAAAATAATTCAATTTTGTAAAACTGGAAATCTAGTTAGGCAAAAATTAACAAATTGAAAATTCTAACTTATTCCAAGCCTCAGACTCAGGTACCCCCCCCCCCCCCAAAAAAAAAAAAAAAAAAAAAAAAAATCACTTTAAACAAGAAATATTACTTGTATCTCACCTGAGAGTATGTTTAACAGCTGTTATATACTCTTACAAATACTAGAATATGTGCTAAAGAAGAGCACTTTATTCAGTATTTTTGTCACCCTAGCAGATTTATCTTATATGTGAACAAAAATGATGTGATCCGCAAAAATATTGTATGTAAATCAGATTTAAAAACGTACAACTTCAAAAGAGTGGCAAGGATGAAAATAATTTGAATATTCATGTCAGTTCAAGGGTGAATGTAGATTATAACGGGCATTTGAGAGGTTGATACTGGGCTCAACCTGCTGACAATCCCAGCTTCAACCAGAAACTTCACCTCACTGCTGCTGTCACAGAGCCTTCTGCCTGCAGGAACTGACACAGAGTTAAGTCACGGTCCAGGAACATGGAACTGCCTGCTTATTGCACACGGGTGCAGTAGAATAAAACACCCCTGACAAATAAGCCGAGGTTGAGCTAAATTGCAAAGACTGCATGTCAGTCAGGACCTTGTAGTGTCTGTTGCTCACCTGAAGGATGGTTCTCATTGTGTACACAGATCAGGAGATGTTACACAATATCAACAGCATAAATCATACTAAAATACAATGTGAGGGCAAGAATATTTATCTCCTCTGACAATGTTTTGATTGTTCTGGAATCTAAGATTAATAATATGTATTTGACAAGAATGCATTGTTACTTTGATCCACACAAAAATGACCCTCTACAAATATGTTAGATAGATCAATTTTCATTTGATCTGCATCACAATTCAGATGAATTCTGGAATATCTGGCTGCCTTTTTGGAACTTCTTACTTCTACATGACCACATCTGCTAAGAATCATTACCATCTTCCCTAGTGCTGTATTTATTATTAGCATCGCGATTTCCTTTTCACAACAGATTCTCAAATATATAGTTTGTTTATAAGACATTATCTTTTTTTCTGCTTTCTGTCTGTTGATGCAACCAGTTTCTTTCTTTTTTTTTTTTTTTTTTTTTTTTATAAAAGTGTGCCCTGGGTTTAATTTTCAGCTGAGGCACAAAAAATATATATATTTGTGATGAGTTCTGACAACAGTGGGGCACATGTGTGACACCTTGTGAACTGACAGGTCCACAGCAGTACCACTGTGATGTTACCTGCGTGCTGCGCTGGGGGGCACTGTCGGCGTTGCGCTGCTGCCCCTCATTGATTGGCTCAGACTCGGAATGCCGCAGACCAGCCCTCTTCTTGCTGAGGTCAGTGTCTCTGCTGTAAAAGCCTAGACGTTGGGTGGGGGAGCCAGCCTCGCCAAGATTCTCTCTCCCTTTCTCCCTGTCTCCTGGGGACACCTCAGGAGGCACGGCCCCCACTTGCTGCTGTGTCTCCTGCTGTTCCTCTTTCCTCCTGGGCTGCAAGTCACCCAGGTCTACAGTGTCTGCCTTCAGTAGCTTCCTCTTCCCCAGTTCTGGGTGAGACGGTCCTGCGTCTGCCACATCACCCACCACTGGCCCAGCTGGAGGCCCTGGAACCTGCTTGGACCGTGAGCTCAGGTCAGAGGTCCTGGACGTGGGGGATGGTAGAGATTCAAGGCTGGGAATGGAGCCTGGAGGGGGTACTGGAGGCCCCCCTACACCTGCAGCGGCCGTACAGATCACCTCTTCGTGGCCACGGCAGGGCTGGGCCCCTCCTGCCTGTGGGATGCCAGCTGGCGGCTGTATCTCGGCCCCCCGGTGCAGGTCATTGAGCTCTGCATAGAACTTGTCTTGGTCGATGGAACTCTCCGTGTCTGTCTCAAAGTCTCCCACCTTGTAGGTGCTGCGGCTACTGTTGGCCTCGATCTGCACCACGTTGAGCTCCTCGCCACTGAAGTGTGCCCTGATCTGGTACAGGTAGGTCATGACAGTCAACTTGTCCGGGATTGCCAGTAGCACCATGTCTGAAGGCTCCAGCAAACGCGAGATGCCCAGGCTGGCAAAGCCGTCGTATGCCTGCCAGGGAAATGTGTGTCAGCATGAGTGCATTTCATCTCCAGGAAATGCAGCAAAGACACAATAGTGCACACACTTATGTTCCACATTGATATTCCACATTTTGTGTACAGATATATAAGCAGCATGTCTCATTTTGGCTCAAAGGAAGATCTCTTAAGGACAAACATCATGTTAGCCATTAGGTGGTGAAGCGGTTAGAGTCACTGCCTCTGGACTCAGACATCTCAGGTTTAAATCCCACCTCCTGCTATAGTATCTTTGATCAAGCTACTTACCTTGAACTGACACAGTAAAAATTACCCAACTGCATAATGGGTAGAATATTGTGAGTAGCTTTGTAGAAAAGCAATAACTAAACAAATGAAAGTTGGTCTCAAATAACAGCGCACCCTAGTGGTCACACAGTCATTCAGTGTATGAGAAGATCGAATTTTCTTGCTAGATTTTTCTGAAATTCGTTTTTCTTCAGCTCAAACCAGACATCTTATTACACAGCAGGCGCAAAAACACAAAAGTTAAATATTTCAAATGGTCATCCAACGGCATACCAAGACTCACATTAACAGAAAACATGTTAATACAGACTGCACTCTCCAGAATACTGCACAACCTTGCTGCCTTGCTTTGTAGTCCATTTTTTGGATGAGAGGCTTCTTTGACTGTGGAATAAAATGTAAACTTGCACAATGGAAGCTCCTAGCCCCTGGACCCTTCCCTGTACTGGGTGTGCATGGGAGTTGTATCTGGAGCCTACCCAAGAAGGCAAGCACAGGGCCAGGAAGGTGGGGCAGAGATTCACATGGCCTATCCAAAAGTGGACTGGGTTTCAAAAACAACACCCAGGAACACAAGGTTGGACAAAACTGCGCTGAAACTAAATAGACAGAGTGCTTGCAGACAGTATGGCAAGATAAGGCAGTTAGATGAGAAGAGACGCCACGCTAATCCGTGGCTCTGTTATTGCTCCATTGGCAGCTGTAGCCACCAATGACAAACACCGTCAAACGGTCAAAGTGTTTAACCCCTGACTGCACAATTAACTGTGGTCAACAAGGAGGGACTGTTAGACGTCCTATCATAATTACACAAAACCTTCATTGTAGTTTCCTCTGGCACTACCTTGGTACACCTGGATTCCCGGTGGTTTCGCTCAGCTGATGACTCCCGTGCTTCTGTTTTGCACACACGTGTTTCTGTTGTGTTTCAATTTTGACTGGGTAATCAAGGGGTTGAGAGCAACAAGCTTGAAATAAGGGGTCAAACATATTGCCAAGGGTGGGGGTCAAAAACATGGCGCCCTTCAAAGTGTCCTGTCACCACTGGGCAGTAGGAAGGAAGGAGAAGTCAGAGGTTACAAGTTTTTAACTCTTCACAGAGCAATGTGTCTTTATTGTTCTGGGTTCCCTGAAAGGGCAGCACCATCACACTGGGAACAGCTGAGGGAGTTTGCTCTGATTTAAAGTCAGTTTTATGGCAAACACCACAGAAAGGACTCTGACAGTCAGTGACCCCCCAGGTCAATTCCTTCCACAGTCGTACAGTTAACGTAGTCAGTAATCATATCCTTTTGAAACGTGACAAATAAACTCGAGAAGATTGGATCACTTGGGAATTGTGCTTCTGTCTCTGTACACCAGCTCTTCATTTCACAAAGACAACTGGGACCAAAAGTCTACAATGCTTTCATTGCCAAGTTAATAATGCAGACATCCCCAATTTATTCAGGCTCTCCAAAAACTTAGCTAAAGTTTTAATAAATAAAAACTTTGCAATATTTATCACAGTATTTTATTAAATACAGGCTACGTTAAAACTAATTTAAATAACAAAATTAAATAACAAAATCTCCACAAACTCCTATTCAGTGGTGACTGATTCATCCCATGAACATGTGCAACGTTCATCTTGTTATCTGACCATTGACACTCTGGAACACTACAAACAAGTTGTAAACACTTTAGAAGGGAGTTGAATTAAGGTGGTCTCAAACCCTTATTCTACTTGGGTCCTCCTTACTTCAAATTGTCAACTTAGGGCAAAACAGGTCATGGTTACTATGACTTACAGATATTTTAGAAAAAAGATCAGTGAAGAAAATTAAAATTACAGAAACTGAAAAATATTTGTATCTTCAAAAAATCCTAACTTGGCTCTTTTATGGGTAGCTTATGTAACTGTTACAAAGACAAAAGATGCAGATGACTAAATCCTGGACTAAACCCAAACCCTTCCTGCCTCCCGGAGGGTTCACCTGGTTCCAGGTGTTCTCCTTATAGCTGCCAACGAGGGGAGAGACTTAGAGCTTGCGCTGTCATTCATACAGGAGCAGTACCTCATTGTGGAGAAGGCAGAGGCCCCTGTGCTTTGTGCCCTGTGTGCCCCCACCAGGGCAGGAAACAGTGCCCCAGGAAGTGGGCCAACCATTCAATATAGCTGTCAGGCCAATGGGGGGGCCGACAGAGCGATGAAAGGGGCCTGGGGGAGAGGGGCTGCACAATAAACAATAAGGGCTCCTTCTGGAAAGGTATAGGGGGGTTGGGGGGCAGCGGAAAGGAAAACGGAGGGCGATAAGTGATACACTTCAGATTTGACAAAAAGGGAAAATGGGGAAAAGAGAACAGCGTGTATGACAGGACCTGCTTCACCGTGTGTGCAAGGAAGACAAAGGAAAAGGGGGACAAATCTAACACACACACACACACACACACACACACACACGGAAACAAAGACAAAACAAAAACTAAATAACTTAGGATTAAGACGTAACAAACAGAAGAAGGCAGGTGTCTCAAAGTCGGTCTGCAAGGAGGACCTCACCTTCTTGTTATTTTCTTTGATGTCCTGTGGATTCAGGGACTTGTAGTCACTGTATGGGAAAGGCATGAAAGGGGGAATAAGGACACACACAGACTGCGTGATCTTCATGTCAGTGTCACGTCCACTGTTGCTGTGCTACACCTTTGTAGTCAGTAGAAGCAGCCGAGTGGAAAAGCCAAGTTGTGCATCTCTGTCACTCACATGAGGTCAGGCCGGAAGTGGTGCAACAGGGCGCAAAAGGCCAGGCCATTCCTCCACGATGTGGTGAAGTTGGTGATCTTGACTCCGCGGTAGTTGCATGTCACCTCCCTGCACCAGGCCAGCAGCGACTGGCTTGCGTTGGGTTTTCCTCCCAAAATTGGACTGGGGATGGGGCTGGGCTTCAGGGAGAAAGGACACGAGGATTCAGAACCCCAAAAGCACCAGCTCCCTCACTCAACCATGTCAAACATTTGCATGAACAACGTTATTCACTACAGAGCTAGGGATGTGTGCCCCAGGTATTGATGATCACTTGACAGTCTTCTCATGTTTATCATGGACAGTGACTGTTACCCTCTGCAAAGGACAGAACCTTCCGCAACTCCGACTGACATCATGTCAGTATACAGGCCTATGATGTGTTCTCTTGCCACTGGTACCGCACTGAGCTACCAGGACTGGTTTTTACTTTTATATTGCATTGCATCACTGTATCTTGTGTTACTCTGGTGTCCTTTACCCTTTCTTGTTCTGTGTTCTGTCCATTAATGTTTTTTTAATGAATGTTGCATGTGTGCCACTGCATCCATCTATCTAAACCCACAACCAGTCCCAGGTTCAGCCTGCAAGGGGGGGGAAAAAAACAAAAAAAAAACAAAAAAAAAAAAAACAACATTAGAAACCATAAGAAGCTTAACTGCACCCCCCTTTGGCCAACTGTGGGTATTACAGAACATGACTAAGCAAACTAAATTAGCAAACTGATCCATGAGGGGATGCGAGAGCATAACTGCATGATGGGAAAAATGGGGGTGGAAAAGAGTTGCAGTCACAGAGAGGGGTCACAGCCAGGAGCAGTTGGGAGGTAATGGCACCATCAGGAGCGTCAGTGCAGTGCTGCTGCAAAAACGTCTCTAAGAAACAATTTTCTTTTCCACATCAAAGACAGGAGTCGCAGCTCTGAAGACCCCACTGGGGCTCCACCTGTAGCCATTTGAGAGTCTTGCTGATCAAAGGGGCTAAGTGTGCTCTTAATGGCAGCTGTCACCTTCTTTATAGCCTGTCTCCTAGGGGCAAGGAGAGGCAGCAACCACAGGTCAAACATTTCACTGTCCCTAAATGCGGCATTTGACAGCATCCTCCTTAAAGCACTTGAGAAACAACACAGCCACCCTGGAGGTAAATTCATAGTTACAAAAAAGTCACTCCTATTAATACTGAAATTACGAGATACCTGTGGCTCAGTCATTCTTAACATGTTATTCTGCAACCAAAACACTCAGTCTCATCCTACCCACCCAAGGTCATACTAAGCTTCTTCTGTGGAACAACCTAGAACCATGTCCAGGTCTGCAGGCTGGCCTCTGCCTCGAGCCATCCTCCTTTTGCACTGAGGTTAGTGGCAGTTATATAATTACCCTGGATTACCGGTGCAGGTACCATTAAAGGAAGCGTGATGACAACTTACTTCAAAGTGCCAATGTGCTGAGGGCAGAACCTCCACTTGTCAACATGCAGCACAAATTAACCCGTCGCGTCTCGCAGCCATGACAACCCATCATTCTGCCTCCACTCTGTCAGAACAAGACAGCCCCTCCCAAACTAGAGTACCACCCATTCTGAACCCAATTAAGCTGACAATTTCCCATAATTGTCCTCAATCCAAGTACTGTTTCACTAATAGCTCCCACTCTTTCTGACTGTAATTATGATTTCAATTAAAACAAATCTATGGTTTAAGATTGACATGTTTTGGACCAACAGGAATAGATGTTGTCATGCGATGGTGTAGTGTTTTGTGCAAACTAGCAATACAGAATACTGTGTTCACCAATAAACTCCTCACACTGACTGGTGGAGGAGGTGGTTAGTGGTGGGTGGGGCGGGGGGGGGGGCGGCAACCACCATGCTATTCTGCATAAGGAGGGATTAGTACTGCACAAACACTGGCCACAAGCATCAATTTATCGTTCAATGTTCTGTTTACTATTATCAGTATCGGAGCTAATTTTTTAAAACTAATAATTGGCGAAAAACAACAGGGGCCTGTGCAGCCTTTGGCAGTGGGGGGGGGATTTACCATACTTTAAGCAAACAGCATTTGAAACAGCCATGATGGTACACAAGGGCCCGACCCCCATCAGTGACCCCCTTGGGGGCAGTTTGAGACAACAGGACTGTGAGGTGAAGAGTGAACATGATCCACTCAAGGTCAGGAACACAAACACAAAGTATGAAAATGACTGCACTGTGACTGCTGCAGTCTTCCTGCGATCAGCCCTTTACACCTGGATTCATCTTATATAGCAACTTTTCTCCATTCCTCAACAGTATAGTTTTGACCCTCCTGTGCCCACTGGAGACATGGTTTTGTGCTCTTTGCTGACATCGGCACCTGAGGAGGTCTTTGGCTGTTGCCGTCCGTTCAAAGGATCCTCTAAGCTGCTGTAGCTTGTGTGTGAAAAGCTCAGGACAACAGCAGTTTGGGAGCTGCTGTACTCCTAGTGCTGGCTATCAGGCCACGACCAAAACCACTGAGGTCACTTGTTTTGCTTTTTCTAACACTCAACTGAAGACCGATACTAGAAATGCTGTTCTACCTGATTTATTTCATGCAGCGTAGTTGCTTGACGTGCGACTTGTTGCTGGAATGTACAATTTGTGTGAAAGCTGGGGTGTGTCTAAAAAAGGAATCTAATGTAAGGAATTCCACTGTAAATAAATATAGACTGCTGTCATTTATAAAACGAGGAATTTCATTGTACAACCACTCAATTTACAAACACAACTGAGACGATAATTCTGTAAATTGACTTTAACCAGCAAGTTATTTTCACCATTAATTCAGAAAAGATATTGTCGCCCTTTATTTATTGGTCAACTTGCATAATTTTTATTAATTACACAAAAAATAAAAATGTTCAATTTATATTAGTCTCAGACTCCGTTAAATTAAAGCAAATTTTAAATTACTGAAAATAAAAATGCCTTGTCCTATGCTGAATCTTGACCAATTCACTCGATGAACATACAACGTTATCATTTAACACCCAGGAACAGAGTCTGTTGTCCACACTGTGGAAGTGAGTTGGATTAACTCTGCTGGGGTGGTTTTCCTGCCATCTATCAGACAGGTTTTCCATGCTCTGGTGCAAACACAAATTTTAGAATGTGACGTGAAACTTAAATAAACCTTTTGTATCTTCAAAAACGTTTTCACTCAACTGTTCCTAAGGAGGAGCCAAATTAAAAAGAGTATGAATGCCTGTTGTATGTAAAGTGCGGAATGTCACAACATAGTTGCTCAATGTTGTGCCATCAGCATCAAACCAATGAGTTTGTGATCCTCTACGTGGACTGATGTGTGTCCGGCTCCTTATAAAGCCCCTGTGTGTCTTTCCCACTTGCTCATTTTCAATGCCAACTTAAGTGACCTGAAACACATTACAAATCAAATTACTGAGCAGAAAGAAATGTTTCCAAATCGCAGGAATGAGTGTCAGGGGATGACGGACCTGAGGACAGGTTCAATCTATGACTGCTTAACAATTGTAATCCCCCTCTCAGCCTTCGGGCAAACTTGAGCAACAGTTGAGAGTGGCATGGTGCAAGAAGTCAGGAAACCCCAGAGCATGCTGGGACTCATCCCACATTTCGTCTTGTCCATCTGGATACATAACTCCAGGCAAGAACAAAAACTGTCACACACGTCTGAAACATTAAATGACAAATTTGTTTCTGGTTACTGAGCCAATGAAACTCTGGACCTGCAGAGAAGAAAAAAAAAAGAAAAAAAAAGAACAGAGGCAACTGCAGCTGGACCGTTTAAAATCAAAAAGCATTTTGGGGGGCTTGCTGCACCGGGCTCCTGCAAGCATGTTATCTGACAACCTGCAAACTTATGCTGCAGCAGCTTAGGGAATCTGAGCGTCACTCGGAACCGTCTGTTAATTCTACAGCCGAACGACATCACGCTCAATAAGTGTTACTCTCAATTGGCATGACGACAGACACACCAGTAGGAGGGTTTCAAATGGGCCTGAGCAGATGCTAAAAAAGAAAAAGCCAAATTCTTCCAGTTGTTAGTAAAACGCCCACCCTCCACGACCTTTTTCTGGCCCAGGATGTACCACCCCCTTCTTAGAGGTTAATTTCATAAACTATGAGCCAGAAGGAGGCTTTGCCAACCTGCTGCTTCACAGCCACTAGGCTAGCCACAAAACTAAATTTGAGAATCTGCTCAATAAAAAAAATATGGTATAAATCAACAAAATAAAACCGTACAAATGTTGGTGAGAACATCACAGCACACATCCCTCAGTTGTGAATGCATTATATCCTGTCGTAACTTGTAGGCTCAGGGTTGTCTTGGCAAGCAAGGCAGGACCTGTGAGTACTGTTGCCAACAGTGAAGACAGCAGCAAGCATGTGCTGCACATATACCTGGGCTTTTAAATCTCACATGCCAGCATACAACGATAAACAGTTTTAACCATAAAGCAGCCAGCAGACCTGAACAACAAAGCTGAGTGTGATCAGAGCTGATCACTGACCTGACCTGAAGGAAAGAACACAGATAAAAAGACCAGACAAGAACAACCAAAAGATGTGAGAAACAGCAAAAGTGAATGAAATGAGACTGAGGGGAGCTGCAGATGATGTAGTTATCTGGGCCACATCCATGCACCAGAAGGACTCTGGTTCAAATCCTACATCCTGCTATGGAAGCCTTGATCAAAATACTTACCATTAACTGACACAGTGAAAATGACCCTGCGGTGTAAATGGTTAAATCATTAAGCCACACTGGAGAAAAGCACCAGCTAAATGAGTAAATAACTAAGTAAATAACCAAACCCTACTTAACACCTCACCATTCACTCCTCTTTTCAAGCACTGTGATGCTGATCCAGGATCACAAGAAGCATAATGTCTCATCATGAAAAAAGCAACTGGGAGCAGAAGTCAGATTTGAGTTAAAATCAATAAAATGTTAATAATACAAATCCAGCTCAATTCACTCAATGATCTTAAATGTTAAATATAAAACGACAAATTAGTTTTAAAATATTTTGTAAACTTTTTTTTGTCTGTGTACTAAATTAACACATTTAAACTAGTTGAAAAAATACATCCTGACAAACTCCTATTCAAAGTTGATTGTTGGCTCATTCCTCAGACTGACTGATCACTCAAGCAACAGACACAAGCTATAAACACAGTGAAAGGAGTGGAATGATGGCAGCTCTATGGCTATTCTGTTTGTGTGCAGAGTGTCTAACACAGAAATCTGAGAAACAGATCAGCGAAACATAAAATTAAAGTGAAAAATACGAAATAAACTGGAAAATGTATCTCGAAGGAGCCAGTGTTCAAAGATGACAGAAAGACCAATACATCAAGAGAGGACCAGAGCAATACTGGTATTTTGCAGGTGGAGGGATAACCGCAGGCCAAAGACGCACAGTAAATCCATGGTGTTACCTGACAAAGCAATAAGGGGCTTACTTATCACAGGCCCCTTCCTCGGCCGTTCGTCCAACCTGTTCTCTCCTTCTTGCAGAAACATTCAATATGATTTAATTAAGAGGAGGGCAGATACCACATCAGTGACAGGCGGCCGGAAAAGGGAACAGCCATTTCCTCTCAGCAATTCCTGGCCACAAGGGCAATATTGATTTCTTTCCAGTGTTGAGTAATGCCTCCCACTCGGGTTTAGGGCCACACACCTGTGGACGGAGCCCGCATTAGCCCAGATTAAGCTAAAGTTACCCACTCCCCTCCAGTGTCATTCAAAACCTGCGTGGACAACTGCACCAGACACAAAGCTGTTTCTGGGCTCACCCTAATAAACACCATTAGAGTTGAAAGATCAAACACCAAGGATTAAGGGATTTTGCGAACTTGCTGTCTGAAGACCCTCTCACTCAAACAGGTATTCTTTCAGAAGATTATGCTACAATTTGTTTTCATTTTTTGGCTCTTTCTGCAGCCATCGCGCCGCTTCAGAGCAGCATAGTAACCCGTGGCCGATAAAACGGAGGACTCGGTGGGAAAAAAACTACAAATTACTTTGTGAAGCTTTTCCACCAGGCCATGTTGGCACTGGAGGGCTCTTCAACACATTTTTGAATGAAGACAGAGAAAGGGAGCTGAAACCCAGCCGAATTGCAACAGCATTCTCCAGGCCACACAAAGCAACAAATAACTGAGTGAAATCGATAAACACATAGATTCACATTTTAAGGCCTCGCAGGAGTGAGAGCAACAGCAGTTCTACCATTCAGAAACACGCCATCTATCAGCCTATTGCAAGTAGCAGCTAACAGGGAAATTTTAGAAAATATACAAAAGGAAAAATATGCATGTGTGCACACACACACACACACACACACACACAGACACACACACACACACAATTCTAAACCCATGTTATTTTTCCTGTGATTTTGAAACTGTCAGCAAAATGTCAACCCCTGACATTCTCAGGGCAGGAATCCACATCCCGACATCTCTCGCATCCTCTCGTGAGAAAGGTTAAGTCATTTCTTCCTTCCCGTGCCGTTTCCTGCGCTCCCCTACAAACCTGGGCGAACTTTGCTATTTTATCAAGTTGAAGGATTTAAAGGTTGTCTTCTGTAGGGCTGAAAAGAAGCCCCTTCCCTGCCAACCGCCAATGGTCCCCAGCTAACCGACCGCCTTCAAATTGATTGCAGCCAGCCCCCCAAAACACCCAACAGCTTGCACAAAACTAAGGGAGACAGAACAACAGAACACTTAAAGAAAGGAGGAGACACCGAGACACTGGTTAGACGTGCTCTGAATAACAAGTGTCATCACGTTTCAAGGGACAGTAAAGCCTCTGGACAAGCAGAACCAAACCGGGTGCACGGCACCGTGCCTCCCTACTTTTAGTTCGCCATGGAGATCTCCTGCCACTCAATTAGACCGTGCTTAAATCTTGCCCCCAAACCCAATTTAATACTGTTCATTTCATTAACTGACTTTTGTCCACTGCACCGAAGAAGAAGAGTTAGAAAGTCCGACAGAGAAAACACTGGTCTGAACTCAAAAAGGAGGCCTTTAACTACACCCCGCCATCACACAAGTGCACTTATGTTGTGGCAGAAGAGGAGATGTCAGTGACGACCTGGGCAGCAGAGGGCGCTCACACAGAACATGTGCTGCACAAATATATCCAAAAGGTCAGGAGACACAGCCACAGTGGGTAGCAACCGCCCCCAGGTAAATCCTGCAACTGAATGCACCGGCCAGACATTGAATACCCCTCGGTCGTGCAGTGACACTCAGTTTAACACAGCTTCAAATTATTTTGCATTCTGTCATAGCTGGGGGTACCATTTTACCTAGTGCCCCTGCGTGGAATCAGCTTTGCAAAGATTCTACAATCTCCGGCAACAAAGCTCACTCTTTTCTCTGAGGGCCTGACTTGTCTCTGAGCTGCCCCAATGTCTGCTGGGAAACAGGCACCCCCAGGCCACGCCCTCCCCCCCCCTTCAGAATGAGCTCTGCCTGCTACTGCTGTGGCCACCAAGGAGAATTCCTTTCCTTAATCCCTCTCCGTCTCTCCTGGGAAAGGTCATCTCTCACTCTATGGCAACACTGGGGGTGGGGTGGAGCCTGTTAACATTTTCCACATAGAACGGTTCAGGGTTCAAAGACATGCTGGGGCTGTGTTTCATCAGAAGGAGGTCACCACGGCTCCACGGTGCAAACAAACACTCATTCACAAACACTGTTCACGGAGCTGCACCAGGGACATAGAGTAAGCAACATCTCTGCTTTAAGTTAAAAGTTAAATGTTCTCTATTACCTCATCCTTATACCTCGTGGAACGAGCAGCACCATGCACAGGAGCTGGACTGTGGGTAACTTTAAGTGCTTAAACAAAAAAGGGCTCACATGGTGGACATACCTGGGATGTGCCAGAAATTAAATGGATACACAGGAGGACAGACTAGACACATTCAGGAGAATGAATGACTAAAGTCAGTGGTGTCTACCTATAATGAGGGTATCCTCCTGGAGACAGAGTAGCATCTCACCTTGGGAGAGGACGATGCCAGCTCCTGTCTCACAACAGCAGCAGAACTGCACACCTCCTTCTCAGGGGCTGTCTTTGGTGTGGGGGGTAAAGAGGCAGTGGTGATGACAGGAGGTGCAGGGGCCCTCCTCTTCGACTTGCCCTCTATAAAGGTTCCAGCAGGACTGGAGGGCCGAGGTTCATAGAATGGGTTGGACCTATAAGAGAAACAGACAGACACGATGACTTCAGGAACAATTCTGCGGGGCCAGTCCAGCTGCCTGTGTGCTCAGCACTCACTCATCCAGCTCCTCATCGTCCCCCGTCGTGATTGGCGCGTACAGATACTTGCTCATGTCCACAGGCCGTATGTTCTTCTTGGTGGCTTTTGGGGCAGGCTGTTCGGCTCTGACAGGCGCAGTCTCCGTCTCCTCGTCGGGCTCATCAAATGGGTTCCCGTACTGTGGCGGCTTGAGTTCTGCTTCATCAAAGGGGTTTGGGGGGTCCCGGTCGAAACACGGCTCCTCATCCTTCTGCCGGACTGGGAAACCAAGCTTAGGGGTGGGCTCTGGAGAACAAGGGTGAAACAATAGACTCTGCATCTCTGTGGAAACACTGTGTGTCATCACATATGCAAAAAAAGGGCTCTAAAGCAGAAGTGTTTTCAGCTGAACAAACAGACCACATATGACCAGGTCTATATGAAGCAACAAAACGGTACACTGACATGACACACAGATATAGTGAAATGTCCAGTAAACTACTGACAAAAACACAACGGAACATGCCTGAGCTCTTCAGCCCCTTTTACCTTCCTCATCTGGGTCTCCGAAGGGGTTCAGCTCAGCAGGGTCCCCGGCGTCTTCGAAGGGATTCGTGCTCATGTTGGGAGCATCATGGTCATCATCCTCCAGGAAGTTCAGCTTGTTGATGAGCTCTGTGGAACCACCATGGCCAAATAACTACATCAATTAATGAACAAATGATAAACATATCAGTCAACTGGCAGAGACGGCAATCCACAGGTCCAACAGGAAGGGCTGAGCTCGACACATGGATCCTACACAACATGAGAATGGAAAAAATAAATAATAATTTATGACCAACAAAACATATCTACATTTTATAGTGAACCTCCAGTGAGCCTCTGCAGGCACTCAGCAGTCTGCAGTTTGACTTCCAGTACTGATATCCCCTTGAAGCGCACAATGGAAGGACCAGTGTCACTCACTCACTCTCTCTCTCACACTCACTTACAAAACCACACACTTATCTGGGAAGACAAGAAGCTGGCATTCCACTTCACAGCTCAGCATAACACATTTGTTCCCATATTTGACCAGGGACCTCAGCCTGAACCCCTACTCAGCAGAAAAACTTCTTCCATAACTAAATATAGTATATTATTATATTTATCATCATTATTATAGATGGGTTCACTACAAACTGCAGATAGCTAAAAAAAGGTAACTGGGTGGGAAGAGGTGCACAGGAGGACATGTGGGGCTGAAACACATAAAAAAGCACATTAAAAAAACAAATAAAAGATAAATATGCAAACTGATGCTTGCGGTCGCAGAAAATGGGCCAAGCAGCACAAGCACAGTACAGGGGGCACAGTGCAGGATACCACAGTGACATGGCATGACATAGAGAAACTCAAAGACCTTCAGAGGAGCTTGTGGACTTAGCAGGAAGCTCCGCAGCCCCCTTGGGGCTCTCCAGGGGCTCTGCATGCGAGCTGCTGAGCGCAGTCAGCTGCTTTACTAGTTCTGCAACAGAAGCCGGTCGGAGATCAATCATCACACAGAATAAAAACCTCTCACAGCGCTGAGACAATCATGCCACAACCACCTCATTGCATAGATCTCCCAGGTGGATGCCCACCTCATCTCACAGACCACAAGCCACACCCACCTTGTGGCCCAGATGCAGAGGTCACATGCAGACAAGCACTGCTCCTCTACACATCACCAGTAGAGCCCCAAAAAAGAAGCAGTAGTTCTGCTTCTTCCACAATGGAGCACTTCAAGCACTGCAGCCCTGTTAGCTTTGCATGTGCATCATCTGACTGGCAGTTGGTAGCAGGCAGTAGTGAATAGAGTGAATAGAGAATCCCAACAGTGGAGCAGTGATCCTCAAAGACCACTCTGCATGTGTTGTCCCTCACCTGTGATCTTAGCCGCCTTCTCCTCCTGGTTGACCCGGTTCTCCTCATCCTCCTCGTTGTCCTCCTCAAAGTCGTCCAGGTTGCCAATGTCGGCCTGCTTCATGCTCATCAGGCTCGCGAGACTTTGCATGTCCTCATCCCTGGGACAACCAACCAGACAAGGCCACAATGGTCAGGTGGTGGTGGGGCACAAAGTCCTCTGCAGCAGAGCTGCTACATAGTCAGCAGACACTTGACAATTAGTTGGCAAAGAAGTTAAACTGAAGCATTCACAGGGCAGGAGGTGGTGCAGTGGTTGTAAACTGAAGGCCGGTTCAAGTCCCAGGTCCTGCTGTAAAACAAGGTATAGTCCATATTCTTTTCTGTACTATATGGGGGGAGATGTGCTGATAGTCCCAAATATCAAAAGCATAAATCAACTGTAATTTTTTTCACTACTGCTCTGAATAGTTCTGCACTATGTAGTAGAGTAACACTCTGGTGTAATGTACCTAATGACTATAGAAGCACACAATATACACAAATTATTTAATTAAAAAAACATTAAACATAAAACATGCATATAAAAGCTGGAAGCACTGGGGAATACGATCGTACCAGTTTTAAACAGTCGTGTTTAAACAGGTTTGTGTTATAATTATAGCAAAAATATCCCACTTAGAGCTGTCAGTTATGCAAGGCAAGAAAGACACACATACACACACACAAAGCGACCCGTCTGCTTCGACACAGAGAAGAGGACAAGGAGGCCCTGTGGGCTGCTGGGGGTCACTGATGGGCAGGCTGCCAGTCATAGCACGCATTCCTGTAGAGATGCTCTGAGGGTCACCATGAGATAACGGTGGATTAGTGCTCCCCCTGACACCTCATGGCCTCACCGGTATGCCACCCTACAGCACACAGCCTGCATGACCTCACAGGCTTCCTCTGGATTATCACAGGTTAGCACAGGTGAGTCTGCATCCACCCCATCCCCGCACATCTCGGGCGCGAGGTACTTACGTAGCCTTGCCTTCACGCAGGAAGATGCAAGACAGAGAGAACTGCAGTGTGGCGGACACCACTTTCTTGGAGAGTGGCTTGAACTTGAGCTTCACGTCCGTTTGCGTGGGCATGGGGCTGGCATACTGCTTCATGTTGATGCTGCTGGTGGCGAGGGCTTTCCGTCGGCCTGAAGGGGACTCCTGACGAGGTGACACAGAGATGGGGGTCCAACATTTCACACGATCATCTCATTTCAGGGTCAGAGTGTGATACCTATCAATATAATCTTTCACTGAAGTTTAATAAAAACAAGTGTGAGAGTTTGAGGAAGAACAAAAGTCATTCTGAGAACAATTTATTGGCTTCAGTTCCACCTTTTGCTGGAGGGCATTAGCCATATGCACAAAGACGACGTGTACAAGTGACATCCAACACAGACCAGCACTGCTGAACATGATCTTAATGTACACGTCAGCACAGGTCACGCCTGAGGGTGGGAACAGGTGCACTGTGCTCCACTTATGGGGGACTCTGACAAGTCCTTTGACCAGCAGACCATACATTTCAATAAAAAACAGGTATAAGAATCAAACGTTCACCTATGACACCACCTAATACTTGCAGAGTTTCGTACCTCGCTGAATGTGCTGAAAACAGCATGTCACCCTCTTAAATATCACAAAAGTCAGAAGCCATCAAGCTCAGTTTGTGTATAGCCTTTTCAGATTAATACTACGCTTAGAAAGGACCTGGTCCTCTTTGGAGACGTGCTGAAGACCATATAACCACCCTAGAAGCAATGTGTTTATCACGCCAAACCAGCAGAGGTGCTCTTCCCTCTGCTTGGACCAAACTGTGGATCCTCCTGGTTACAGGAACCAGGGCTCGGAAATGGACCTGGACACACTGCCTCATCTCTGCTTTATTATGAATAACAAATTCAAATTATTCAGTGTGAACAACCGCTGCAAGAGCTGAAGGACCAGCAGGTGATGGAACACTACCCCCTGCAGACATCTTTTTGTACTGCTCCAGCAAATCAAAGAAAGGACAGACATGATAAAGTATGTGTACACACTATAAAACTTGAAAAGAATGTACATTCACATGTTCATAACCAATGACTTCTCATCTTAGAAACACAATTGGAACCAGAAATGTGTTCATAAATCTTTGTTTGTAACTCAAAACTGACTTTTCCAAAAAGTCAGGATCAATTAAAGGTTAATAATACAGACGTCCGTCCGTTTTTAATAAAAAGAGACTATTTTTTATTAACGTGAAGCTAAATAAAATTAGTTTTAACTTTAATATAACTAAAGATAAACTCACATTCAATGCCAATTACTGAGCAATGCACTCCATAAACGTGCAACGTTCTTCATGAGGGTCACAGGAACATTCAGTGTGAACTGTGAACACTGTGGATGTGAATTCGGTCAGGCAAACACTCCTGTTCTATTTGGACACACTTTACTGCCACCTACTGGCTGGCTGGCAAACAGTTTGTGTTAACAGAAGAGCAATCTAAAATATACTTGGGAAAAGTCTCATTTCCTAAATTCTTAACTTGGCCATTTGTAACCTAAGGAACTTCTGTACACATACACACACATACAGAGTGGAATGTAATATTAAACATTACCATCACAAGCGAAACAGATCAATACAAGACGATTCCCAAACACAAGCCCACACCCTCCCCAAGGGCTGCTCAAGGACAGGAGCCAAGACTGGTGGCTCTGGACCAGGATCAGGAGCCCAACAGACACAAAAGGAAAATCAGTGAGTGCTCAAAGGTCAGTTATGTGAAACCTAAGGTTGTTTACAAATACTGGTTACTGATTGATCAATAACATTTCATAATGATGAGATGATCATTCCCAGGCTGAGCTGCCCTAACTGCTGAAAACCTACTCATGTCATTACTGACACCATCAGTCATGGTGTTTGAGGACCTGCCAGAGATGCGAGCCCAGCATACTGACATCTGCCCAGTATTGAGTCACATCTGGTCCTGATTTAAGGGTCAGGGACACATTTTTAGTAATTATGTTTTATGTCTGTGAACTAAGAAAATAAAAGGGATGAGTTTCTTCAAGACATCACCAGACCGTAAGACCTCGAGTTGACATTACCAATCAGCTGTCTCACAGATGACTTCTGTGGTAACCGAAAAGCCAACAAACCTGAATCTGAACCTAGTGGTCACATGAGGTGGGGCCACAAAATTGCAGAGGCCAATAGCTCCTGAGAAACAAGGCAACCATAACCTGCCGTGTTCTTGGGACAGGAGAAAAGACAAATGTCTCCTCGGCTAGATGGTCAAAGTGGCTTTGTTTATTTCCGGGTGCTAAACCAGTTCACTCAATTCAACACTTAAAAATTCAGATGCTGGCAATGAGTTTATTCTGACATATTCCACCGTACAGACTGAGGTGACAGGGCCGACGCCCTGGAAATGGCGCAGACAGGCAGCACCTGCTTCCATGGGGGCCAAATGACCTTGCCTTGTGTGCCAATTTCCAACAAAGCTATTGATTTACGAAACAATGGACGACTGCAACATAAACACGCATGTGGATTAATGGGAAGACGTGATTTCAGACACACAACAGAGCACCGTTGCTAAAAAGGGGAAATTATCAACGGTGCCTGATAAGGTCTACCTTGTATGTGTGTTTGTGTGTGAAACAACTCCAGTCATGTTCCAATTTGGTCAGACTGTAACTTTCTCAGTGGTCCATGAGGCAGTGTGTGCCAGACGTTACCAGCCATCTGAAACCAGGCAACAAGGAACCCTTTGGGGCAGCAGCTTGGGCAGAAGCTGAAGAATGGACGTCACCCTGTGGACCACCGGTGAAATGGGAGGAACCTTCTCAAGTGACACGCCTTTCGGTTTGGGAGCCCGTAGGTTGAGCTTCTGCATAAATACGGGGATTTAGAAGGTGTTAAAGGGGGCGGTGTGTCTATCTCCTTTGCTTGGCGCCTCAAATCATGTCAGGCAACAGCAAACAAACAGATAAAGCAGCCTGGGGATTAAAAGTGGTGGGATAACAGGATGAAGTCACTGTTGTCACAGAGACTTGATCAGGCCATGACTCGGACATGACCTGAGAAGACACAGCACTCCGATATGGAGACAACCGCCAAAGGCAGGCAGAGAAGGCCATGCTCCCGTCTCCTGACTGAAGAGAACCACTAGAAGGAGGCAGTCGAATCTAGACTACCCTTTCAGGGCAGACCTGGGGGCCACAGAGAGAGGGCTTCTGGGGGTCTTTAAGTGTGAAGATAAACTGTACAGTAAGAGCCTTAAGTTCACCCACTGCGACCTCATATTTTGTCACTTTGGGTGTGTCCCAGCGTGTCCCACCACCTCACAGGACTAGTCACATTCCACAGCAGTGGTCTCATTAGAAGTAGCAGAGACCACGTCCAACCACACTGTACCCCGGTCTTTCTGGGTAATGGTTCTTACTCTCAACAGTCTCCCTACCATGACAGACATGCCGTGGAGGACCTTGCTGGTGGAAACAAGGGGCTGTGGGGACCATGCTAGAACCTCTAATCATCTTGAAGACACAAAATGAAGGAGCCCTTTGCTTTCCTCCCCAAACAGACGCATTGGTCTGTACCTCTCCGGAATCCCAAAATGCCCCAGAGAGCTCAACACGTTGAGGACTACGTGCCATTAGTTCATGATGAATATCTCAAGGAGAAGCACATAGGGGATTAAGAACACGAATCTCATGTGTGACATGTGGGCAGACACTTGTTTAGAGTGAAGGGTCTCATGCCTTGCAAAAACATAACAGTCTCAGTCTCAAATCACTGGCACATGTGACAACACCCTTCCAACAACAAGTCGTACCAGCTGAGACTCGTCACGAATGTTGAGGAAAGAGAAAGAGTTACAGATGGATCTGAGAATACGGGGGGGGGTCCAGAAGGGGACAGAGTTTCAGAGACACAGAAAGGGTCTAGTAAGAGAGTATGGTCTATGGACATGAGGAAAGAGGTATCCATGGACAGGGTGAGGGGTCAAGTGCGGGAAAGGAGTCTGAAGACGGAGGTCTGGTAGGTAAAGTGCTTTCCTAGGTCACAGTGAGACAGAGGTCCAGAGGGTGGCAGCACTGAGGAAGCATGTGAGGAAACGAGAAGAGAGTGGCATCACTACGTTTCAGTGTGGAAACACCAGCCCTGAGCGGGGTGGCTCGTACCTCGTCTTCCACCTGGCAACACACCACATCTCCAAATCCTACAATTTAGGGAAAAAAAGACACTTAAAAAGGACAGTGCAGTTAGAGAGAAACACACACACACACACACACCCCGCCTGTCATACAGCACCACACGTTCCAATTACAGCCTGTTTAGGGAACTGCAGTCATTTCCCTAATTGATGTTGATACCGTGGGGAGGAAGTAAAACAGCAAATATTTGTCACCAGCACCCAAGACACACAAATAGTGAGATGCAGCACTGCAAACATTCACACACCTCTTACAAATATATGCAAACACAAACATAGATCAGTGCCAACTTTCCTGAGGGAAGAGAACAGACAACTTTTTGGATTTGCTGCTTAATGCCAGCTTTGATGGGCTCGCATGTGTTGCAATTTGACAGCCGGGGGTCTGCTGTGGGCAGCAGCGCGATGTGGCCACTGGGCAGAGCAGCCCAAGTGGAAAAAAGGCTTAATGGATTTGGAAGTGGTCCGCTGAGGGGTCTGCCAGCAGCCACCGGTCATCTTAAGGCCTTAAACTACAGTTTTTGGATAGCAACAGAAAACAGGAAACGAATACACACAACACACCCACACACCCAAGCAACTTCCAGACCAAAAGAAGATTAGAGAAAGTAATCTAGCAAGTGTTTATACACCAAAGGGAAGATGTGAGGACAGAGAGGCCACAGGAGGCCTCTCTGTAGGGCACATAATAATGGGGAAGAGAAGGCCCATCCCTGAGTTGCTCTGGGACGGTTTCGGAGTTCAGTGAACACAGTCACAGCTCTGGGGAGTGTTTGTGTTAATCGATATGAAGCTCTCTGAAATGTTTCTTTTAAAAACAAATAGATGAAGGAAGGGGAAGGGAGGAAGAATTGGCTAAAACTGTGGACAGAACCCAGTCCCAGCAGGAAGAGGCCTGATCTGTAATTCATACACACACGGGGTGGGGGGGGTTCCCCCAGTGTGTCCGTATAGCTGCCGAGACTGTGACCACACAGTTTCAGGCGTGCTGATAACAAATTTGAAGAGGAGAAGCAAAAGTGGGAATCACATGCAATTCTGAGATACTAGAGAATAACCATATTTTGTCATCAGCTTTTTCCATTTCTTTTTTCTTCCTGTTGATTATGCAATTCCCAAACATGAATTCTGGCAATGGCACAAATAGGGGAAAAAGATTGTTTGACATGGTGCCATTTCAATGGCAAAATACAATCGGTCGCTCACATAGTCTAGCAGAGGATTAACATTTCTGAGGTGGAGCCAAAGATTAGGTGTGCGGATCTCAGATGTCATCATCTCACAGCTGCCACACAATGCCTCATTCTTCACCGTTTTCATCTCTTCTCTGACAAAGGGTCAGCCAGGTTTACCTCTCGAGCTGCCTTCGTTTCTTTTCTACATTACCCAGATACCTTACTGACTTCAAACTGCCCCCTCCCTCCTTGCCCTGCCCCCAGCACAGCAATTCAAAGCCCAGAGTGCAGCCAGTCCAACACTGCCCTCCAGTGGTCACATATCAGCATCATCGACACGTCAAACCTGATGTACTATGAAACGAAGGTGCAAAAATTGCTGTGCCAAAACGATCACAGGAAAGTATGACAGTGTAGCTCACATTCCAGGTGTTCAAGTTTAAGAGTTGTACAGAGAGCCAATGTGATCTCTCCTCTCCTGGTCACACAGTCCTGATTACTGCCAGTACTTACTCATTCATCTGACACTTTAAGTTGACTGACAGTTAGAGCTTTGTAAACTAAGCAACTTAAACTGATTTACCCGGTGATACAGCAGGGTCATTTTTATTGCATCTGTTCAGGATGACAGTTTAATCAGATGTACTGTATTTACATGTACTCATTTAACAGGTGCTTTCCTCCAAGCTGACATACAGTGATGACTGTATATGTTTTTGTACTGTTGCCAGACACCATCGTTACTCTATGGTTTTGTACATGTACTGTACATTTCAGGATTTTCACATATACTTGTTTTAATTAGCTATAAGATGCTCATTCACTTACCAGAATTCTGGAAATCAAAATTTTTTTTGACAAGTGTCATCAATTTCTTTTTTCAAAATTATAGTTGTTATTATATATTTATTTATTATTGACTGCCGTCATATTGTAAGTGGAGGACAACCTGTACTGGGCCTCCTGCTGCCCTAAACATTCCTGCACAATGTGCACCAGGAGTACGACAAGCACAGGAGACCTAGCAGACTAAAAGAACAACTGAAAACCACAGCAGTCTGTCTTTGATCCCAGTGTTATTAGTGAGGTATGTACAGAGGGGCAGAATTCCCCACGTCCCAACAGAGCATGTCTGGTCCTGTTAGTGGACAGCTGGGGGTGGGGTGTTCACAGACCCCCAGAACACCTCTCACATCAACCATACCGAGTTAAAGCAGAAGCCCTGAGCTGCTGACACTTTAAAGCAATTATCAGCTTATTAAATTCAGCCAGGAAGGAGCTGTCACTAAAGGGGGCCACTTCCCTGCAGGGGTACCAGAGTACTGAGACGGCCCATCAGCGCAACTACAAAACGGTGAATCGATTTCTCGTTGCCAGTTAATGAACTGCCATAGGTCAGAAATGCAAACTTTCCAACAAATAGGGACTGTGACAGACATTTCAAGGTAGGTTTTATTTTGTGCTCATTTTAACTCTTTGAGCAGACAGATGAACCAAAGAAGTCATCCACACCCTGCACTGTGTGTGTGTGTGTGTGTGTGTGTGTGTGAGTGAGAGAGAGAGATCATAAATGTCCCCAGTTACATGTATCATTCTATCTTATGTCTGTGCTAGAATCACAGGGATAAAGGGGAAGAAGACGACACCTTTTACCCAATCAGCATTTAGTGAAGGGAGGTTGCATCTTTCTCTAAAGTCCACCAGCATTCCTATGAACGTATTGCTGCCCAAGGACAATGAATAAATGCTACAAAAGGATGTTGTAAAGTAGACCTAGAGGGGGTATTAAAGCAGCATAAGGAAGGAGTTCTGCGTTGTTCTTTTAGGCCACAAAATGGTCCTTGACCCATCTTATGACAATCCCATGGTCAGCAGATGCCACTCTTGTCATGGAGTTGAACCCAAACACCTACATACTAACTGCCCTGATGAGCACATCTCCAGACCTTGCCCATTTATATTCATCCAGAACATTCCACACCCTGGAGGGTTTCTTCTGGCTGTATGGTGTGATGCACGACCAAGAAGCCACTGTATCACTAATGTCGAGCCAATCTATTCAGAGCCTGGGAGGCTCCATATACTGGAGCGATCAATCAGAACCAATCTCCGGTGTGGGAACAAAACTAACAGTCAAAATGCTAAGAAAGAAGCATTAGTTCAGCTAGGTGCTTTGGGCAACGCCTAACAACCAGGGAGAACAGATCTGCCAAAACTAGAAAATATGGCTGGAGGGAACAAAACTTCAGTCCAAATGAAATGCAAATAAACCACAGGGACTAGGATCAAGAAGCAGAAGATGACAAAAGTAATACACATGAAGCCGTGTGATCAGGAATGTCTAACACAGTATGAACTCTGGGATTAAGAGCAGATCCAAAGGAAATAAAAAATCTTCATTCAAACACTGATGTACACAGTATGGTGTCACTGCACAGTCTAACCACTAGGAGGCAGAAAACATTAGTTTTCCCCTGCAGGGAAGTTAGTGTTCTGATGGAGGGAGCAAGAAACTCACATTTTCAATGACAAATGTCCACTCCTTGTCTTCAAACTCTTCTGCATGAGGGTCCTGGAACACAACAGCACAGCATGTTATTGCAAACTCAAACCTTAATTAAAAATGAATAGGCAAATAAATGAGCACAAGGAGGTCAAACCTTGATCACTTTGTTACACAGGTAAACCCTATTTTACGCACTTACTTTGTTCCTGAAAACGCTGTGGAAATGACATTTGCATACATCGAAATCCTGTTTTACATTACTTTAAATGTGAAAAATAACAACGTATCTAAAAACCCCAAACCAGCTTTCACAAAATCACCAACACTAAAACACCTTGTGCCACAGGCAGTACTGTGCCATGTAGCACACACACAGGGCACCGCGCAGCACAGTACACACACTCAACACACCCCTCTGTGCACAGCAGGGAGATCAGGCCTGTGTGGAGACTGGGAACTGAATGTTCCAGAATCATACAAGAATTAATGGAATAAAATAACTGAAGTGTATAGATAGAGTTTAAAAAAAAAAAACTTAACTGATCCCCTAGGAAATTACTTGAGGCTACAGCAGCACATACAAAACACAGAAGACACTAGAACAACACTGGAGCAAACAAACATCACAATTAGTTATGCATAAAAATTTTTCTTCAGTTTAGTGCTACTCTAGGTAAGCAGCGTTTCATGAAGACTTGCCCGCTACAGCTCTTCATCTCACCACATGAGCAGAGGACCTGTGTGTCTGGGGCCAGCCCCCCATGAACTGATAAATGAGTTTTACTTTATGAGGAGAGATGCACAATATCAATAGTAAAATATGTAAACACGAAAAACAAACAAGAGTAAAATACAAAAAATAAACACCTATTACTAAAACACCTAAAGGTCCACGAGTGGCATACTGGTTCAAGCCATTACCTTTGAACTTAGATGTCACAGGTTCAAATCCCATCTCATGCTGTAGTACCTCTGAGCTGCTTACCCTGAATTGGTACAGTAATAAGGAATATTCTGTTTTAATAGGTAGAAGGTTTAAGTCACATTGAAGAAAAGTGTCAAATGTGAATAACTGTAAACCTGAGAAACTGAACTGCGTGGTTTATCACCTGCAGGTGCTGCTAATGCATTAAGACTTCGCGCTCCGGCGATCAAATTGCAGTTCTGACTGTACATCTCCTTCCACATCACCACCCACTTGAACTGCAGTCAACATCCTCACGTGCTTCCCTCACCACAATACTACTCGCTCAAACCGAGGTCAACAAGCCGTAGCTCTCACAGGCGGCCGGGGCAGCCGTGGAATGAGATGTTGCTGAATGAGAGCACTTGAGCTCGTGCACTAAAATGCTCAGTGAACGCTTCAGTAGGAGAAATGCGGAAAAAGCGGTGCCTAGAATGCTTCCAAACGCTCAGTAGAGTAGAAGTTAATGGGAAAACAGGACTTCTTAGTAGGCCTTTCCATGGAAGTGACTGAGGACATAATTAGCATGAGCTGAAGTGGAGCTCTGCAGCTTTTCCACAGCAGTACCTTTATTTATTTAGTTGACACTTTCCTCCAAAGTGACTTAAAATAATACATCCATTAATGTCACTGGGTTATTTTTACTGTACCAATTCTTCAAGTACCTTGTTCACGGGTAGTACAGCACCAGCAGGGACTCAAACCTGGGCCCTTGCAATACAGCGCAGCTCTGACCGCTCTGCCTCCTGTTGCCCAGAAGTGCACACCTTCTACAACGCAAGCAGGAGTTTGCATCCCCAACCATGTACCACACACCACTCCAAGTATGAGGCGACTGGCTGCAATTTTGCACAAAGGTGGCTTTGACATTGTAACACCCAGGGAGAGGATGCCACTCTGCCCCCCCCCCTCCAAGGTGGCATGTGTGCAGGTGGGTTGACAGTACCTTGAAGAGTGTGACAGTGATCTCCACATTCTCAGGAACAGGCCAGACAACCACGCCTCTGTATGGGTTCTTTATGCCCGGCTGCCAGCTGTGGGACTGAGGGAGAAAGAACAAAGCTGCCTGTGAGGTATGGCCACTGTGCACAGGCTGTGGCCGCATCAAACTGTCCAACCTGAGCAGAGGATGCAGTGAAACTCAGTGAGATCTCGTTGAGGGATACAAGCCCCACAGATCAGAAAGGCAGCGCTGCCCACACGTGAAACTGACGCCTGATCAAATGACCCATGTTCCCCACCAGTAGAGGGTCCAGTATATTAGACAGGAAGACCAGAGAGCAGCCAGTCTTTCTCAGATGGTCTCCATCACCTACAGCCTTTTTTATGCTTGGGTTGGCAGTGCATTAAATCACCTGTAATTGCATTAGTTCACTCTAGAGAAGCATTACGTGCCTTATGCCGTTTATTCCACTTGCAAGTCGTAATGTCTTTGGTGTTCAAATACCTACAAGATTGGATGATACAGGGCTTTAATTGAGGTTTTGTTAAATGCTGAGGGAATGGGGCAGGCAGTGAGGAGAAGAATGAGCAATACCAACTGGCACTGCTTCAGCAGAGTGTAAACACGCAGCCTGGGGACTCCTGGTCTCTTAGAGATTCTGCTCAAGCCCCTGGGATAATCTCTGTCTAATTTGCTTAACACTAAATCTGATTTGGTGACTGGCTACCTGTTCCAGGTGTAGCAGCCAGTTATACGGACAGATATGCACCAAAAGGCACAAACATACATGTGTTCAGATGCCCACCTTGGAGGACTTCCGGCGACTCCTGCGTGTCCACACCACCACCAGCTTGTCTGGCTGCCTGAAACGGAAACAAGAAGCCAAAGGTGATGAAGATGAACTGAGGCTGGAAAACGGTGAGACCCCAAGGACTGAACATGGGGCCAGAGTCAGGCAGCCTGTGTGATCACAGCCAGCAGGTCAAATGCGGACTGCTAGTGTAAACTCCGAATCCGCCTGGTCCTTCCACACAACCCCATCGAAGGCATTCACTGTCTCTACAGACTGAACAAACAATGAGCTCAGGCAAGGAGGAGCACGACAAGGTCTGGTTGCTGGCAGACACATCCAGCACCACTCACTGGAGTGGGTCTCTGTTTGCCTCAGGCTTCCCTGGGCAGATTAGTGGTGACGGTAAGCAGCTCAGGAAGGACTCCACCCTGCGCTTCGGCAGATTGAGGGAACCCCCCAGACCCAGGGCTGTCTCCTGCATGGAGGCTACTTCCACCCTGTGCTCCTGAAGCTCATTTACATCTTACCAGTGGTCCAGTTAACATTTACAACTATTCATTCACCACACTCCTGTGTGTGATACCCTGTGTGACCTACAATGCTAAATACACCACACCAAACCCACAATTGTCTTTCACCAGAGCAGTGAGAACAATCTCTATCACTAACAAACATACATATGCCACAGTCACCAATTACCCAGAAAAACATGCTTTTGGACTGGGCGAGGAAACTGGAGCAACTCCATAAAGACTGAGCAAGCGTCATACCCGCGTCTTCTCGCAGCACCCCGTCGCTGCAAGACAACAGCGCCACCCTGCTACCCCTGAGGACAGCAGCTGAGGTAGCTTGTCTTCGCTTGTCTCTGGTGGAATCATAAACAGGACACAAGTCTGACACCACAGGCAGGTAACACGGTCGATGTTCTCTCCTGACCAAAAGGGATTTGCACAAATGTTTTCCAGCACTAAAGGGCTCCATAACCAGAGGTCACACTGAAGAACAGAGAGGTTCGTCCTGCATTTCTCAGCGGTCCTCTAATACTGGTATCAATTCGTCTCCCATCAGCGCAGTGCAGTTCCTGCTGCCAGCAGTCGAGCAGAACTCATCATAAAAAGTTGATGCTGGAGCTGGACCGCGTACAAGTAGTCCTACAGCTGCAAAATGAGAACTGTTCCTGGGTGCCAGAGGAGTACGGTTTGGGTTGGCTGCAATGCTCTTGTTTGCCACTGCTTCTGTAGTGTGTGGTGATGTGCTGGGTAACAGAAACAAAAGATCCTCACACACAATGATCCGTAGTGCTGCTTCAGCATTTTGGTCCAGACCCAACACCTAAATACAGTCCAATGCAGAAACACACACAACGCTCTGTTGGGGAAAATCATTCATCTGACACTTTTCTCCAAAGTAATTAGTAATATTTCTCATTATTTACCCATTTATACAACTGCATTATTTCACTGGGTACTACAGTAGCAGTGGGATTTGAACCCACAACCAACCTTCAACTGGAACAGAACTGTAACCTTTATAGTAACCCATTGCACCTAAAATTATTCTAGTTATGATAGTAAGTAATTCTTCTTATTCATAGGCTTGTTCATTACATTATTTTAACCTTTTTTTAGTTCAGGTCTTTATTCAAAGTAATAAGATTTGGATAACAAACTTTACTGTGATTTACCCACTTATACAGCAGGCTATTCCAATAAGCCATTACATTTACATTCATTTATTTAGGTGTCACATCCAGAGTAATTTACAAGGATGTATCCATTTATACAGCAAGGTAATTTTTACCGCACAATAACATCAAAGATTGAAAACCTGGGTCCTTCAAGGGCAAGGCAGCAGCTCTGAACACTATGCCACCTGCTGGCACTTAAAATTACTGCCACATATTTATTACTTTTTGCTCTCGGTTCACTTGGATTGTTCATTGGCTGGAATTAGACTTCGCTTGGCTTTAGCATCTTATCAGATGAACATAAACACAACATTTCACCTCCTCTAACATTCACTACATGGTTTGTGTTTATTTTCCACATTTCTTACTCCCTTTTATTCTGCTTGTCTGTTTAAGTGTATTATTTAATTAAAAAGGTACAAGTAATGTTTGGGCAAGTCCCATTGGTCTATGAGCGATAAGGATGTGACGGTGTGGTGTGAAGTGTCTGGATTTTTGGGCCTGTGCGTGCAGCTTGCCCACCATCTGCTCACCTCAGGCTTCAAACTCAGGCATGCTGCTCAGGGTGCAAGGTCTTCCTTTCTGTTTCTCACCCTTCCCCCAACCAATTGCAGGGTCCAACACATTCTTCCTTCAAGCTCTATCGCAAGATGCCAGTCAGGAACACGGCTTTTAGCACATTTACCAGCAGCTGCTGTTTAATCTGTGAAGTCTCACTGCCCACCCCCCCCAGAAAATCTATCCCGATGATACCACGATTTATCTTGGAGAGACACTGAGCAGAGGCCTGCTGCTGGGCTCCCTGCCTCCTCTTTCTCATTTATCCGGCAGACAGCTTCGCCAAAACATTCCAAGCATCCAAAGTGCGGTTCCTGCAGATCACTGGGGCTGCATGCCTTCTGCAGCTCATTCCCTGCTTCTTATTTGCCCTTTCAGGGGCCAGGGGGAAAGGGGGAAGCCATCACCATCTGAAGACATCTCATCTGCTCTGTCTCCATAAAGCTGAATCTGTTTATCTGTTTGTTCTTTATGAACAGCTTTTGTTTTTCAAACCACAGATTTCAAATTTGGCACAAAGGTACTTCTCACCCTAAGTCAGGTTTCTGTGTAGTCTCTCATCTGCGTGCGCGCGCGCGCGCGCACACACACACACACACACACACACAGAGACAGACAGACAGACAGACAGACAGACAGACAGACAGACAGACAGACAGACAGACAGACAGACAGACAGACAGACAGCGCTATACACATTACTGGCAGGTGCTTCCAGGCATATATGAGCAGAGCCAATTTGCTCATTATTTTCAGTTTAGAGTGAGTATCTGAAGATAATATCAATATCTTGGGGTTTGTCATATAGCCCGACTCTTGTTTTTTTAATTTGGCGTGAAAACATTTCCACCCACACAACAGCTAAAATGCACCCACTTTGTTTTATCTCTTTTGAGACACTCAAATTTCAGTTTAGACCGTATCACATTTTTGACAGACAACTTCACTATATGTAATGAATAGAGGGAAAATGTTTTTTCAGTCTTAACATGTTTGACGTTGGATATGTATTTTCTGTGATTTTTTATATGGCATGAAAATCATTCAACAATAGAACTATATTTTATAATATTTGACATTATGGAGTCTATAGTCTACTGCTGGTAGATCTGCAATTAACCCTTTTTGCTGTTGAGAACTGCCTATGACCTGGATTCTGGTCATGATCCAATAGCTGAGAAATGAGGAGCTCCAAGCATGGTCTCGCCAGTTTACTGCAGACAATAAGAACATGTTTACAAGGTAACAGTGGGTACCATCTCCTTGACAGAAGGGCAGACAGATCAGTGATCTTCCACAGCTTTTACCAATGTGTGATGCATAGAGCATCTGACACCATCTGACCAACATTAACCATTATCAAAAGGAGTGAAGAAAAATCAAACATTGACAGGAGTGGAGGGAGAACATCCAGCAGTCTGTTTGATGAGCTGACCTTTGATCTCCCTTTCCTCACCATCCAGTCCTAATTGCTGCTTTTCTGTTCTCAAAAAATGGCATCACTCATGGTAAGCTTACATTCACTTTTTTTTTTTTATTTTTTATATCTGACACTTTGCTCCAAAGCATCTTACAGGGTTAAGCTTCTTACACTGATTTACCAATTTACACAGCAGGGTAATTTTACCTTATCAATTCAGAAGTTATGAAACCTGGATCCTTCACTACACCACCTGCTCCCTACTAGTCAGGATGCTTCTGCATCTCACCTAGCTGTTAGCAGGTGCTGACCTCCTATTATCATCATCATCATTAAAAAGTACAGCTGCATGAGAGCACCGAGTTGCCTGGACCAGTAGACTTGAAAATGGCAGGAGGATGACCACTTCAGCTTGGGATTCTAGTATTGATAAATGAGTACCATATTTCCAGTATCAACAAACCTAAGTAAATAAACCAACAACAGATAACAGGCAAAAAAAGTCGGTCAGGCAGGAACAAAGTCCAAGCTGAAGGAGATACAATCTCCAGGAATTGAGTTTAAAACAGGCAGACAGTCCAGAAGCAAAGACTGCTCACACCTCCCAAGGAGGTGCTGCTGTACACGATTTACTGGAATACTGCTCCAGAACACTATAGTGCAAGTGTCTCACCTGTACAAGTGTTCCTATGGACCTTGCTCTTCATCTCTCTCTACCGGCTTTCTGCAGCTGCCCACATCAGTTCAATACTGTTTACAATCTTAAAGAGGGTAAAATAATCTGCACCCTGACACCTACAGGACCTGATCAATGTGCACGTCACTAAATCTAAACTATCCAATACCTAAACTGCATCAGTTCTTGGTTTTGGCTTCAGTATAGAGGAATGAGCTTCCTCTGTCCCTCAGAACTACTGAATTGCAGCATTCAACAAACAGCTTTTGCTAGTGTCAGAAAGCAATAAAACAAAGCATCAGAGTGACACATTTTGCTCATACAGGGAAGGAAATTTCAAGCACTGTCAACAGTTCATCGGTTAGTCGTACAGTTGCAAATTAAAGTTTGGCCCCAATGCTTATTATTACGCTGAAAAACTTATTGTCTTATGTTTACAAGTAAAAATAAAACAGCAACAGAAATTCCAATTACAAAAACACTAACTACAATCCAACTGCAGCGCAAAAAGACATTTACCTGAAATATGTGTATTCTGTGAGTATTAATGATTCTGATTAAGTCTTTAAGCCAGTGTTATACATTGACTCAATATAGCAATGACTTTTTGTTTTCTGGTTATCATATTTGAGAAAAGAGCAGATTGGAGAGCAAAAAGAGCAAACCACTTGATTTGTATCAGTTCCACCACCGTTCCAGAGGAACAGCTCGAGCACGGGGCCCGACATGCCCACATCGCAGCATGACAGATGGAAAAAACAGCCATGATTAACTGTGCAGCTTGGGACTTGACACCCACAGGAGGGGGCCACGCCCCTAGGCTGTTTACCAATGTGAGACTGCAAACTCCAAGTGTACAAACCGCTGTGGGAGACTACTCATTACCCAGGCACTACCTTCCCACACAAGACAGGAACTGCCTGTGGTCCATGGCCTCCTCCAGTTGGTTCAGCATCAGCTGCTCTCTGTCAGGTAGCTGACAGCCCTCTGTGAATGCAGAGCTCAAAACCTGGACAAACACCACCTCTGTTACTGTATACTCAGCCATTTTTCAAAAAAAAAAAAAATCACTACCATGAGAATATATAGTTTTGAATCAAAAATTAGGTGCACGAAATTTGCAGAGAAATTTATGAAGCGTGTACTAGCAGAAATATTTACGTTGCACGTGGGCCTGGGTGAGAGGATGTAAACCATGGTTTCCCAACCTGGGACAGAGTTTCCATCGGGGTCGCTTGGCAATTTGATCTGAAGGCTGTTTAAAAAAATGCAGGATGAAGTAACATAGCTGCAGTTTTGGTCTAACACACCCCCCTTGGTCTGCAAGTTTTCACTGAAGTTGGCATGTAAATATGGTGGGGAGCCGAAATATAACACGCAAATTACGGGTCTCTAAGGAAAAAGGGTCAAGAACCATCGATGCAGTGTTAGGAATGTGATTTTAAGAGGGTGAGGCATTGTGGGAAGTGAATGCAATTCTAAGGCAGTATGTCAATCAGTTCAGATGTTAATTGAATAAGTGGGAACAATTAATGATAAGTTACTCACAGATGTTTTTTCTTATAAATATATGCAGTTGACAGAATGTGCACAGTTTTAAAATTGTTTGCAATAAACAAAACATCTTCAGTGAATCCCTGGTTCAGTTCATTCTTCTCCCTTAGGAATTAATCAAGTTTAAAGTGGGAAATACCCCGGAGCAGTTACTCTGGCCTTGGAGTTTTCTCCTGGGGTTCCAGACCACAGTCACAAGCAGCCAGAAAGGTAACCAGAGTGTGTTAGTCGTGTCTAATCTGTTCTCCTGACAGGACTGCGCCTCATACCCATGGTGTTTAAATGTTTTGTGCATTATTGCTATCATATTCCAGACACTGAATACAAGAAAAAAAACATTCATTATGCACCTTTAACATAGTATTCCATTGTCTGTTCTGTGTCTACGTTACGGTAAGTTTGTGGCAGTTTAAAAGGAAAATGTTAATCGCACGATACTGTACGGTATTGTTGCATACAGCGCACAAACATACACAGTTATTGGTGTTTTACATCCTGTATGTTATACGGACACTGAAGCCTGTTTTTCATTATATTTGGGGAAACTGGTGGGGTGGTTGCCTGGGGATATGCTGGGAAAAAATTATTATTTTTCCCCTGTTTAAAATAATAGGATTCTAATATGAGAAAATTCATTATAGGACACATTTTCAGGAACACATCTGTTTTGGATAATGAAGGATGCCTGTACCAGTTTTTCATAAAAGAGGCTTATTATTCAAGACAATTCAAAACAATTTTGCCCCTTACCACTTACTTCAACGATAAGCGCTTTATTCACTGAATACTACGTGTATCATACTGTGAAGGACCTAAAATATGCTTCACTTCACTATGGTATACTTCTTATCAAAGTCACAATCTCAACTGATCAATTATGGTAAATATAGTACCAGTACTGAAGCAGCAGATTGACTACTATTAACTCATTTAGATGAGATTTTTTTCCAGACCAACCGACAACCTTAAGCTTCTTACACTGTTTTACCCATCAAGGGTACTACCGCAGAAGGATCAAAAATGGTTCCTAATACTACCCAACACCTCTAATGGCATATCTCTGTGCGCTATGTGCTATATAGAGTGAAAACATGAACAGCAGTTACCTGAACTTTATTTCTTCATATCATAACCAGCGTTATCCAAATCATCACACTGTATTAATCCAGCCTCACATAGTCTACCTCATGTCCTATGCCTCCTGAACAGGCTCTAGACCTCCACAGCTCCACCTTAAACAAGTAGTTATTGTAAAATTAGGTACAAAGTACACAATGCGAACAAGCACAATTGCCACTGAACATTCATATCCTGGATATCTTCATGACACCAATGCCAAAATGTAAAATGAAGCCTATTGTTCCAAAGACAGTATCATCTAAAGGCTCATCTGATACATTGTAAACATAAAACAGGTTCTGATGTAAGAACGTCCATATTTAACAGCAGCACACATCAATTCTGACTACAACCTCAGGGTGATCAGTTAGCATCACTATCATAAAGTTGCTAAAGAGCACAACACGTCGTACAGTTCCAGCAACCCTGACAGAGTTAGTGTTGCATTTTTGTTCTCATGTCTAACTATCTCTGAAGTTTCTGAGCTTGGGTCTTATCAACCCATGACTGCAGGCAGTTTTAATAATGAACTACAAGCAACCCAATCTTAACATCAGAACGACTTGTCGTGAGTTCCATCAAAACACTTCATTAACGAATGTTCTCCATCTGTGGTTGCTAAACAGAACCAGCAGGATTCCGTTTAAACGTCCAAATGGACAGACAGGCCACTGGAGTAGAGGAGGCAAAGTCATCCAAACCAATATGAGGCTAAAGGAAACATGACCTGAGCCAAAAGAAAATCCGCAAAAGCACCATGTCTCAACCCCAACACATTTCTACAGGGCAAATGATAGAACCTCCAGGTGAGCACGAAAGCAGGAGGTCCAGACACAGAGTGAGGGAGAAACTCAACAATAGCTCGATACACAGCCTTCACCATGCTCCGCACGCCTGGCTGACCTCCATTTAGCACATTCCAGATGGATCGGTGAATTCCTGCCAGGAACACGGAAGGGGGGAGGATCTGTGAATCATGGTGCTTCCAAGGAGCAGCACGGCCGACCATTAGCGAAGCCTGCTACGCTCCTTCTCACATTTGGGAGCAGCCTCCTGCAGGAGAGGAATATCTGATAGTATCGCAGTGTGCGAATGCTCATTCTGTGGGTTTGTGTGTCACGCGAGTGTATCGCTTCCTTATCCGTGTGTATTGTTGGCCGTGTGTACCCATTTCCATCCAGTTCCGCAAGCAACTCAAGCATGATCCTGACCACAGCTACAGGCTCAGCTGGAGGGGAACAAAGGGATATCCCTAGTAGGGAGAGAGGGAGAGTATTGCTGGTCCCTATTGCCAGATTCCACTCTGATTGGTGAGCAGCAGAGACGGGGTGGAGACTTGAGACAAAAAGAGAGGTGAGCCGGTGATGCTGTGCACTGAGGTCTTGTCCAGACTGTTCTGTTCAGTACAATTCATTTTCTCAGCAGAGAAATGCAGAGCTCTGAATAATTAACTGCTGCTGGAACACAGAATTTCAGGGATGCTACAGCAGACTAATATTCACCCAGTGCTGGGCTGGACACCTATCCTGGATTACATTCATTCCATGTCTTGAAAAACATGATGAGGGACTCCTTTCTGACATTCAGTCCACTTTTTTTTTTAATTCACAGCTTCCTGCTCTAATTTAAATATGAGACCAGGAACTTGTGAACAAACAAATGGCTACATACAACTAGATGCCCACTTACAAGTTGGCAGGAGTACAGAGTCACGCAGCATGAACCGCTTGTCCATCAGCGGTCGGCTCTGGCTCTCCACATTTTGATTAATGAGAAATCTGGGGGATGGGAGGAGAGGAGAGGAATCTCTCACAGGAGATGCCTGTGTGCTCTGAAAGCAAAGTGGAATGACAAGTTGTGGCTTGCGTGGTCCTGATATAAGGACCCCGGGAGCGAGAGAATCCCGTAACACTTCCCTCCTCCACCACTCTTCTGGAAAGCCCATGATCATGTGACAAGAACACATAGACTGGCATCTATGCCCCATGGAGGCTGTGGCACACACTGTCTCTCAGGCCAAGACTAGCATCAGTACATGCATGGACACACACCACAGGGGGCCCAGACTGGACATACCATCAGGCAAACAGATGGAAAAATAACAATCTGAACAAGGAGGGTCCAACAAAGATACCAGGCTGGACTCAAAAATGGATGAGCAACTCTTTACCAATTATGCCTCTTTACATCAGCATGCCTCAGTTTTACATCTCACCAACAGGCTCACTAGTGCCTAGAGAGAAGTGAACGAGTAGAGTGATACATGAGGTATTCCCCACAAGCAGCAAACTGAGCTGGAGAATTGATAAACCAACAATCGCCCATTTGTATGTGTATGTCTGTGCGTGCGCTGGTACATGCGTGCGCAGGCGTGTTCACTGGGTGACCTTGAGTGTGCTGCAAGCAAGACCTCCAGGTAGGAGCCTCACACCTGCTATGCTGCAGTTGTGAGGGAATGAAGGGCACTCATACACTCACTCATCCCCCCAAGGAATGAGGAGGCATGATGCATCCAGTAAAATATGTGTTTCCTGGGGGTTTGTGTTACAACAGTAGACAGGATGTGTAGTTATCGAGAGAGGAGGGATGTTTCAGGACCTCAACCGCAGAAACGCTGAGCATGGAGGGGAGGTGAAAAGACACAAAGGAAGAGAGACACAGAAAAAGAGGCAGAGAGACAAAGAGGGGAGAGATTGAGGGAGAGTTATCAGTAATCTAGGCTTTGCAATAAATGTATGAATCATAGGCTTTATCTGTGATGTTTTTACATTAAACTACTCACAATGATTCACCCATTAATACAACCAGGTAACTTTTATTGTATTAAGTCAAGGAAAGGGAAAAATTCACAGTTGAGTTCTTTTAATTTTTAACCACTATACCCACTTGCTACCCCTATTTATTCATTGAGTTGCCCAAAACTAGCCACATTCTCCTCTAACTAGTACATGACAAAGCCCATGAAGATTATACCTAAGATTTACTACAACGGAATGAGACGATACCTTGTAAGAGAAGACAGGCATAAGAGAGGTGTAAATCTCAAATGGGACTGACATCTAACAGCACACATACAAACACCATGTGCTCAAAAAAGCCCTGGAGCTACTAACCACTCGCACTGTTAGGGTGAGAACTTCAAGCTTTTTATCAGCACCCAGAAGAGTGTTACATAGTGCCCACCAAGGTGCTAAGGACAAGCTTACAAGTGTTACCCTCATCTCACTGGCAGAAATACAAGCAGGGAAAAGACACCAAAAATTACCCAAGAGCAGTAATGAAGGGGGCCATGCAGATCACAGAGCTGTGTAGGGCATGAATGTAACACGGAGGCAGCAAGGTCAGCCAGAGGAATCACATGGTAAGAAGAAACACATGGAAAATGTTAGTCTTGTCACACAGGTCCATTTATAGGACAGGACTGATCTGAAAAGTAAAGACATACTGCAGCACTCAAACAGTACTCATCATCATCAGCTTTAAAGAACATTGACATGTCAAACCTCACATGACATTGCCACTCACATTACACCACGCAGGGTCTGGTGGCCCCACCACCCATCAGTAAGACAGGCTCCTCCTCAGACCGACAGCATTTAAATGACAAAGCCAAGAAGAACCTGTCCTTTTTTGGCCCAGGAACAAAACAAATTTCTTCAAAGCAAATCCTCAGTGTAAGACAAAACAGCTGCTGGACACAGAGTGACAGGGATGGGCAGGATGAGTGGCAGATGAGCAGTCACAAGAGCCCTATATGGTCCCAGAGCAGCTGCCTCAATGTCCAAAATGCACACCACCACTGACCTCCGACCTCCAGCATGCTTCAGGACTGAGTGTATATGTGTGCTATCGCCACAGCATTTTCGCCGTCACGGTGAGACTTTATCAGAACATTAGCGTTACTCTGTTTTTCCTGAAGACTCGACCAGTTCCCAGTCAGAGTGGGACCAGCACCCGGCCCACTAGCCCAACTGACAATAACCGTTCACGGGAACACAATAAGAGCCCCGATACAGGATCAAGTTACAGAACGGTGCCTGAAACTGAACCGTATACTGGACCGGAAAAAAGTGCCAGTGGCCACCCACACCCTTGAGGGATCCTGCATTTCCCTGATGCGTGGGGGCTAGAGAATATGTCTCATTCCACAACACAACCCATCATTCCAGACTGCGAAGAGCATCTCGGCATGAAAGTATCTCCCCCACCCACTCTGCACCTTCTGCTCCGTCTTAAGCTACAAAGAGCCGCAAGCTTCCAACAGTAACTCGATCAGCAACGTGAGCTGCCCAGGACGGCAGACGGAAACTTTCTGCAGAGGCAGGTCGGGCGGGTCCATGCAGCAGTCCCTCACATCCTGAATGGATTCGTGCGAGGAATTCCAAACCAGGCTCCCCCCTGCAACTCCACAATGACCAATAAAAGGCAAACAAAAGGCTATGCGCTGAGGACACACCCAGACTAAAGCAACCTGAACCACAGCACTTAGCAGAGCAATAAACAGCCGAAGAGTTCAAAACATCACTCCAGAACATCAGGATTCATCTTCTCTGAGTGTCTTCTAAAGGACATGAGAGCAAATGGTGTAGAAGCTCGACGTTGGCTACTTTGGAGGTGGGGAAAGACACAGCAACCACATCTTAGCATGGAAGACATTCCTGGCAACCAGGGTGACAGCAGCATTAGTGCTGGTCAGGACCACAAACTGACATAGACACACAGATTGCACATTCCATCAACCTCTCCATCCTTTATCAATAGCCACTTTTCAAAGTCAGCATCATGATGACATGGAGCCAGTCCTGGAAACATAGGGCACGACATGGAGAACACTATGAACAAAATGCCTGTCCATTGTAGGGCATTCACACACATGCACACACTCTCAGGACAATTTAGAGTCACCAACTCACCTAAAACACATTCTTTATATTGTAGGAGTAAACTGAAGAACTCAGAGGAAGTGTAACCGAACGTGGGGAGAACATGCAAACTCAGTGCAGACAGAACGGGATTCGAACCCACAACTTTGAGGCACCAGCACTGTCACTCCACATTACATCACACACTGTCACCTTTATATCCCAATGCATATTATAAAAGAAAAAGTAAATATACAAAATAAGATTATCAATTTTAGAGCAAAAACAATAATGCCTAAACCTTCTCACAGAGAAACTCACATTATGCAGCAGAAGAGTGGAGCTAGTGCATGCTTCACGCTCCTCCCTGCACGCTGTGGAGCCGTGCTCCCGAAAACCATGCCAGGTCAGCGTTCCTTAGACAGACAGGAACGCGGGCTGCTACGCGCGCGTGCACGCACACAGGGGACTCACCATTTCTTGGTGCATTCCACCATGAGCTCCTGGTACGACGCCACGAATTGGAACTTGGACGCGTGTTTCCCAACACGCTGTAATCTTTTCCACACTGAAGCCATACTTCCCAAAGTGCCGATGTTCTCTGCAAGCTGGAGCTTCTTTCCTTCCCTTTGCAACCCCTTTCGGTGACAGCCGTTAAAACTATCCAACAATCGTCTTCAATTTACATGCAGGCATTGATTACATTTTTAAAATACTGAATAAAATGTAAGGAAGCAGTAAATCCTTTCAAGTGAATTTCTCCCTCTGAGGTGGCATGTCCTCCTGACACCTCAGGAGACAAAACGGAATGACAAGGATCTTCTTCCGCAGTGACAGCCCAGACTTCCAGGGTCAAGCATGACTGTGAAGAAAGTGAACATTCTTCAGGCTTCTACCACACGTCACAGAGCCTCTTGGACATTCTCCTCATCCCGACCTGTAAAAAAATCCAGAAACAATACGGTGTGTCCACACAATGCAGAACATCTGACAACAGCCACACACGATCTAAAAAACATCAGTTAAGTAGCCACAGTAAATTAAATACAAGCTCAAACCCAGCATCTTCATTTTTACGCCATTACTGCCTCTTTTTACACACTTAGATAAATAATACGTTACCATCACACAACACCTGCATTTCAGACCCCAGAACACACAGTAACCTTCACAAATGTGTGCCTTTCATACTAATATAAGGTCAGTTCACGTCGATAAAGTGTCCCGAAGTGACGTCTCCCTCGGGAGGAAATGATCTTGAGGCTTTTCTACGGTGTGGAAACTGGCTGTTTGGGATTCGGGATTCAATAATAGGCTGAACTGAGCTCTGGGGTCCAACAGCTGTATTTACGCAGCTGACTCTATGGACAACTCAAACTGAGCACAAATAAATAGTTCTTGATCATAATACTAACAACACCTTCCCTGTCGACCATGTATTAGTAGGTTTTTCTTGGTAACACTTTGACATGGTTGTGAAGGGACTTAAGCTTAGCATCCCGCTAGTCATACAGCCCCTGCATGCGGGACTCTAGCGTGGTCATGTCCACAGTGATCGTGCATCTCCTGTGGAGAGCAACGCGTGTCCTCTCCAGTGGACACCACTGCGACTGTGTCCTCTCTAGTGGACACTGATGTCCTGTAAAAAGCGTCTCTCAACAACGGGTCGTGTCTCTGGAGATAGGCAGATTGTCCAGCAGGCCATGTTGTCCCGCAGGGACCACCGCTCCCCGGCTGCAGAGAGACTCAGAGAAACCGCCCAGGTGCAGACAACTCGGTGATAACATTCAGACGGCACCGGTCGCCAAATCACAGCAGAACTATGAAGACAGGTGTGTACTCACCTGGACTCAGGCTAAGTTAGTTTTTTATGTTACTGTACGTGACTGTAATTCTGCCCGGATACTCGCGCCGGATCAGCCATTTAGCGAGCGAGCTACAGGGGAGCAGCCGGACGACCCGCAGCCAGCCAAAACCTCTAGACCCTCCCGGCTAAGCGGGGGAAGCGGGAGACCTCGTAGACGTTCACGACCAAAAATCCACGATAAAAATACAGTATTCCGTCACAAAAAGTGTAAATTAAAATAATCCCCACGTTAGCAAAGTCCACAATCCCAGTCCCATCGTTTTCTCTGTATATTAACTCTAAAGGCTCGTCAGCCAGCTAACTCACTCAAAGGAACCGCCCTAGGTTCTTGCTATTGGTCAATTTTGCTGTCTTTTGGGCGTGTCTGCCCACCCCCACTTCTCTGAGTGGCTTCTGTGCGCGTTTATTGAGAGCCGACTATTTTATTGGTCAAATGAAGTGTCAGTCCACACAGCTGAACGCGCCCGTGGAAACCATCAAGCGTGGTTGTGTCGCCGCAGTGAAATTCGCACGGCGCCTACCTTGTCCCGCCGCTAGTCGAGTGTTACGGCTGACTGTGTTTTTCAAGTGGTTAAACCCTCCCTGTGGCCAGTTGTACTATCCGTCAAAAGTGTCCGTAAAGTGAACAAGTCGTCGACAACCATGGGGGGGTTTGTTTTTCAGCACTTAAAGGGGCGTTCCACGTGGGAAGGTGGCGGCGGCGGCCTGTCCGCAGGTGGTCATAGAATCTTCCACATAAACACTGAATACACACCTGTGTGAGAGTGGCGCTTAAAAACTGCTATAGTTCGATGCGTTACCTGTGCGCCAACATACAAGTAGCACTCCGGGGTCTTCAGGAAACCCCTCATTATGAGATGTAACATCTACTACGTTTATTGTGACTAAGGCTGTGTAACATTTGTGCACATTAACGTTTACCTGATGCTTTTCAGTGTTAAGGTACATGCAGCGATTTACACATTTATACAGTGAAAAAAAGGTGATTTTTGTTATGTCAGTTCAGGGTAAGTACCGCGATTACGACTTACTATACCGTGAACTGGGATTCAAACCCAGGACCAAGGAACAGTTGTAACCACCACACTGTCCCACTATCCCTCCAAATTATACAATAACAGACTCATTAGTTGCAGATATTTACAATTATTTAGCTGTTGTCTTTGTCAAACTTACAATTTTGTACAGTCAGCTTTACAGTGATTTACCCATTTATAGAGTTGGCTATTCACCACAGTATTAACAGGGTAAGTACCTTGCTTTGGGGAACTACATTTATTTTTCTGTAAAGGAACTTACAAAAAGTTCCCCAGTTACGCAGCAGCGTACTGTATCAGTTCAGAATAGGTACCTTACTCACGGGTTCTCTTGTACAGCAGGAGGTGGGAATGAAAGCTGGATCCTGCAAACCCCAAACCAATGGCTCCAACCACTGTGCTGCCACATGGAGAAAACTGCCTTTCAAACTAAGGACCCCCAAGGCAACAAGTCTACCTTCTTTCCACACTTCATTAGAACAAGTGACTTTAAAGCAGGCAGATCTGTCGGCCTGACGGCTGTAACCTCAGCTAGCGGGTGACTGACATCTGCAGAACTTGTGAAGGAATCCTTTGATGTGTCCAGGCCTCGCGCTCAACACTGCTTGCTCTGTGTCGGTACGGGCGTGGAGACGCCGTGACTCCCACACTTACCCTGACGGGAAGCAGGAAGTGGGGCCCCAGGTGTAGACTGCAGTGACCAGAGCTGTGCCAATCCCGGCACACAGACCCCGAGTTTTTGGGAGGACTAAGCTCCGCCCACAGTGATCTTACATTTCTCTGGATTATTTATTGACTCAACAGTCTCCTTCATTCCAATACAGCTTACAGTTTTCCAGCACATCCGTTTACACCACTGGGAATTCCTGCTGGAGCAGTCAAGGTTAACTGTCTTACTCACAGCAAATAGAGCAGGTCTTTATCCACTGCGCCACCTGCTGGCCCAAGACTCACACGCACAGGGGCTACTGAAAGGTCAGTGTGCCGTTGGAGCTACGCCAGCACTTAAGCAATGACACTGTTTCCTGGTGCTGGCACTTAACCTAACTCGTAAAAAAAAGGCATTGTGTGAACTGGAATTCAAAATGCCTCCAGGCTGCACTTGCCTACGCTGTGTGAAACCATTTGGCCAGCAGCCAGAAAACATATTGGTTCATGCCTTGTTCTGAGGTAAAGATACTCGTTTGCTGGTGTTTTTCACGAGTCGTGGTTTTCATCAGTGATGGAGAACTGAATATCTCACACTTTCAGAGAAGTGCTTGTTGGGTGCAGCGTAGCAGAGAAAATGTACTCTGCAGAAGTAACATCGGAGCCTGTTTATACCATGTCTTCTGCAGTGTAGTTTACATATTTCTAATGATCTTTATCTCTGGGTTTCTGTCTGTCCATACAGTACTTGCTACCTTTCAGACACCGTATCACTTTCCTGCTTATAACCCCGTGCTTCCTATTTATCTCGCCCCGGTAATGGGAGAATTATGCTGGCCTTTTAGATAAGTGTCTTTACAGTAAATGATGCCCCGCTATGTCACGATGGGCTCGGATCTGTTTGTGGCTCCCGGCCCACGTAGCTGAGGAAGCACGGGCTCCCGGAGGACCTGCCTCCCGTGGGCTACAGCCTGGACGGCTACATGCAGAGTGCTTCTCAAATCTGGAGGGAAACAAATCACTGAAGAAACAAAGGAAATGCAGAGTCTGAGCACAAAGGCTCAGTTGCCCGCCAGAAAAAGGGCGGATAGTCTGCTGGGGTGACTAGTCCAGTTTCCGCTGTCAGGGGTGATGAAACAGCAGCAGGGAAGATGAATAGACTTCAAAATCTAACATCTAAAACCCATTTATTTCAGGACCGTTTCTCTCATCATCTCCTTTTTTCTACATAATTGCTGTTAAATCCAACTCTTAATGGCAGTGTGACTTGTTGAGTCAAACAGCAGAATAAAAGGCTTCCCTTTTCGTTGGCACTCGCTCCAGACACCCTTGTGTGTCCTTCGTGCCTCCACTAAGACTGGCTTTGGCTTTTTCCTGGGAAGCACAGCAATTGAGGGACTTCTAAGAACACTGATGATTTCCGAAAGCCCATCAAAATCTTTGTGAACATTTTTTTGTGGTAAGTTGCTATATGGATGTGGCGCACGTCAAGAGGCTCACTTTAGAATTTGCTTTAGAGGTACTTTGCAGCAGTACATGTTTTAGTTCTTCAGCTCCATCTCTGCTTTATTTTTCAGGCAGCAGCCTCAGTTCTGGTGTGATAGAATGGGGTTTCTCAATAAATCTAACTCCTTCCATGTCAAAAGAAGACTGTTATGTAATGGACAATAAAAGCCTTGTTTTCTGTGTCAAAACATGGAAAAAAAAACAGAGGAAGAGACTTGTGGCTTTTCAGTCTCCTCTTGTACCCACAAGCGACTGGATGTTCTGCAGTGGATGTGCTGCACAGTGAGTGATGGAGGAGGAAGAGTCTTGCTGGGGTTGCAGGGTTGGGGGTCTGTCTCCTTGGACCCCCAGAGCTCCTCCACATGAGTCCTCCTTAGTCTGTATTTTTGCAGATATGTATATGTTTCATCTTTGAACCTTCAGCAATTGTGAGTCTCTAGCTGGAAGCGAAGCAAACGAACTTGGCCTGGTTTCATGCAGGATCCCTGCTGAGATCCTGTAGTTCCACCGCACTGAAATAAAAGTGCCGTTACTGGATGGTTTGTCCCATGGGACTCCTCTGCAGAGAGGAAGGAAGGAAACTACAGGATACATGTACGTCCCCCTCCAAAGCCCTCAGCAGCTGCTTCCATTGTCTCAATTAACTGATGGTCTTTCATATGCCAGAAGCACATCATGAAGAAAATAAATGGATAATGACACCAAGCTTAAAAGCGAAAGAACCCAGATGAAAGCTGTCGGTGAAAAATACGGCATTTTACCGTTTAAAAACATTTCATCTTCTATCATGTCCTTTCCAGGTGAGCTCGATGCGAGGAGACGGCTGCAGGAGTAATCTGTCAGTCTGGTCAACCGGGATATGAGGCAGAGACACATGAGTGGGTTCCAGCCCAAGAAGATCCTGGTGTAATGGGGGTATTGGGCTTCCTTTCAGCTGTTGCTAAAGATAAGGAACTGAAGTAGTCGGCTGAGAATACGGAGACGGAACAACGCTACCTGGACCAGCAGCTCGATCCACCTGCACCAGCAGAATGATGAGGCTTTTCATACAGAGAAGCAACAGGCAACAAACCAGTATCGCGTACTTTCAGCACTGAATTTTTAATGGTCTCCGATCCATGCCACACCACACCAGCCACAAGCGACGTGCGCCATCCGCAATGATAGCGATCATTGTTCACGAAGCAGAGCCAGCAAAGGAATGGAGCCACAACGGTGGGCGAGAAGCTTCGCGCATGTCAGCATTTCACTTGGAAAAAGGGCAAAAATCTGCTGCAGCAGCTTCAGGAAACAAAGGCAGTGTGTTTCTAAGGAGGAGGTGAAATTCCTGCAAGCGAGAGGAGCATTCATCAGAGCACGTGGCCCACGCCGTGTCATGTTTGCTGTGGGGAAACAGCAAAAGTACCGCCTGAAACACTGAGTCAGTGACTACAAGTTGCCCGATGGGGAAGCCCTCTGACAGGTCTGCTGTGAGTTTAGCAGTTATTGCTAACAGTGAGAAGATGGTAACCGATAGCTGGCCTGGATGAACTAATCTGGCTCCATCTAACTGCTTTTTTCCTTTTAGGGGAAAATGCAAAATTGTGAGCTTCCGTTTAATTCAATTACTTAGTAAACAGAAACATTGTGGGCAACATACTAATCAGATGTTGGTGTTTGAGTGACTTCCGCCGTCGTACTACTGCCACAGCAGGGTTATGGAGAAAATGTGGGGATGACACCTCGCCATTGTCTAATGACACTGTTTAGTGCTGCAACACCAGCAAACATTGCAGCACCTCAGTCTATCATACAACATCTTCCCACAGCGCTCTTCCTGGGAGCGATATAGTCCTGTAGGTGTTGGGGTGCAGGTCCTTTGACCATCTTGTAGGCCACAACCAGTGTTGAACTTGATTAAGGCAGCAGCAAGAAGCCAAAGGAGAGAAACGAAGAAGGAAGATAATGGGAAACACTCTGACATGTTGATAATAGTTGTCACCGTGGCGTTCTGGATCCGTTCTCCTACACAACGCCGTCCGCTTTATTTTTAAGAGCTGTGATGGATTTGTGAGCAGAAGCGGTCCTTTTTCTACAGTACATCACACTCACCTCGTGTGGGTGAAAGACAGATGCGGCATGGTGGGTATGCTGGGGTCGGGGAGTGACGAGGTGTGAGCTAGCATGGCGCGGAATTACAGTGATTTTATTTTAAGAATTACGTCAAACAAGCAGCGAAACAAAAACATGTTTTTGAAACAAGCGTTGGGTGGCATCTGGATCCACAGCCATTCCGAGCGCAAAGGCTCCTCTCTTCCAATAGCTCATTTAAATACACCTGATCCTCCCGACTTAGTCAGGTGAGTCCAAAAAGGTCAGAGGTGGACGTGGCTGTAGGCGACTGCCAGCACACTGTTGATCGTTGTTTATTCTTACAATTAGGAAATAGAACTACTCCGGGATGTGGACCGTGGGACGAGTACGACTGCTTGGTGCCGACTCTTCGTGTTAACGCCGAACGAGAGAGCGTTGATCTCCTGGCAAACAGAATAGGTCCAGAAATGATTCCCCAGATGTTGACCAGCGTGTCGTACCGTTTTAAATTTCCTTTGACCGCAACGCAGATCTGTGAACTACTGGAGAGAGAAGAAAGACTGGGAAACACAATTAGAGGGGGTGTAGGGTTGATTATGAATGTTTTATCCCTGTATAAGCACAGTGGAGGCCAGGAACACATTTTTCCAAGTGTTTGTTTTGGCTCTGTTTCTGGGTCAGGGGTACAACGAGAGGCCCAGCCGTCTCGCCTCAGTAAAGAGCTACAGGCTGGCGGTGTTACTCCTTCCTTTGCTCGCAGGTGAAATATTACCCACCACTGTGGAAGGGGGTGTAGGACATTGAAAACCAGCTCGGTACAGTTTCCATCCGCAGCTGATCTTATACCGCGTGTAAACGGAGCCGAGCCCCGTCCATCCTGCTAATGTGATGATGGAGCTACAAATAAACCAGTGAAGAGGAACAGATTCCAGCTTGTTGTTCTGAGTTGTTTGGAAGCACAGGATGAGGGTTTTGCGACTGAATGCATAAGTAATCAGGTCTCTGATCCCAAAACAAACCCATCTGGTTTTCATCGCAACCTACAACCCGCCGCTGCTCATAGAACCGTTTCGCAAGGTTTGGTCATGTGTGTGAAGCAGTGAAGGAAGACCTCAGGACTGCCGCTTCAAGCTCTGCTGATCTCCACTCAACTGTACATCCACTGGTTGCAGAACAAGAACAAGTCGGCAACACTATCTGCTGCTTATTCTTGGTCTGCAAACAGGCTTCTAAAACAGCATACCAGTGCTGAGCTGAATAAACACTTGAAAGGGCAGCATCCCGACTGGCTCAGGTGGCTCTCTGGAGGTTGTCTGTGCTTGAAGGGAACGTCCTCACACCACAGCTAAAGGACATTTTTCAAACGCAGAACATGCAAAGTGAACGAATACGAATAAACATCCACAGCCGAAGGTTTTCACACTGAACCTTTGTTTGTGTTGCCAGCTGCAGAAGGATGTGCTGGGCGCCGTGGTTCCAGGGATCCCGTCTGACCTGTTTGAATCAGCATCGCTTCCACATTTTAGTTTCAATCCATCACAAGTGAGTATTGATAAAGACATGCAAGTTCAAGCTAAAATACACTTATCTTACCCTTCAAGTTTCAGCTGATGTTTCAGAGAATGGAAATTATTATGTTGTCTTTATCATGCCAACATTTTTCTGGTGCCAGACTCGTATAGGGGTTCATGTTATTATCAAAGCACCGACCCACATCCCACCTGGCAATACAGGTGTATCTGTGTTCCCCATCAATGAAACGACTATTAAAGTTTTGGTCAAACTGTCGGATCGCAAGAGACCGAGTCCAGGGAGGGAAAGTCGAAGCAGAAACACACACTGTGCCTGTTTGCAGGGTCAGTCTCGCCGTCCCAGTACAACGGGGCGGTGAGATGCTGTGCTCCTGGGACCGGGACAAGAAGCAGAACCCATTCCATCAGCACTTCTGCATCGATGGGGTTGAAGTTGCCTGGCAACTGGTTGCTGGAATGAATCACTTCTCCATAATAAGCTTACTGACTTACTGAACTGAGCTGATTAGATATGTTGTCATTCAAATGGGAAAGATGAAAAGGGACCAGGCGTGTGGAGTTTGCCTGCTGAGGAATTGTTTCTACACGCCTGCCAATCACCTGGAAAAGAGTCCATTTTAAATAAACACTTCTGACACAGGCTGGTGAAAAATGTGGCAGTTTAGAAGCTGCATGAAATTGTTAGCATCTATTATAGAGAAACCTTTGTTGAGGGATGTTTTTTGGTTGGTTCAAATGAGGATAATAAAGCCTGAAAGCCAGGTTCTATGTGACTGCATCCCTGGCAACATGTCACTGCTTGGTCACCGTGGTGACAGTTTCAACCTGTGCTCATGGGAGATGTGACACACCCCCTGGGTCCCAGAAGTGGCTGCAGAATGCTCAGCTGGGGGTGGGGTGGACTGAAGGTTTGCTTTGCTTCCTGGCATTAGATGCTGAAGATGACAGCACTGCAAGACAGCAGCTGGGCTGAGAACCATCTGGGAAACAACCAACACCAATACAGGTGTGGCCATACAAAATACAACACACAGACACACACACACACACAAAGGGAAAACGTGAGTCTGATCCCAGAAGGTCCATCAGATCTGAGCAAATGAGGACAATAATGTCGCCTGTTGCTAACGACCTTCTGTTTACTATCGGATAAATGAATCAATTTGCATAATTAATAACATTTTATGGGATTTTTCTTTTTCTGTGGTATTTAAGAAATGGAACCCACATGACAGTAGCCAGACAGTTTTGTCTAAGCTTGTTGTTGTGCTTCAGACAATGACCTGAAGGTGGCATGCTGGTTACAGCTCCTGTCTTCTACTTGTAGAATGCAGGTTTCAGTTGCACCTCCTGCTGCAGTACCATTGATCAAAGTTCTTACCCAGACCTGACACAGTAAAAATTACCCAGTGTATTTTTGGGCAAATCAGCGTAAATTGCTGGAGAAAAATGTGAGCTGAATAAAAGAAAATGATCTGTCTTCACACCTGGTGACTTTTCTCATCGCTCTCCGTCAGCCCCTTATTCACCTGCTTTGTGGGAGTCACCCTGCAGACGACACACCAGAAAGAAGGCAAGCAGGTAAGGAGCCACGGGCCTCGGTTAGGTCTCCTCCAGATGCTGCCGGAGGAGGGCGTTGGCTGTAGGGGGGGGCTTTTCCTACCGGAACCGGGTCCCCTCAAGCTGCAGGTGTCCGACACCGGGGGATCGGCTGGTTATGGGTCATTTCATGCTGGTGCAGTGGGTAGTGCTGGTGTCTTACCTGTCCTGGCGGTGGCTTTGAATTCAGCTCAGCCATCGTGCGTTTACGATTGTCCCCACGTCGACGTGAATGTCCTCTAACAGTCCGAAGACGTGTTTCACTGATATTGGTCACTTACTCTAAATTGCCCTTTGTGTGTGGGCTACACTGCTCTGTTGTACAGGTGGTTGTAGGTAGGTGGCAGGAAAATATCTGTCACTGTCAGCAGCCCTGAGGGAAAAGTGTGTTATAAATGCAAATGAAGGAAGTGAACAGGTGTGTGAGGAGGAGGGAAAATGAAAGGTAAGACAGAACCCTCAGACTACTCCTTACATCACACAGCTCCTCGGATACAGTTTCCCGTTTGCTGTCAGCGGGACTGTTCACTCTGCCTGACACCTGGACCTGGACGACACATTGATCAGTCCTCCACCCACCCACACACACACACACACACACCTGCTAGACTGTCAAATATAGCAAAAACTGCTTCTGATGTTCAGACACAAACGAGAAGGAATGTATGGCTTCCTGTCAGGGAACAAAGAACTCTGAGGGTGTCTACTGCCACCTAGTGGTGGAATCACTTACCAAAGGTGCTGATCTGTTTTATCAAGCGAGGGCAGCAGGTGGTTTAAGATGCTTTGAAGGAGACCTTGCGAACGTGACCTTAATGTGTCTTTCAGTTTTTGCGAACGCTCATCCATACATACAGTCTTTCCAGCAGGATTTCCCTAGTTCTACTTCCAGTTCATCAGCAGAATCTGCCTTCCCCAGGGTGTCTCTATGGGACGTTTCCAGGGTCATTGCTGATGTGTTTTAAGTGGAAAACAGTCCGTGTCACTTTGACGCACCTATTCTGGGACTGTGACAAGGTACCAGCTTGGGAGGAAGTTTATATTTGTCACCTTCTTCAAAACAAAAACCCAAAGTGTCTTTTTGATGAGGTCATGGAACAGCAGCCATTTGCTCTGTAACACTTAGCAAAGAAATGCATTTTAAAGCTCTGCTCTAAAGCTGATGTTCCTTCTGTAAATACATCAGTGTGTGAAACGAACTTCTCCCCCCATGAGAAATTAACATTTGACCTACACTAATTCAGAACAAGTTTGAAGCGTCTGGAAACCCTTGTGGAACTGATTAGACAATGCTGTGCAATGTCCAGCGTTGACCCTGTGAGCCTCCAGTTGACCCTCAGCTCCTCACTGTACGTAGATGGAGCTGCAACATCTCACTGTACCTGTCTGTCTGTATTTATCGCTGTGACCTTTGTTTTTCAAGAAACTGGCTTAAAATTTGGCTCACAGGTACTTCAGACCCAGTCAGGTAGTGTCTCTCTCTCTCTCACACACACACACACACACACACACACACACACACACACACACACACACTGGCATATGTTATTAATTTTCTCCTCTCCACATTCTAATACTGGATAGCACCCCCGGTTGCTCTCAGTATAGCCTGAATTCTTCATGACATGGATTCAACAAGGTGCTGGAACTATTCCTTAGAGTTTCTGCTTCATGTTCATATGACTGCATCACTAAATTCCTATAGATTTGTCACTTGCATTCACGCTCCCAATCGGCCGTTTGCTCAGAGATGCTCTTCACAACAGCGGTGGGCAGCATCTCTGAACGCGTGGCGTGTCGAACCTAGAGTCAGATGCGCTACAACAGCAGAGGACTAGACGCGGGTCACAAGTTTCTCTGGACGTTTGAAATAACATTACAAACTCTTACTACCACTGTTATTTTTAGTCATTTTTATTTTGCAACTTACGATTCAGCCCTGAGTAACATCTCATGTACACCGGAGCGCCATGTTGCTGATCCAAGACCAGATCTGAATGATTTGCTGCGGAGTCCTGCTGTGCACCAGTATCAGGCTCCGATACACACAAACGTTCTCCCGGTACCTCTCCTGAATGTCGAAGGTGCGGAAGCCCTTGTGCTTTTCAGGCGTCAACCCCAGCTTCCGGAGGCACATGCCCGTGTAGACGTCATCGATGGGGTACAAGGTCACCTTGTGAGACACGGCGCGCAGGCGCAGTGCCAGGTCACCCGAGTACAGGTACCCTCCCCCCCCTGCGTACGGAGGGTACACCCCTACAAACACACTCTCAGGAATGAAGTACTTCACTTTCTTGTCCCGATGTGGCCCAGCATTAGTGATCAGATCGCCGACGAACAAGTTTTTGGCCTGTGCCGGGGTGAGGCCATTGAGGAAGTCAAGGACCTGGTAAGTGTTGACAAAAACATCATCGTCCCCTTTGAAGATGAAACTAACCTCCGGGCAGCGAAGGCCGATCCACTCCTGGAAGAGCACGTCCTTGATGGTCAGGTTGAAGAACGTGTCCCTGTAGTCCCAGATTAGTAGGTCTTTATGTACAGAGCTCTCTTGCTGGATGAGGTGCCACAAGTTGGGGAAGTGGTCCAAGCTGGTGGCGTTACCCAGGAGGAACACAGTGGCTATCGTGCGGTTGGCCATCTGCCCCGCTCGTCCCCAGGTCTGTCGGATGGCCTGCCGCCGATCAAAGTGTGGGGCCAGTGACTTGATGGCCAGCAGGAGGAAGGGCTTGTCTTTGCAAACCTGTGGCTGGTCCACCACCATGGGGTAGGTTCTGCACCGCATGTACAGCAGGAAGTCTTTGAAACGCGCCGGCAGGGTGTTGTAGTCCTTCACCTGCGTGTGAACTCTCTTGTCCTGCTTACAGGACTCCTGCTGGGCTCGGTTGTGCAGCCAGGCTGCTTGGACAGCAACAGAGTCATTCTTCATCTTCAGGATGGGGTTGTGCAGAAAGTCCAGTTTCTGCTGCTCCCGATTCCAGTAGGCGCTGCTGGGCACCAAGGATTTCCAGAAGCGCTTGGTGGTGATTTCTGGCTGTTTCTTTCGCTGTCCGCCGTACCGTGACACCTCCAGCATGATGAAGAGGAGCAAGTTAAGTGTTACCATCAGGCTCAGGATCCTGAACTTCTTCCCACACTGCATGGCTCTGCTCCTGGCCTCCTGTAAGGGATAAGAGGAGGTGACCCAGGGAATGGACCGAGACTGGCCACAGGGTGGCAGCAGTGACCTTTTTCATGGCATTCGGGAGAAAATCAGCCCTTGAGGTCCCAGGTTCAGTATGTCGACATGTACGCCGATTATTACCGATGGCTATTTTATAAGCAAACGCTCAAACAAATCCACGTTTGTCCTCTATTTGTTTCAGACAAAGAAAAGTAACCCCCCCCAATTTCAGTGGTGTTTGGGAACCTTTGGCTGAGTAGCACCATCTACCACAGCCCTCGAGACACATGTCAGACAGAATCAGCAGGTGACACAGCCACCGTCCTGCTATGTCGCACATCGCATGAACGTAACAACTGACCCCGAACTTAACCGTCAGCTGGAGGGGCTTGAGCTCAGTTCCTCTCGCTGGTTTTTCCTCAAACTGAATGACTCTCCACCGTCGTCACTGTTTCAGGTTAAAGTGCCTCCAGACAGGACGAATATTATGAGCCTGGAGGAGTTACGGAGGGTAAAAACAGGGTATAACTGGGTCTGGGTAGTGATCTGTGTGTTTTTAATGGTTTGACAGGTGACGCCCCAGTGTGGATCAGCTCTGCTGTGAAAGGTGCCGATATTTTACTTTGTTTGGATTGTTTGTTATAATATTGACAGATGCTGTTACCTGGGTGAGGGACCTGTGGCCAGTGTTCTCCTCCTGTCCCTCACACCAGGATCTCACCCCATCTTCACCATCACAACCTGCGCCCTGGTCCAGAGGGAGGGTGTGGCACTTCCAACCTGCAGCCAAAAACATAACATCAGGTCTCCTGGAGGAGGGGGGGAGGGACTCTTGGGATGAGACCTTAATGACAGACATCAGTACAACAGCCCCTCCTGCCTCACACCCATTCTGAAAAACAAAGGCACCCATAGTGGGAACACACCCTGCGGAGGGGGGGGGGGGCAACAGTGGACCCTCATTTGGAGCAATTAAATGAGTTTTGCTGGGGGGGGCACAGATCAAAGCAGAACACGAGGACGACAGGTGATGTTCAAACATCTCTGAACTGAGCAGCTCCACCAGAACCGGGAAGGTGGGATCATTTCAGCAACCGCAGAAAACACTCCGGACCTCACACACACACACACACACACACACACACACACACACAGGCCACCGGGGCATTACAACGAACCCCACATCAAAAAGCAGCTGCCAAACTACCTAAATACCTGGTTCTGCCTCCCCAGACACTAACTTCTGTTTCCGGCCCCAACAGCCGGTTCCTGCTCAGGCTGTTCTTCACGGGGGGGGGGGGGGGGAAGTTCCTCTATATCCTTCCGCTCTCCCGTCAGAAACCACTTACTATACTGTGCTGTACTAGTGAGTCNGGGGGGGGGGGGGGTGAAGTTCCTCTATATCCTTCCGCTCTCCCGTCAGAAACCACTTACTATACTGTGCTGTACTAGTGAGTCTAAACTCTGTGTGTGTGTGTGTGTGCGAGAGAGAGAGAGAGAGAGAGAGAGAGAGAGAGAGAGAGAGGTGTCTTATCCACAAGGGACCAACAAAGTCTGTGACCGCTAACCGACAGACACGAGCAGAACCTGCATCACAGTCACATAAATAACGTGTTTATATATGAGTGTGAGGTGGTTTCAGCTGAGCCACATTTCCGTTCGCTCGTCTTAAACATGTGTCGCCGTCCCTCGCGCTCGTTTCTCTTCTGCCCCCTGGACACGTTACGGACCGGTCATAACGGTCATAACCCAGCGGTCCAAAAACAGGTTCCGCATGAAATCATCGCACCTGAGTTCAGTTCCCTTCACTCAACAAGGCCGGTCGAACCGAACACCTCGTGACCTCCGAAACCGAGTCCCACCCCCCAACCCGCCTCTCCTCTCGCGTTCTGGTTCACACAACCGGGTCCCGAGCCCCTTTTCACCGCCCCGCCGCCGATCGCCGCACTGCTTCCGTTTAACTGACGCCGACTTCGATCGCAGCCCTGCACACGAGGCAAGTGAAGCGGACGGACCGGCGCCCAGCCCAGTTTCGCGCCCACAAACAAAAAGGTTTCGGTACCTGAAGGAGGGTAGTTCGCAACCCCGGTCCCTCCGGCAGCAAGTCGCTCCGCACGCGCTCACCCCGCCAAGCCCTCGAGACTCAAAGTGCGGAGACGCGCGGCACGTGGATTCGGCTCCCCCCACAGGGGGCGGGGTGCAGCCCTTGCGCGGGGGGAGGGGGGGAGCTGGGGGACTGAACGAAGACAAACCTTGAGCGTTTAATGTGGTTCAATTCCACTTCATCTAATCGCCTCTTACTGACCGTCTTTATTCCCCCCCGCGATCATCACGGTCTCAGTAACCAACAAACCATCGTCACTTTTATACACGACGCCCCTGATCCCACGAGGTGACACAAAGAGTAGAAAATGCACTTTTATTGTGAGTTTAAACTTCCTTTCAGGTCCAGGTGGGTCCCCCCCTACCGCCCCACTTTTGGGGCTCAACGTGAGGCGGTAGGGGGCGCAGTGGTTACAGCTGCTGTCTTACACTCTAAATCAAGGTGTGAATGCTGGAGGAAGTGACCCTTTCCGGCCAGCAGTGACGCGATGTGGTGGAGAGCAGAGAACTTTCTAGAACAGAGGCTCAAACTTCCCAAACAGGACAGGTGGGAAAGTCTGGTGCTCCTGTGCCACACTAGGGGACGGAACACACCCCATCTGTGTATGTGTGTTTCACGCGGCGGCGGCAGGCATCTCTGTATTACCCAAACTGCACCACCCTTTGGTACCACTCCGCTGCCTTATCCTGGACCTCCACATGTGCTGTAGTTGTGGGGGGGTGTGGAGGGTTATCAGCAGCACCAGGGTGGGTGTAGAAGCCTTTCCAACCTGGTTGCAGACTCCCGTGGTCAGTTTAGATGAGTAAGTGGCCTCCGAGGCCCCCCGGCGAGCCTGCCTCTGCTTGGTCGTTCTGCACATTTACATGTACGTCACCGCCTCCAAAGTTTCCTCACTTCTACAGCGGGGTAATTTTTACCCTGTTTGGCCCGAGTTCCAGGATCAGTGGTACTACAGCAGGAGGTGGGATTTGAACCCCAAACCCCCAGTTGCCAAGAACACGCAGAGCAGGTGAAACAGGAGCGGTGGCTTTCAATGGATCCGTTGGCAACGGCAACAGCCCGGTGTGGTCCTGAGGGCCGGCCGAGACCCAGCGAAGCCTCAGGGTTGGACGAGAACCCACGCGGTGTGTGCAGCACTCACCCGAAAGCTCGGTTTCCATTTCAGTGCAACAGAAAGTAAAAGTGATTGAGTGGCGGTGGTGTCTGCCGTCGACCTGCCGGTTTTGAAATAAAGTTTTTTTTCTCTACTGTGATGAAATCAGTAGGTGACAAGTGGGATTTTGACACCATAAGCTGTGACGGTTTAACTGGGAGAAGTTTGGTTTTTTTTATTTCCTACAAAAACACACCGGGACTATGGGCTTTCTTCTGAGGGCATGATAACCACACCGTACTTCCTCCCCTTCTCAGTGCTGCTGAGGGACAGTACCTGTCTGAGTCACTCGGGTTCACAGCCACACGCAAGGAGGCAATAAAATGGAGGAAATTACCATGTTGAAGCGTTTGATGAGAATGGAAGAACTAGAACAAGGCAAACAAAAAAAGAGAAACACCCAGCTTAAAGCTCCCATAGTCCCCATGTCATTGCATTTCCTGCCGGGGGAAACTGCAGTTTCGCTTGTTATTTCTGGACCAACTCCTTCTTCTCAGGAGGTCCCCCCCAGACTGCAATGCTCTTCCGCGAAGCAGGAGGCAGGAGAGGCCCCGTGGAGGTGTGTGTGTGTGAGAGAGAGAGAGAGAGAGAGAGAAAGAGAGAGAGAGCATGAAAAGGGGGCTCTGTGTGCGTGTGTGTGTGTGCGTGTGCGTGTGTGTGTGTGTGTGTCTGTGTGTGTGTCTGTGTGCGTGTGTGTGTGAGAGAGAGAGAGAGAGAGAACGTGAGAAGGGGGCTCTNCAGAGAGTTTGCGTGTGTGTGTGTGTGTGTGTGTGTGTGTGTGTGTGTGTGTGTGCGTGTGTGTGGGAGAGAGAGAGAGAGAGAGAGCGTGAGAAGGGGGGTCTGTGTGTGTGTGTGTGTGTGTGTGTGTGTGTGTGTGTGTGTGTGAGAGAGAGAGAGAGAGAGAGCGTGAGAAGGGGGCTCTGTGTGTGTGTGTGTGTGTGTGTGTGTGTGTGTGAGAGAGAGAGAGAGAGCGTGAGAGGGGGGCTCTGTGTGTGTGTGTGTGTGTGTGAGAGAGAGAGAGAGCGTGAGAGGGGGGCTCTGTGTGTGTGTGTGTGTATGAGAGAAACTGTTTTGGGGGAATTCCAATCTTCTACTTCACAGAAGCCTCCTTCCCCAGAATCATCACAGAGATCTTAAGTTTGGTCAGTTGCCGGCACACTGGGAGCAGCAGGGACCCCAGGTGTGACCCCCCCCCATTTTTTGCACATCTGGAATAAAAATAATCTGTGCTTTTCACTACAGACGTATTCTGTAGTACTTATTCACTCGGCGGAGATGCAGGGAGCATTAAGTCGTGTTTATCTGCCACTCTGGTCCAAGGCTGCTTACAGTGATGGGGAAACTAATGTCACACACACTGTGGGGAGTGTAGAGCCACCACTTCACCTGAGACACAAGCCTTTGGACTGTAGGAAGAAAGCAGAGCGCCTTTGGGACAAGCGTGCAAATTCCCTACCGACTGAGTCAGGATCGAACGCAGGCGCAACTGCACCAGGTACCACCCACAAAGGCACATCAGCAACAGACACAGCTTTACACGCAGACACAGGATGACGAGAGCACGGCCCATGTGTCCGACACCACTGCGTTGCTGGTTCACATCCCTCAATCGGCTGCCTGCAGGAGTGAGATTCAAACAGCAAATACACTGATGATCACAGCACACGGTGATGGACTCATTTATGCAGGAGATCAGGAGAGAAATGGCTCTGAATGAGATGAGTTCGATACCCTTCTTGAATGCTGGGAGGGTTTCAGCAGTTCTGAGGCACAAAAAGACCTCATTCCTCCACATGTGGGCCAAAACTGAGAACCTTCACGCTGTTCATTCTGGACCCCTTGTCAGCAGGACCACCAAGCAGCCAAAGTGCTCTCGCTGCTGGGCTGTTTGCCCTGGCCAGGTCCTGTAGGTATCTGGGTACAGATCCACAGACCATCTGGTAGTGCTGGACTTGACATGGGCAGCTGCTGGGAGTCAGCGGAGGGCAGAGACAGAGGAACTCTTCTCTCACCGCCGCATCTTCCCCTCCTGGGCTTCTATCCAGAGGAAGGACCTCCAGGTCACTGCGGACCCCCAGCACAGTGACTGACACAAGTTCTCCTAACTCACCGGAGAACAATGTAAGTGAGCAGTGGACCCCCCTGTGTCTGCGGAGGGAGCGGCAGCTGCTGCCTCACCTGTTTATTTACACTGGTGACCACACACACGTCAGGTTAATTTAGCTCCGTCTTTTGAGGAGAAGATCAAGTTCCTCCTGTCGTCACGGCACGGGGTGGATGGATCATACGTGTGCTTTTGTGAGCGTTCGCGTGTGTGTGTTTGCGTGTGGGGGGTGTGTGAGGTTAAAGAGGGGGTCTAACTTGGGCAGTGAATTACAGGCATTATAGACGTGTTGAAGGTTTTCAGTTTTATTTCCAGTCAACGGCTGAACCATAAGGAAGCCAAATTAATCCCGACCTCACGGAGAGACACGCACGCTGACCTCCGACACCGCGGCCCCCTCGTGCCGCGCCTGCAAGATGAGGCCGTGAGGTGTGAGGTCCCAGAATCCCACACTCCCAGCCCCACCTCACCCTCTGCCCGTTTCCTCCAGTATGGTTGTTACCGCGACAGGCGATCTCCTCCTTCTGGCCGACTTTCGTCCTGGTCAAACCATCTGTCGGAGAAGCTGAACTTAGTTCGCCGCCGGCGACTGAAGAGCTCAGATGGGGAAGATGGATAAGAAAGTCCCGCCCCTGTTGCCTTGCCAACCCGGCCTCCAGTCCTCACCAAATGCGGCGCGTCACCACCTGAACGGTTCGACCCCATTTAAGCGTCTCCTGCAACTAAAGACGGACCAAGATGCTACGCTAACAGGCCAACGCCTCCTGGCTGCCGACCCCCAGGTGCTGCTGCTCCAGCCGCCACCCGTCACTCTCCGCCGTCTGTAGGTGAAGTTCTAACTCCATCTCGTTTCTCATGTGAGGTGAACAAAAGCTGCTTTGAGATGTTAGTGTGTGTCTGTGTGCAGCGACGGCCCCAAAAACACAGGAGGAAACGCAGAGCTTAGCGAGAACTTCAGCCGCGCTGTGATAGCAACCGCCGATGACATAAAGTTCTGCTCAGCCAGGGCAGGTCCTCGCTGCTCGACACCTGCGCAGGTGACACCGCTGCTGTTGCCGTCCAAGTGGCCGCAGCCTGGCGGGCGGGTCGTGACGGAGGAGGGCAGGCCGTTGACAGGTAGAGGACCTGCTCCCCCTCCTCGTGGTGAACACGAGTGTCACGGAGAGCTGAGGAGCTCCTCGGGCCGCAGTCCTTCCTGTTCTTGTGAAACTGGGTAAATCCTTTACCAGCACCAGAGGAGATGATTTGGTCACATCCTGTAAAGCTGACAGTTTTGCAAGTAAAATTCTCGTCATGTTTTCCATTTGCGATAAATGTATCTGTTACACTTCTTGTGAAACTGTATTGTGGCCATAGAAAAGTTTCCTGTTTTTTTTTTTGCACACACCTATTGCTGGAGTTCTACAAGCCACTTCTTCACATTTTGGTCAGAAGCTATGAGGTCACTGTTCTTCACTGCAGAGGTTCCCCAGGCAGGAGGAACTGACCACATTCCAGGCTCTTCTCAGGCCTCAGCCTGCAAACACGAGATGGTCTTCTGGAGATGGACCTTTCACTTTGGCTGTCAGAACCGGAACATCTGACTGTACGTGACCTTAATAGAACAGAGGCCTTGTTTTTTTTTGGAGAAGGAGAGAGTGAGATGGAAGAGGCCGGTTTTCTGCCTCTAAGCACCTTCATGGCGAAACTCAGACCTGATGCTCACCAGTCTATGGAGATCTGCTGTCCTCACAATGTCCTGCAGGCTGGGCTGGTGCTGCAGAAAGAACTGAAGCCATTGAGATTAGCATCTCCAGTTGCCCGGGGAGCTTTGGGGAGAAGGTGTATCCCTCGCTGTGGAGCTCACACCCCCCTCCATTCTGTGCTTATCATCAACTCCAGATGCAGAAAGAAAACTTGTTCACGCCCAGCATTGCTGGCTGTCCTTCTCACTGTCTGCTGCTGAAAACACGGACTCTCGGATGGGACCACAGGAGCCACAACCAGCTCTCTGGGTGGGACCATGGAGATGAAGACAAGATTCCGTTACCCTCCAAATATCTGCGTGTAGGTGGGTGGTAGGTCATCGTATGTGTGTGTGTGTGAGTAAACAGTTTACTCATCTCCCGCCTCTGCACATACACAGGGCACGAGCAGGAGGCCGACCTACTCAGTTTCAGTTTATAAAGACCTTTTTAGGATTTAACAGCACTTTTAGGTTAATGTAGGGACTGAAAAAGTCACTTAGGGTCAGTTGGGAGAACAAATAGATGGGTGTTGGATCAAACCAGGCCAGAAGTTTCAGCAGAAGCACAAATGATGAGAACAAGGCACTTTGGATAAGTCATGAGAAGGTTTGAGAAGGTGGCGATGGTGGAAGGAGTTGGCGGAAAAAGAAGAAGAGGACGAACAGCAAGCAGATGGACGGAGTCAACCACTGCGATGATGGAATCACCTGTTTTTCTGCACTAAGAATGCAAGCGGAGGAGAGAACTTTCTGGAAGGACTTTGTATACGTGGTCAACGTGAGGGGACACTGACTCAGTGGAACAACAGCTGTGTTTGGGTTTAAGTTAGAAGTGGAAGGGAATGAAAGCTACACAGTACGTTATAAACCCTCCAGAAGAACTCCTTAAACTGCGTCCACCTCCTTACTCAGCACAGCAACACTGAAGACAGTGTGCAGATCCTGGCAGGAGAACCACATCGCTCCTCCAGAGATACTGATCAACGCTGTTCAGGGGTGGAAAGTTTCTGTCTTTTATGGACCTTATGATGGCTCCTCATGTAGAACCTCTGTGGATGACTTTCTGACTTTTGTGCAGGTGGGCACCTACGGGATCTGTGTGCAAGTGCTCCGGAACTTTCCAGAACGACACAAATTCCCTCACGGTCTCACACTGACATCCTCAAGGCTCTTATTATCATTTGAATTAAACCAGACCCACGTCTGCACACAGCTTCACACACACACACACACACACACACACACACACACACACACACACACACACACACACACACACACGAAGAGGGGGGGCAATTTGGCACATTTTGTTTTATTGTTACTCAAGCTTATCTTGATTTCAGCAAAACTGATTCAGTCAGAGGCAGGAAGCTGAAGATCATCCACGTTGCGATGACTGTGGCCCACAGTCAACGTTCTACAGTCTAAGCCATAGTAGAGGACATAAGAGGCCAGGGCTGGTGGAACATCTGCATAACCTGGATCCTGAGCTACAAACCTGCATTAAGCCCTGATGAGATCAAGACAAATATCAACTTCACGACCAGAGGCTGCAGTGGGACATTTAGTCTAACATGCCATCTCCACCCAGGGAGAGCTATTGAAGTGCTGCCCCCTAGAGGAAGGTGGCACACACCACCATGGGACCCTAAAGTGACCCTCTGGCTCCTGGTTCCCCGAGTCGAGTTAATGGCCTGAAACGGCAGGTGCTGCTATTGTCCTGCTGGCGGCTGCTGGCTGTTTGCTCAGCTATGTGTGCCAGTGGATGGAGGAGAAGGAGAGCAAACAGCCCCAAGTGGAGGGCAGGTGCAGCGATGGGCAGGTGTGGCCTTAATGGAGCAATTTTTATTATTTTAAACTTATAAGCACTTTATTGTTATTGTTTTTTACAGGTATGAGTGGTATTACCGCGACGTTTTTATCTACCAATCTGCCGGTCTGTCCAGCCATAAAATATAACGCAGGTAAACTATCTTTTTTCATATTTGTTTAATTTTAATATTATTATATTGTAATATGTATAATCCTGTCAGGAAATCAAACCTGCACTTACAGGGCGTTGCAAAAGTATTCAGGCCCTCGACAAAATCACAACAAACGACGATTTAATATTTCCATGTGATATTTTAATTCAGAATAAGAAATATTCCATTTTTTCCACAAGTATTCAAACCCTTGAGCCGAATAATTTGGCCGCAGTTAGAACAACAGGTTGTTTTGGGTCAGGGCCCCCCCGGGTTCTGGCTCCGACTCGGACGGCAGTTTTCAGGTCGGGCTGCAGATTCTCAGTCGGATTCAGTGGAGGACTTTGACCAGGTCGCTGTAGGACACTAACGTTCTTCTTCTGAAGCTCCTCCAGGAGAACTTTGCCCTTGTGTTTGGCATCACTGTCCTGTTGAAGGATGAAATTTCAGCCCGATTTTCAGTCCTTAGCCGATTGTAACAGGTGCTCATCTAGTACTTTACAAGCTTTCCATAAAGTCCAAAAGTTTGATTTTTGTTTCCTCAACACAGCACCTTTGGTCATTTTCCACACTCCAGGCCAGCTTTGAAAAGCTTCTTTTTGACCAACGCTTTCCTTCTTGCCACCCTGCCATACAGGCCGCTTTTCTGGATTGTTCCGGAAACGGTGCAGCGATGCACATTGTCTCCTCCTGCAGCCCCTGACCTCTGCATCTCTTTCAGAGTCGATGTCGTCACTTTCACTTCTTACCGGTTTCCTTCTCACCTGAGCGCTCGGTTTGGAGGGACGGCCTGATGTGGGCGGCGTCGGGGTTGTGTGACGCTTCTTCCGTTTTTGATGATGGAGGAAACTGGACTCACAGGGATGTTCAGGGCCTTTTACATTTTCTGCACTCCTCCACATCTGTACTTTCTGATGAATTCTTCTCTGACTTTCTTTCACAGCTTTCTCCCACAGCGACTGCACAGACAGTGTTTTAATCTCGAAATCTATGGTTCGGTGCAGGACAGTCAACTAACTGGGTGGCTCCTTTAGGTCATTTTTGCACATAACAAAGTTATGATGATCCACAACGAGAGGGGTTGAATACTTAGGCAAACAGCATCTTTCAGTTTTTCTTGCGACAATATTATGTGACGCAAAGCTCAGGTTGACTTATAAAAACCCGCCATGAACATTTTTATTTTGAACTAAAATGTCACATGGAAAGAAACTGTGAGAGTTAAACTGAAGACATTCTCTGTTTAACCATTCTCTATCTTCAGCCATGAGTTCACTGAGTTCAATAAGTTGAAGATGTTTGTGGCCAATACTGTTTATTAAGTTCATAGAGTTCATGACTGTTTATGGTAACGTGCCTAGAACGTTGCAATGTTCAAAGGATGTTGACGTGCCGGTTGTTGCTACGTTCAAGTTACTTCTGTTTAACTACTGTTTTGGTGAACTATTGTTAGCTCAGGAATATTAACTACTGATGTCTATTGTTACTATGAGTGCGTAGTTTGCGTTCATCAACTATCATGTTTATGGTTACCATGGTTTGTTTAACTGTTACTATGGGCTCATTCGATGTATGAAAGCGACGTTAATTGTCACGCCTGTTGAGGAACTGGGCGACGCTGTTTGAGGGCACAGGTTTCTCCCCGTTGGTACTGGCCGATAAAAGGTTTCTGGATGCACGGTTTTAGTGTCAATTTCCTGTAGATGGAAAAATTTCTTCGACAAACCACCAAAGCACCATTTTGTTGGGGGGGGGGGTGTGAATACTTTTGTGTGTGCACGGAGGACAAGAGAACTTCTGGGGAAAATGTGTTGTTGGTAGTTTTAAAAAAGGAATTTAGAAAACATGTTGAGATTAAAGCGACGTTTTCCCAGGTGCGTCTCACTCAAGATCGGAATGGTGTGTAAAGTTCTTCAGCCACACGACCCCCAGCTCGAGCCCCTCAGAGGTCTCCTCTCCTCAGGAAAGCAGCCGCAGTGAAAGTGCAGTGAATTTGAGCCGAAATTAAAACGGAAACCACGACAAACTGTTTCGAGGGAGAACAATATGACAGTAAATCTGGCCCTTTTTTCGGCAGACTCTCATCATATGAGGGAAGTGGGAAGAATTTATTAACTGCACCACATAAAAGTCTCATATAAGATAAATGTGTATTAAAGTTTGGTGGCACGGACAACAGGAGGTGACACTGAGACACAGGTGCTCTTGTCATCAGCAGTTTAGACTGACAGATTCCGCTGCGGGTGCCTTTGCCACAGTGTGAATGAAACCTCTTGCAGTGCAGAGTTTTGTTTATGCTGAAGATGCCCATGTGTGAACACAGGATCTGAACCCTGCACAAACCTGGCGGGAAACACACGATACACAAGAGACTTGCAGGGGGTCTGAGGGAGGACCGGAGTGTCGCTGCGTTTATCTTGGCCGCCGTGGGCTGAACCGGCCGAGCTTATTTACCGCAGCGCAGCGTGTCAACACCCCGGCACGACCTGCAAGGGCGATTTAAGGCCCCACCGAATAACACATGAAGGCCACACAAGGTTGCTCTGAGCCACATGCCGTCTGCGTGAAGTTTCCAAACTGGGGGCTCGACAGCACAAACACTCAAACACTGGCACATATTCAGCTTCCTTACATTCACACAGCGGAAAGATCAGACCATTCAGTAACCAAACTACTGAAATACCACGTTTAACCTTTGGTTCAAACAGGACTGAGTAAAGTGGCCTCTGTCGGGTGAACAGCTCTGGAGATGTGATGGTTCAGTTATGGCTCATTTATACTTCCACCTGCTTATCTTCACCATCTTATCGACTTGTTCATCTGTTCATTCCCAGCTGCCCCAGGTCGTCTGTGTTTCGTTTACTGGGTTTGATGGTCCAGGAGAAACTGCATTTCATTCTGTCTTGTATAAGTGCACAATGACAATAAAGGGAACTCTGAACCTTAAGGGACACTGTTATGTAGAGAATATGAGAGAGGGAGACCTTGGTGTGAGTTTTGGGCAGCGATCAGTCCAACGGGTCCAGCTGGGTCCCGCACTTCCTGAGGGTCCTCCTGACGTACGGCACGGCGTCCTCTCTGAACCACTGGCGCCGGTACGAGATGAGCATGACGTCCCGCAGCAGGCTGTGCTCTCGCCTCCTGCAGCTCACAGGCAGAAATGGAACAGAGAAACTCAGTGGAGAGTGTTGGTCTGAGGTACAGGAGACCCTGTGACAGTCGTCTTCTGCCTCTTCTCTCCAGACACTGTCACAGTTTTACCCAGAGAGACTCAACACTGATAACTTTATGCTACACAGTAACATACAGCTGGACTCAGTGACACACAGTGACACATTTGGACACAGTGACACACAGACTGCTCTCAGAGCAGTTCATCATTCGGTTCCCCTGGTTGCTCACAGTTGTCTGAAGATGTCCTTCATCTGCAGGAGTCCGTCGTCACAGTCGTTCGGCACAGGGGGGCTGCGGGGGCTTCCATGGGGGGCAGAGCTGTGAAGGCAACACTCTGAAAACACAGAACAGGACAACAACTGACTGCGACCGGATGCAGGTCAAGAGTCACGTATTAAATGCGAACACACTCTGCTCTGAGGTAAACGCTGCACCGACTCCAAATGTCCTGCAGGGGTGGCACTGCATGTCCTGATGACGTGGGGGGGCAGTTCTCCCTGAACTCACCTGCCGGGCAGCGCTCTGACACCCGGTGCGACACAACCAGCATCTCCGGGCTCGCGCTCAGGCCGTCTGGGTGACCTGGAGAGCACCTTCCAGAACCTGCTGCATTCAGCAGCTCCTCCACCTTCTCCCTCAGACGCGCGTTCTCCGCGCTGACCTGCAGGGGGCAGCAGAGAGGCACAAACAATCCAGCAAGCGGCCCGGAAGTCCGAACACGTCAGCGCGGATTTAACTCGAGAGAAAGAGAAAAACATACCTTTTTCTGACGCTTTTTTCTTTCTTCTATTTGTACCACTAATTCATCCTGTTAAAGAGACGAAATGTACAGCGAGTCACTGGTCACCGGCCTGCACTGCGTAGTCAGTCGCTGTACTGTGTAGTCGGTCGCTGTACTGTGTAATCGTTCACTGTACTGTGTAGTCGGTCGCTGTACTGTGTAGTCGGTCGCTGTACTGTGTAGTCAGTCGCTGTACTGTGTAGTCGGTCGCTGTACTGTGTAATCGTTCACTGTACTGTGTAGTCGGTCGCTGTACTGTGTAGTCGGTCGCTGTACTGTGTAATCGTTCACTGTACTGTGTAGTCGGTCGCTGTAACTGTGTAATCAGTGGCTGTAACTGTGTAGTCGGTCGCTGTACTGCGTAGTCGGTCGCTGTAACTGTGTAATCAGTGGCTGTAACTGTGTAATCGTTCGCTGTAACTGTGTAGTCGGTCGCTGTACTGCGTAGTCGGTCGCTGTACTGTGTAATCGTTCACTGTACTGTGTAGTCGGTCGCTGTACTGTGTAATCGTTCGCTGTACTGTGTAATCGTTCACTGTACTGTGTAGTCGGTCGCTGTACTGTGTAGTCGGTCGCTGTACTGTGTAATCGTTCACTGTACTGTGTAGTCGGTCGCTGTACTGTGTAGTCGGTCGCTGTACTGTGTAATCGTTCACTGTAACTGTGTAATCGGTCGCTGTACTGTGTATTCGGTCGCTGTACTGCGTAATCGGTGGCTGTAACTGTGTAATCGTTCACTGTAACTGTGTAATCGGTGGCTGTACTGTGTATTCGGTCGCTGTAACTGTGTAATCGGTCGCTGTACTGCGTAATCGGTGGCTGTAACTGTGTAATCGTTCACTGTAACTGTGTAATCGTTCGCTGTACTGCGTATTCGGTCGCTGTACTGCGTAGTCGGTCGCTGTAACTGTGTAATCGGTGGCTGTAACTGTGTAATCGTTCGCTGTAACTGTGTAATCGGTCGCTGTACTGTGTAATCGGTGGCTGTAACTGTGTAATCGTTCGCTGTAACTGTGTAATCGGTCGCTGTACTGCGTAGTCGGTCGCTGTAACTGTGTAGTCGGTCGCTGTACTGCGTAGTCGGTGGCTGTAACTGTGTAATCGGTCGCTGTACTGTGTAATCGTTCGCTGTACTGTGTAATCGGTGGCTGTAACTGTGTAATCGGTGGCTGTACTGTGTATTCGGTCGCTGTACTGCGTAGTCGGTCGCTGTAACTGTGTAATCAGTGGCTGTAACTGTGTAATCGTTCGCTGTAACTGTGTAGTCGGTCGCTGTACTGTGTAGTCGGTCGCTGTACTGTGTAATCGTTCGCTGTAACTGTGTAATCGTTCGCTGTAACTGTGCAGTCGGTCGCTGTACTGTGTAGTCGGTCGCTGTACTGTGTAATCGTTCGCTGTAACTGTGTAGTCGGTCGCTGTAACTGTGTAATCGGTCGTTGTACTGTGTAATCGGTGGCTGTAACTGTGTAGTCGGTCGCTGTACTGTGTAATGGGTGGCTGTAACTGTGTAATGGGTGGCTGTAACTGTGTAATCGGTGGCTGTAACTGTGTAGTCGGTGGCTGTACTGTGTAATCGGTGGCTGTAACTGTGTAATCGGTGGCTGTACTGTGTATTCGGTCGCTGTACTGTGTAATCGTTCGCTGTAACTGTGTATTCGGTCGCTGTACTGTGTAATTGTTCACTGTAACTGTGTAATCGGTGGCTGTACTGTGTATTCGGTCGCTGTACTGTGTAATCGGTCGCTGTACTGTGTAATCGATGGCTGTAACTGTGTAATCGGTGGCTGTACTGTGTATTCGGTCGCTGTACTGTGTAATCGTTCGCTGTAACTGTGTAATCGGTCGCTGTTACAGTGTGATCATTCACTGTAACTGTGTAATCGGTGGCTGTACTGTGTAATCGGTCGCTGTAACTGTGTAATCGGTCGCTGTACTGTGTAATCGGTGGCTGTAACTGTGTAATCGGTGGCTGTACTGTGTATTCGGTCGCTGTAACTGTGTAGTCGGTCGCTGTACTGTGTAGTCGGTCGCTGTAACTGTGTAGTCGGTCGCTGTACTGTGTAATCGTTCGCTGTACTGTGTAGTCGGTGGCTGTAACTGTGTAATCGGTCGTTGTACTGTGTAGTCGGTCTCTGTACTGTGTAGTCGGTGGCTGTAACTGTGTAATCGGTCGTTGTACTGTGTAGTCGGTCTCTGTACTGTGTAGTCGGTGGCTGTAACTGTGTAATCGGTGGCTGTACTGTGTAATTGGTCGCTGTAACTGTGTAATCGGTGGCTGTACTGTGTAATTGGTCGCTGTAACTGTGTAATCGGTGGCTGTACTGTGTAATCAGTCTTGATCACCTTCTCCCTGCTCAGTTGTGCTACAGTGAGGGTCACACTCTCCTTCAGCTTCTCATACTTTTCTCTGATCTCCTGAAGCTCCACTGATTGCGTCTCCTTCATGAACGACAAGAGAAGAGCAGCTGGGTACCAACATGCTAATGCTAATGCTAAGCCAGTACAATTAATCACCCCCTACCTGTTGCTGGACCCGCCCTGTTTCTGGTACCTTCTGTTGCTCCAGGCTTTGAAGCAGCAGTTGGTCCTTCTCCAACTGGGACTTCAGGTCCTGAAGCTCCAGTGCTGCTCTGCAACCCAGGGGGTCCTGTAGCACCTCCTTCTTGTCCCCACTGTCCTCTTTTAGCACCTCCTTCCTGTCCCCACTGTCCTCCTGTATCACCTCCTTCTTGTCCCCACTGTCCTCCTGTATCACCTCCTTCTTGTCCCTACTGTCCTCCTGTATCACCTCCTTCTTGTCCCCACTGTCCTTCTGTAGCACCTCCTTCCTGTCCCCACTGTCCTCCTTTAACACCTTCTTCTCACTCTGTAGCCTCTCCTAGGGAACAGAAAAATGACCACAGGGTGGGGGAGTCATGTCCAGATGTCATCATGTGTCACCTTGTGTCACAGTATAACCAAGCAGCATTGTGTGACCAGAAGTCTCCGTGTGCCTGTCCCTCTCCTCTTCTGGCTCTCTACTGCCCCCCTCCATCTGCTCACCTCCCAGAACCAGCTCAGACCCCCCTTGAGGTTGTCACCCCGTGTTTAAAATAACCAGAAACCCGACAACAGCCATCTGAAAAAAAAACAGTTAATACGATTACATCATGGGTTCGAATCCCTCCAGTCTGGGCAGCGATACGGAGCAAAGAGGAACCAAACAAAACGGCACAAGTACAACTTTTTTCCAAAAATCTGCATCCCTTCTGAGTCTCTGAGGAGCATCCCATAATCCACTGACACACCTGAACGGACAGTACGACCCCATGTAGTGTAATGTTGTGTAGAGTAACTGAAATCTCCATGGAAGAGATGGTTGATGGTTAATCTTCCCACCTCCGCCCCCCTCCTGCGCTGCACTGTGTCTGTGGAGCAGTCAGTATGTTTTCAGACTGGATTCTCTTTTCATTCAGGTTATTTAAAACACCGAAGCGAAGCAGTGGTGATTTATACACCTGTCTGCTTGAAGGTGTCATTCCAAATGACAGAAGTTCCCGAGATACCCTGCACCCCTCCCACCTTACACACAGGCACTGTCTCCGTGCCCCTTGCAGGCCCCCCACGCTGTTCCTCAGCAGCTCTGCTCCGCAGTCGGGCCTCCAGCAGCGCCACCTGCTGGCTCAGCTCCTCCTTGTCCCTGTGCATCTGGATGATGTACTTGTCGTACTCCTGCCGGATGGCCCGTTCTTTCTGGCAGGTGGGACAGTCCACAGCGGTACCAGAGGACAGGTGTACCACGGGCCTGGGCAGCCTCTCCCGCCCACCGGCCTCAGGGTCCTGGACCCCCAGCGTGGAGCGTGAGAGAGATGGCCATCCCTCTGTCAGCCCTGGCTTGTCCAGCGGGGGGAGGAGGAACCTCTGCTCCCTCTCATCCGGCCGCCTTGGGGTGTGGCAAGTGGACGGAGCCGCAACAGGCAGGGTGGGAAACAGGCCGGGTGGCAGGTGTGCCTGTTAAACGTACGTCACGCAGAGCAGCCAATCACACTTCAGCAGGGGGCGGGACTTCAGACCAAAAGGTTTGCCTTTATTGACGTTCATATTTCACTGTAAATTAGATGTCTTATTGAGCTGTCTGCACATTATGTTGATTTAATCGATCATTTTAACTGGTTTCATTAAAGAATTGTTTTTAATTATTGTGATTTGATGTCTAATTGGTTTTTAACACCAGTATGTTTTACTTAGAACTGATGTGGAATTTCATTTTCTGCTTTAATCTCGAACGTGTTTTACTTTGCATTTATGTGCGTGTGAAATCTGCATGCGAATTGACTTGGTTTGAACGTGTGATTTAATGTATAATATGGAATTTAACTAATTTTGTTACTGCAACAAAAATCTACTTAAAACTGCTTCAGGTAACTGATGTAGCTTAGTGGTACCTGCACAACATACTGCTGTGTGCAGTTAACGTACGAATTTGAGTTCGATGACAATAAAATATCTTTTAAAATGTATATTTATGTATAAAAGTGCCACTGTGTCAAAATGATTTTAAAAATGTGGTACATGATGCACTGGAACAAGTCCACCCTCCCCCTGTGATGACGCTCAGCACCTTCCTGTCTGCCGCTGAGGCCGGGTGAGCTGGGTGTCTACCTGGGCCGTCTTTTGGACACCCTGTCCCTGCCGTACTTTGTGTCTGGAAAAACAAAGGGATCGCTGCAGCGATGGCCTTTTAAGGTCAAAGAAAAGCTTTTATTTGTTACTGTGTCTGAGAGGTGAAATCCAGTGGTCCTGTTTGTCATCACTTGTCAATAACCAATCAATCAATATAGGGTTTTAGGGGTCCAGAGGCTTTGGACGGATGGGACCCGGATGGGACACCTGTCCACTGCAGGGCAGTCACACACTCGCTCACACACACACACACACACACACACACACACACACACAGTACAATCAGTTTAGAGCCGCCAACTCAAACAAAACACCCATGTTTGGACTGTGGGAGGAAACCAGAATACCTGCAAAAACCCACCTGAACTCGGGAAAAATGATTCTAGCCAGGAGGCACATTTATAACACAAATAAAGCGGCATTAATGTGGCTGGCAATGGGGACACCTGGGTGTCTGAACCTCTTCGGTTGGCTGGAGGCAAGGGGCAGGGTCATTATTTCTACCTGTTCAGGTGACTGGAGGGCAGAGGGGGTCCCACCTGTAGAGGGCAACAGCGGAGCTGACGCTCAGGGATGGCCATGGCTCGCCTGGCGAGCTGGAGACAATTGAGCGCCTCCTTGATGGATGTGGGGTTTGAAGATACCGTTACGACCAGCGACGTTCGGCAGTTCCCCCCTAAGCTGGAGTACGTGGGGGAGGGGCAGTTACCACACTGCTGGGTGTCAGGAGGGGCCAAGTTGCCCGGTGAAGTGAAGGCAGAGTGTCTCACCAGTCCTTCAGAACCCTAGTGAGCTTGGACTCCCTGTAGGGCACGTGGTGGCAGCCGGCTGTGCTGAGCGCCAAGATCACCTGCAACGAGAGACAGTCCGGCACTTTCCGCTCGGGGCCATTGTCACATTGCAGGGGTCTGGGGCACTGGGGGGTGTCGTGGTCAAGCTGCTGTCACTGGTCCCAGGTTTGAATCCTACCTCCTGATGTAGCATCATGTTAGGGTCCTTGCTCTGAACTGTATAAATATAATGTAAGTTGCTTTGGAAAAAAGTGTCAGACAAATAGAGACACTCATCCCCCATCATCCAGTCGTGGTTTATACGTTAAAAAGGGGGATTTAAATTATTTCTTCCATTATTTGTTAAGGGGCAAAAACTCTAGTTTGTTTCAAGTCCCTCCCAAGTTCATCGTGAATGATGTCTAATGTCACAAAGCAACTTTACTGGAAGACAATAAAAATCTTCATAGTTTGTTCCCGGCAAATAATTTGAAAAGAACTCATTTCAATTTTTTATCTGAACACATCAGCAAATGTATGAATGTGGTTGCAAACCAGGCTCCTCACCTCTCTGTGTTTCAAAGTTTTTTAAAATCAACATTTTGAACCGAGGTGAGAACAATGAATTTCCACTTTATTTCACTGTATTTTACACTGAACTTACTTTTTGCTCTAAATTATGAATTTTATAGTCCAACACATATAAAGTAGTAATAAAAAAGAGTGGAGTAAAAAGAGGGCTGTGTGTTATAATGAATGAATGAACGGTTAGAAAATCAAAGCACAGTTACACAGAGCAGAGGATCAGAGGTGCTCGTGCTTGACCTGAACTGAGTTAAACGTACATTTCCAAACACGGCCAAAGAGCGCTTGAGGATCTTGGCCTCCTGAGGGTTTTCTTGCACCACAGGGGCCACTCTCTTACTCTCCAGCGGGGAGCCACTGTGGGGGGGGAGCTGCGGGATCGACAAAGACAGATGAGTGAGTTTTAAAGCTCTTCTGACTGCAGGTGGCAGAAACATTGTCAGCCACCATTTTATTGGTTTAAACCCAATGCCCTGGAGCCCAGCCGCAAAGCAGTAAACCCTTAACACCAAGGCCACTGCCTAAATGCACAAACAGAAACTGGCCTGTGTGATCAGGAAGGACCAAGCATGTGGTCTTGGCAAACGGCAGCGGTTATGACCACAGCCAGTTCTCCGGTCGCACCTTCCCTGGGCTGGCGAGATCCACCTGAGGACAAGCAGACAGTGTGGACATCAGTGCTCGTGGGCAACCTGGATCTGGCCACACCTGATGCTGTTAGGACTGTTAGCATCACCAACATCGGTAATATCCCACAATCCACGGCCACTGAAACCCCTTACCAGTGTAAGCTTGCTGGCAGCCACCAGTCCCTCCTCACCTGAAACATGAACAGCAAAGTCAAATGATAAATATCAGTAATATGTTGAAAAGTGATGATATGTGATAAGTTCAGTGATACTGGACAGATGGATGTCTGACATTATTTGCGAGGCTCTGGGGTCACAGGTGAGCAGCATCACCGGCGGAGCCACTCGGGCCAGTTACAGGCGTGTGAAACATGGTACATGGGAGTGAGCAGCAAATGTCACAGAAAATGTCTTCAAAAGATCCCTTTATAGGAAACCGGATTCTGAATAATGACTTGAAAACACAACTTGGGCCAGAAGATGACATGTAACACGAACTGTCACTTTTACTCCTAAATCAAACCATATTATTTTTGGTTATTGCTGGACGTGTAATAAATCAAATTTTTTGTAAGTTGGGTTTATATGTTTGTCTGACACCATCCACCATACAAACTGCATTAAAATGAAAACTCATTCCAAATAACCAAATTTTTAAAAAATGTCTCCACAACCTCCCGTTAACGTTCCCATGAACACATCCCGTCTTCAGCTTTCTTTATTATCTACTCAGTCAGTTAAACCTTAGCAATACAGATGTGGAATTTATTCACTGTTTTGGCCCAGTAAAAATTTTAATCAACATAAAATGAAAGGAAATTAAAAAAAATACCTTTACTGCGCAAACCCCTAATGCCAGCTGTTGACCGATTCCTGCTGTAAACACGTGCAACGTTTTTCCTGCCGTTATTGAGCACAAGGGAACAATAAGACTGGGGAAACTGCGGAATATTCTGCCCCATTCTCATCCTGGCATCTAACGGCTGGATGCGGCAAAACTGGCTGCTTTTGCTCCACAGCTGAAAAAATTTTAGAAAATAACCCAGAAAGAAGAAAATAGAGTTGAGAAGAATCGGGTAGAGGAGTGTTTTGCAGTGTAGGCGTACACACACCCTCACCATGGTTGACGACCAAGATGTTGAAGATGAGGTGGCTTCTGCTGGCAAACTCTCCTCTGGACACCCCTGTGAGTGAGAGAAGAAGCAGGGTGATGCTGGCTGTGAGGACCGGACCCCCTGTCAGGAATGCGGCTCAAGAACACACCTGAGTGCCGGTTGATGGCTCCCCGTTGGTAGAGCTGCACCAGAGACTGGGCTGAGTCCACCTCCACCTCCTTCAAACCCTCCAAGAGCAAGCAGTCATCTCCCTCGTGGATGCGACACACCTCTGCTGGGTGGCTCTCCTGCGGGAAAGAGAGGTAGGTAGGTGTCACCTGATCACTGTAAAATTTGAAAAAAAGAATTCTTTTAAAAAATGAAGAGGGAACAGACTAACCAGAAGGTCGTAGATCTTCTCGTTTGAGATGTGGAAAAAAGAGACTGTGACCCTGCGGTTGGCTGCTTGCGAAGCTGGTCATGAAAGTCAAGGATCCAGAGATCTTACTGCTGAAGAGGGAAACACTCACAGGCTTAAAAAGATATGGAAGCTGAGGCTTCCTGGGGCTCATAGCAGCTCTCCTCTTGTCAAATAGGCAACATATGACAGAGTGAAACCCTCACAGGAAATAATACCCTCACATTTATAGAGCTGGGTAATTTTTACCGTATTATTTCAGGGTAAGAACCTTGATCAAGGGCACTACCTCAGGGCTGCTCGCCATCTTTCACATTTCTTTTGTAGGCTATCTCCCTGAACAAAGGATTCTGGGAAACAACACAGAGCTCAGATGGAGGATACAGCTGAAAATATCCTCTGCAGCCCAGGCTAGAATTCCCCTCGCGGCACCAGTCCCACTTCCCAGCAGGCCACGGGGCGGGCCCCCAGCAAGGGAGCCATAGGTGATGACATAGCCGTTGAAGCCCAGCATGAGGGCCCCCACCAGGGGCTGGGATCAGGTGCAGACACACATGATGAACTTTTTAAGATCATCTCACCAGAACAACAACCTCCCAGGTGACTAGTTTTAAAGGTTACCTTCACCGTGGCATCGTAGATGTCCTTCTGGGATGTGGTTTCATCCCATACGGCATCAAACTCCATGGTGTGTGGCTGGTGTCCCTGCACACACGATGTGTGTCACGTGTCACATGTCACTGATGATAAATCAATCTTCTGATGCAATTCTCCTGCCACACACTCTGAGCCCCATAATGTTCATGTGTCCATCTGTGATCCTCACCCTTCCCGTGTCAACGACCAGCTGGTTGGGTCTTTTTGCTCTTATGATACTTTGTGCATCTCCTACAAGATGCAAAAATATATTTAAAAAAAAACAATCCAGTTCAAACAAATATCATTACTGAATATCCAACACTGATCGTGATTTTTAACAGGTATCTATAGAACATTCAAAGGAATAAACTGCATCTAATAATGGATAAACCAGGGCAACTCATCAAACAACATCTGTCTACAGGTGAACAATTTGTTCTACATCCAGCAGGTAGTCTACTGCGGTACAGTAGAATGGTAGCATAAAAACATGGTGAGGGGAGTGAAACAGCACCTCTCCTAGAGTCCCGCTGCTCTTGAGGACATAGTCGGACAAACACCTGAAAATTCTTCCTTTGTGTCCTGCTCCTTTCCATCAAGTGGCTGGTGTGGTGCTGCTTGAAACACCTGGATTGAGAAACACCTGGACTGAGAACCACCTGCATTGAAGGGATCATGAAAGGATTATAACCACAGTTTAAAAATGCAAAGTGTGAAATAGCAGGACCAATACTCAGAATTTTTTCTACGGTACATTTGATCATTTGATTTTTATGTCATCTATGCAGCTGTGCTGTGAATCAAAGCACAGTTACTGCGGTTGCAGTTCAAGGCAGAAATAGCTGCTGTATAAAATGGGTCAAACACTATAAGCTGCTTTGCATAAAATTGCTAACAATAAAATGATGAGCAGGTGGCAACTAGGAAGAAAGACTTTCACTTAAAAGAGATCTGATCACCACCCACTATTGTATGGTAAGATCAGACACACGCATCTGTAATAATAATAATAAGAAGGAGGAGAAGAAGAAGGAGAAGAGGAAGTGCACGGAAAATCTGTGTCAGGATCTTGCCCTGTAAGCAGGGATGAAGGAGAATTTTCCCGGGCTCAAACGCTGCTCCATTATTACTGACTTGCTAAAGTGAATGAACACTGACGAAACTCACAAATCGCAAAAACTGTGATAAAAACGCTACAAACTTGGAACATTTTTAGCCAAAAGTGCCAAAGGACGACTTACCAGGCCGATGAAAAGCGTCTCTTTCTGGGGGACAGCAAGCTACTGGCCCTGCGTGGGGGCATCGGTTCCACTGTCCTCCACTGACGCCCCTCCTTGAACTCACAGCGACAATCATTAACCACCACGGACAATGTCTGCATACCAGACGTGAGCCTTTCAAATATTAAACACTCTGTGAGGTTCTGGATGACAGCAGAATAAAACACTGAACCACTTTTAAGTGCCGCACTCAGGGTGAATTCTCCTTTTTTTCTGAGAGCGGTTTTTTTACGCCAAGCTGTTTAGTACCCAATTAAACTACATTTTAACGTGTGACACCAAAAACAAAAACTGTGAACTCGGTCGTCACTGCGTGTGGCTATTCTAAAGGGCCATAAATATTCCAATATGCCATCATAACCCTTCTTCATGTGGAGAGGTATTTACGGTACTTTACCATATCGCACCACCCCTTTCTCAGTCTGTTTATGAATTACTGAAGGAAACAGCAGGTGGGGTCTGCAGCAGGTGGTTGTAATTGTTAACTAGGCTGAAAACACCCAGGTTTGAACCCACCTCCTGCTTGAGAACCCCCTCCCCTGCACTGTCCACGCTACTTTCTCTGAAATGATACGGCAAAAATGACTCAACCGTATAAAAGGGAAATAGAGACCTGGGGACAACTGAGCTCCCACCTTCACGATGGGGGTTTCTAACATGCTAACTCTTTACTCTTCACCTTCCCGACCTCTCATACCTCACGTCCACACCAAGCTTCTGCCCCCCCTAGTTGACCACGGCAGACAAAGCGCAGGGCACCCAAAGCCCCCCCCCCCGCCTGCAGGGAGACAGCGGAGCAGCTGGAGCCTCACACAACCAGCTGTGATGCTGTGACAAATGGTGCATCGCTCTAGGTGCCATCTTGACCCCCAGGATCTCTACTGTGGATCAGCCGACACAGCAGACCTAAGGGACCTTTGGGTTGGAGTTTAAAGCGTTATTTAGGTGATGCAAACTGTGAGGTTTGTACACTTCGACTGTATCAGTTCCAGGTAAGTTTCTCGATCAAGGCTACCATTGCAGGAGGTGGAATTTGAACCTGGGTTCTTCGAGGATAAAGTGGCAGCACTAATATTTATGCCATCTGTTGGCACAGTTCAGAATTCCTGACCCCCAGCTGGTTTGAAGTGTCAGCTGTCATCACGGTCCCGCCCACACGAGCGGGAATGGCGCCTGGGACAGGAGGAAACTCTTTTATTAGAAGCTTCATTTATTAGAGAACTGAAAAAGATCTGCCACCTTCTCTGCGATGTAAACATGGCGTGAGGAGTCGCTGCTGCATTACTTTTAAATGTTGTTGACATTTTCTACGAAAACAACCTACTGCACCACACAATAAATACTTTAAACTGATTTATTAACCTTAAGCGACTACGGTGTCAGAAATAAGTTTAGTTTTCAGTCTGTTTTCAATTAAGAATAAATTTATGTTCTGCACGTGTATATTGTTCACATATTTGTTGTCGTAAATAATAACACAGCACAAGATAATGTCAAATAACATTTCTGTCATACAGATAAGAAGAGGAGGCTTAGGAGAAGCAGAAGGCGCCGAGGGGAGGAGTGTGTGTTGATGTTGGCAGCTGCTGCTAATCCCTGTCGGGTGAACTGATCACACGACAAAGGTATNGAGTGTGTGTTGATGTTGGCAGCTGCTGCTAATCCCTGTCGGGTGAACTGATCACACGACAAAGGTATTCTATACCCCCCCCCCCCCACACACACACACACAGACGACGCATCCAAACACCCAGATCCTCCAGCCCTAAACTGAACTGGACCAAAACTGTGCAGGTAAACACCTTGTACACCACTCTGATGGTTTCCACTAGACTGGACAGCTGGTGGCTTTGAGACCCAAGAATGTTCTGGTTGGTGGTCATTAAGCCCCTAAGTGTTTGTCTTGACCTCACATGGAAAACAGCAGCAAGGAGAAACAATAGTTACTTTGCACCCATTGAGCTGCGAAACCAAACAGCCTGATGAGAGGTTCAAAGATCCTCGCTTCTACTGACATCTCTGCCTACTTGCAAGGGCAGCCATGACCTCTGACCCCCAGTGATGCCACACCCTCACGTGTTGCTTCTAATAAGTGGCCAGGGACTCGTGCAGCAGAGCACAGCAGCTACTGTCACGCTTGTTCTCATGTGACTCATTTTTATATGGTGTCAGCAGGTGGCGTAGTGGTTCAGGTATCTTCTTGGCATCAAGTAGCAAACACGATGCCACCCCTTAGCCCGGCTGCATGTTTTATAGTAATAGGTAAAAATAAAATAACGGGGACAAAAAGAAAACAAATAAAGGAATAAATAATTTAATATAAGAGAGAATATTATTATTAAGAATGCACTTTATGATGAGGAAATACCCATTTAAATACAGAATTACTTAAAGTGTTACTTTAACTTTCCTGTTCTGACGTAAACTGTGCTGAACAACACTAGGTGGCGCTGGCCCTTTGTTTGTTCCATAGAAATCAGTCAAACACTCATTGCCACTGTTACATAATGTCATTTAATGACAGTCATTCCTACAGGGTCCCTCTTCACACTCCTTACATAACATATCGCCGAGGCTCTGAGAGGGCAGTGCTCCCCACACACACAGCCCGGCCTCTGCGGCCCCCTCCTGCCCTGCAGAGCCCATCAAAGCTACATTATTTTGGTCATTTCAACTACACGGAGCTTACACAACACTCATGACAGCTGTTTTCACTTTCAAACTCGACAGTAATTTAATGTCTAAATAGTGAGAGGACCTGTAAAGTTGCATAGAGCCTTTTGAGAAATGAGCAAAGTTATAGCATCGGTCATTCTTCACAGATCCGCGCGCACACACACACACACACACACACACACTGACACACACGCGGAGCTGAGGTTTAAGCCAGAGGCCAACTCAGATCAGCCCCTAAAGTGATGTAATAATAATACATGCAAATAGGCAGCCAGAACCAGACAGAACAAGATCTGGCTGGTCAGGTCCTGAGCAACGCACCTTTGCTGTCATGTGTGCATGTGTGTGTGTGAGATTGTGTGGCTCTGAGGAAATAAAGACGATGCCCAGCTTGGGGCAACCACAGCAATTTACCCATTTATACAACAGTGTATTTCTGACAGTGTCAGTTCAGGGCAAAGTAGGGTCTTGCGGTAAATTGGATTCAAACCCAGGCCCTTTGAGTGGAGGGTGACAACACTAATCACTACGACCCCTGCTGCCCACTCTTGACCCTCCTTTGACCGTGTGTGAGAGAGTGCAGTAAAATCCGTTTATTACTCCCCACCCCCAAAGAGTTAAAGAAGCTCAGCAACACCGGTTGTACAAGATGCAGCATTTCCCTCAGGATACACAGCCAGTACAACACAGCCATGTATGGTTATGTGTGAGACCACCTAAAAAAAGAAAGAATGAACCTAAAATCCCAGGGTGACAGTAGTCAGACACTGAAATGAAGCTAGTTCCTTTTCCTACAGTGCTGCAGACACAGGTGGCCCAGGGTAGCGAGGGGCTTCACACCATCACACAGCAGCCCCACACGCAGCCGGGAAGACGACGACGACGTGGGAAACAGGGCAGGCGACACCGTCCCCGTTCTCTCGGTCAAGGTGGACCCCGGTGCCCTGGAAACAGAGGACCTGCTCTTTCTGCACCGACCAGATGAAGATGGTCGACAACGAAACTGTCGATAGTTCAATTGTTAAGCCAAGAACAGCACGAGACAATACAGCGCTGACCATACTGAAGGACCAATGACCAGAGTGACCAGTAGCATGCAGCATGCAGAAGGCCAGCAGGTGGCATAGTGGCTCACGCCCTGAACTGGCCCTAGAAAATTACACTGCTGCTTAAATGGGAAATCAGGGTAAGCGGATTAGCCCTATAAGCTACTCTGGAGAAAGGTGTCGGGTAAATATAAGTAAATGTGATCCCCCAGTTGCACTTTAATATCTTGTCTTAGAACCCAGAGATGCACAATGAGAAAAATTTAATTACCACCAGTTAAATGTCTTTCCTGCATATTTTATACTCTCATTACGTAATTATTTTAATCTTTATGTATCTTTTATTCCAAGCAGTGCTTCTTCAAAAACAACTGTGCATTGGTCAGGCTGCCTTTTAACCTCTTTTGCAAATATACTATAGTAATTAGAAATAATGTTTAGATTAGATGTTAGTGTTATAATAAATGTTTAAATGTTTAGATTGCAGAATAACAAAGTTATGTATTTTTGCCAAACAATTATTCGAAGCTTTCTCGTCCACTCACTCGACAAATATTTACTGGACATCAACGTGGCCTTAAAAACATAAGCACATGGATGCTGAGGAATAAAAACAGGCAACTGCGGCTTCTGTGGTCACATATTTTGTGGAGAAACACCCGAAAAGAGACGGTTTACAGCCCACGCTGAAGGGATAAGAGGCAATGCCCTCTCCCCTCATTTTGTGTGCGTGTGTTGGGGGGGGGGGTCTCTCGGTGCATCTAGCGCTCCAGTACTTTTCCATCGAATTGAGCGTGGCGTCACGTGACCCGTGGAAGCAGCGCGCGCGGCTGTGTCCCACATGTCAGTGTGTCCTTGCAGCATGCAGTTTTTTTGTGTTTAAGAGCACCGGGACGCATATTTCACGATTCCACTACTTTCCCCGCCATCGCCCTCTCATTCAGTGAAATACTACGCCTCCTTTGTGCCCCCCAAGCGTGCCACGCGCCTGTCATGCTCAACCACTGCACAACCACGCCCCTTCGCGGAGAGTGGAAAATTACCAGGTAACGAGCGCCTCGCGCCCTGGAACTGGCTCCTGTCCTGCAGCAAAATGACATTTTTCGACGAATTTCACGGCACGAGAAAACGAGTTACACAGTCAGCGATGCAGTTTACTCCACAGCTGATCCGTTTTGCTAACATGAACTCGGGGTTTCCTTTGCACATCACAATTCGCAGCGCCACAGCTGAATACGAGACGTCAATCACGTATTTTAAGCCAATAGACGCCACACTTGGCAACTTGCAGATTCATTGTAGGGAAACACGCGGACTTTAGCAAGGGTTAATTGACAGCGCTGTGACCCAATCACAACTTAAGCCATCAGCCCTTCGTCCTGCCTCCGTTCCGCCTTCTTTTTCCGACTCGGGGCGGAGCAGTGGTGTGAGCGCCTGCAAGAATTAAAACAGATCGACAACAAAGCTACCCAATAAAAGGGTAGCACGGCGTTCTCTCATTAAATCCTGACCAATCACAGCACAGAAAAGGCGTGACGTTGATCCAAACTTTCAGCGGCGCCATCGGCTGAAAACTAAACCGAGATGGAATCTCCCAGTCTGAACCGGTTTCAACCGGTTATGAGTTTGTTGCTTGAGAGGAGAAGAGGCGCAGGCTTACAGTCTTTCAAACCGCCCCGCTGCATACAATATTCCAGTAAAGAAGTAAATTGTAAATCAAAGGATTATTTAATTTCGTACAATGAACCGGATGAACAAATTGCTTAGCGTGCCGTGATTATTGCCGGAGAAGCCACAGCAGTGGTGCTGAACTAGCGAGCGGGCAGCGCTCATTCAGGTGGAGCAGAGCTAGCTTTAGCCACAGTCCTGCTAGCAGCAGCGATACCGAGCCCACTGTAGCCTGGCGAAAGCCACTTCTTTCACTCAAAGGGTTGGATTTTTTGGCAGGTAATTACCGGCTGTATTACCAGACAAATACACATTTCGTTGTTTTCATGCTTTATAGTTGTACAATGCTAATATTATGACCGTGTTCTTAATAACTTGCTGGAACTGACTCGAGAGGAGGGCGAAGAGTGGTTAAACGTAGGTAAGTAACCCGCTTGCGCGCGGCTTAACGGTCGTTCTGCGCCCCCACTTGAATTTCGGGACGGCGGGCGTCTCGAGCGATGCTGGAGAAGATGAAGTCACGCGTCCTCCTTGTGGCGCGAGCGCGCGCGGACGCACGGGTTCTCGCGCTGCGAGCGTGCGTGCGCGCGCGTGTGTGTGTGTGTGTGTGTGTGTGTGTGCACGCGGAGCCGCGCGTTTTAGGGAATCGTCCTCCGATTGTTTCTGGGGGAACGAGGTGTGGAGCGCGTGATCCGTTATGTTTCCGCGCAGTGGAACGGCCTGGAAGCACGCTGCATGGGAGGGGTCCCAGCTGCGAGACTGGGGGTCCTCCGACGTACACGCTCACGTGTTTTGGAGCGAAAGCGACGTTGACGAGAGTCGCGCTCGAGTGTCCTTGTCCCGGGGGGCGTTAACTGTCGGGTTACCACCGGATAAACAAGTAATCCGTTAACTGACGCGGACCTGTACGGCTGCTCCGTGGTTACGCCACGTTCTCGCGGGCTATCAGTAGCGGTGCGCACGGCCGCCAACGTGCACGTGCTGGCACTTCAAGGACGGAGGGGCCTGTGTTGCGCGGCGCGGGCTTCGAACATTCACTCCCGCTGCATCGCTTATAGATTGAGAATGGGCATGTGTTCGCTCCTTGGAGGACATCGCCCCCCCCCCCCCACAACCCTTATGGAAGCGTCATCGGATTGATTAATACCAGAGGACGGCGTGTGTCCACAGTAAAAACGACATTGCTGGTTATAAGGGGTCATTTCACAGTACTGGCATGTCCCTGTGGTAACGTGCGCAGTGGGGTAGGGTAAAGGAAACATGGCTGTGTTGAGCAGGGTTTTTATCAGGGTCGTGGCCACCGCTTCCTGCCCCATTGGTTATTCGTGGGCTGGGTTTTGTTTGAATATTATTAAAAGTAATATGAAATTTGTGCTGTCCAAGTAAACAGGATGACGCTGGAAAATCCTGCAAGATCACACTACACACGTGGTCTTGGCATTATGTAACTTCCCCCCTTAATCTTGAAATTAGATGTTCTTATATGCTGTATAATGCCAGCCTGTTGGATCCGGAATAAGACAGCAGTCATGATGCAAAACGGGAGCAGCTTGGGCTCCTGGTGCAGTTGACCTCCTTTGTTTAACTCTAGATGGCACTGGCAAGTGGAGTAGCAGCCTGGCTTTCCAGTTTCGGTTTATTTGCTTTTGCTCTTGTTACAGAAGTGCTCGCTGTGTAGTATTGAGTCTTTCTGTTTTGGTCAGTTCTGTGTGAACCATGAGCGTACACTGAAGTAACAGGCAGTAGGTGTGTGACACTGCGGCCTGGAAGTAGAAGGACATGAGTGTTCAGCTGTTTGGAAATTGCGATCCAATTCACATGACTTTGCTTGTTGGATATTTCCCCCCATGCTGCAGATCTCTATGCCAGCAATTATGACAATGTTAGCGGACCATGCAGCTCGACAGCTGCTGGACTTCAGCCAGAAACTGGACATTAACCTGCTGGACAATGTTGTCAATTGTCTCTACCATGGTGAAGGACCACAGGTAGGTGCTGGTCTTGCCTTGTGTGAACTTAGTGCATACAGATTAATATTAACCTGGTGTTTGTGTACTAACGTGCACACTGTTGTATAAAAACCAGCTGGTCTGTGTGCCACACATATTTTGTTTTCAAATCCAACATAATTCCCAGTTTTTACCCCAGTGGATCAGGCTGTATGCTTCAAGTTCTCAGTAGCCAGCTGTGTGCATGTCCATGGCATTTGCTTTTTTACACTGGATATGTCATACGGTGTTGTGAATGAGAGTAGATGTTTTTGGAGGGGTCGCAGCTGACTGCCTGTAGGCTTATGGCTGAAGAGGGCTTTTACAGACTGGGTCACTTATTAAAAAAAGGCTTATCTTGAGAACTCTTGCTTTATTGTGAACTAACAGGACATGCATGTGGGATTTAAGTGATTTCTCCATAGTGGCAGTTTTCCACTAAAGCAGTTCAAAGGCCCTAACAGAGGATGCTTTCTGATCTGTTCATTTCTCCACCACAGCAAAGAATGGCACAGGAAGTGTTGACTCATTTGAAGGAGCATCCTGATGCCTGGACGAGAGTTGACACCATACTGGAGTTCTCGCAGAACATGAACACCAAAGTAAGCCACACCATGAGTATGCTGCAGATGAGATCAAAGTTGTGTACTTTGAGGAAGTCCTATAAACGTTTAGATTCTTGAGAGAAACCTGGCATACCGCTGTATGCGATTTCGATATGTCTCCTGAACCCAGTACTCCCTTTGTTACAAATATTTTCTGCTTTTTTGTTTGCTTGTTCCTTTGGTGGTGTTGACACTTTGCACCCTCTGTTACCTTGTTTAGACCTCCTGTCTTCAGTCCCATGCTTGTCGTTAAAACTTTTAATTTAGGTGCACTTTAGATACCGGGGAACACCTGTCTTTTTGGTGCTTCTTCCTGTTTTCATGACCTTACCAGTTGCTTATGGCAAAAAGCAAATTGGCTTCCACCTAACTGAAAGTCTATAATACACTACCTCCATTAGAAGTGCTTTAAGCAGCATTTACCATGTTTTAAGGGGTGACATAAATGCCAAAAAGTGCTTTATGGTGCCCAGTATGTCTACGGTTATTTGGATACTGTAGATGTTGGCATGGAGTATTTCAGTGTTTGACTTCCTCAAAGTAATGGTACATTTAGTGTGCTTTCTTTTGCTTGCTTTAAATTTGCTCTTCCCACTGACGGCCATTACTAATCTTTGAGTTGATTTATCAACAGTATTTAAATACTCAAATTTCTAACTTGCCAAAAGTGAGGTCATTAGAGGAACAGACAGAAAACAGACAAGGTAAAAACCTCTTAAATTTGTCTAAATTATTCGTTGGTTTATTTATTTAGAGATCATATTTAAAAGCCGTGCATAATCTAAAGCACTTAAATTTTGGCTTTTTACATTTTTTCTAATTTGTTTTTAATTCCAGCTGTTAATATTTGATATTAATCATACTGTTCCATTATGTTGATTGCTTGTAATAGGAAGAAAAGGGGTGTGTCTCCCTGTGCACCTTGACACAGCTAGGCTTTGGCGGCAGGCCTCCACAAGGTCTACCCTTTTGATTCCCTTTGACTGAATTCTGTTCATCAGTTTCTATTGCATTTGTCTCACTGGGAGGAGGGAGGGTTCACACGTTCGCCTGTAAAGCGTGACAGCAGGTATTTCCCCTGTAGGGATCATGAACGCCCCTCTCTTCATCCCTTTCCTCTCTCACTTTGACCTTTTTTGCTTTTTTTAAACCTTGCAATAGGAACAATGTTTAGTTTTGAGAGCATTGCAAGGTTTTGGTACTTCTCATTTTCATTTGTCTGTGTAATAATTAAAGGTGGAAGCTCTGAGGTGACTCAAGGTTTAGGTTGGGAAACAGTCGAGCCGTGTAATTTTCCAATAGGCAGAATGTGGAGGACCACTGGAGTTCACCTTTAATGACTCTTCTCTTGCACCACAAAGACCCTTTTTTGCTTTGACACACTAACACCTCACAATGCATTGTTTCTCACCTTTTTTTTTTTTTTTTTTTTTTTTAACTTTTTCCTGTTTACCCTTTGGAATCACTGATCCCTACAGTTGAAATACAGGTGATTCTAATAACGATAGTAGTCGTATAACCAGCAACAGAATATTTTTGCTTTAAAAATGCTTCTAAAAATTGTTGAAAAGATTTTTTTTTAAAATAGGGTTTTAAATTTTAAAGTAAACCTGTGGTTTGTCTTGCTGTTCCTTGAGAGGCACACCAGTTCAGGGTGAAAACAGGTTTTTAAAAATATATTGTGTTCCCCAGTTCTGTAGGGAGTTTGTCTGTGTGTGCGCGTGCGCATGCACGCACGCACAATCCTGCATGTGTGCTTAAAATGTATGTAGACCTGACAATGTCTGAAAGACTCCAAGTTGAATTCTTTGGAAGGATCCGATAAGTTTCAGAGGGCAACACCACCTTCCTATTAAGATTGACGTTCCCCTGGCTGTCATATTTGCATACAGTCAGTAGGGAGTATACAGATATTTACCTTCCCCCTCCCCACCCCTCTGTCTTTCACTGTCTGGTGTGATACTGGGAAAAACAGCAGGACGTCTACAGGGTTGCATCCAAATCTCTGCACTTTGTAGAAAATAGAAAAACTCATTTAAATGCATGAAATGTGGTGGAATATGTCTATTTTTTAATATATTTATCGTAAGTTTGAAACATTTCAGGCAGGCACAATTAAGAGCAAATGTCTTTTTCCTCCATGTGAATGTGCAACATTGCTAACACGTGCTCTGAGCATCATGGGCAGCACAGGGATCCCTGACGTTTCCTTCTCCTCATGCGTTACAGTACTATGCACTGCAGATTCTGGAAACGGTGATTAAAACCAGATGGAAGATTCTACCCAGGAATCAGTGTGAAGGTATGTGTGCTTATTAGCTGAAAATGAGGCTTCCGTAACCCTGCCCTTTCCTTGTCAGTCAGTTGTCCTTCTCAAACTAGGCCGAAAATAAACTGAATATAATTGAAGAGATTTCATGTAATTTCTTACCAATGGTTGGTTATAGGGATATGGAAACGGATTGGGATTTGTCTAGATGATTTTTTTTTTTTTTCCTGACTTTCTCTCTGGCATTGTTGTTCTGTTGCTGTTGCCTGGCATCCCTCTATCCCTTGCAAAGCATGCTGGTCTATTGTGGATTCTGGTATGCCGTATTCCCAGTCCAAATGGTTCAACACTCGTCACTGTAGTAATTCTGAGATGGAGTGGAATTGGAGCCAGGCAAGATGCCACGCTTTCTTGGCATTTGTTGTTGACTGTGAAGTGTCAACAAATGAAGCCATTCAGTAGTTGGGTCTTTATTATCTTTACTGAAGAAAAAAAGTCTGAAGACTTAATTAGTGAATGCCATTATTAGGGAAATGAATATAGACCCTGAAAAAGCTGAGAGGTGCCACACTGTGAACCCCCCCCCCCTTTTCTCCCCCCATGTGTAGCATGTGAAAGGGAATTTTAAACACCTGGTGCTTCCTTTGGCTGACCGGTCTTGTAGCGTCCCTGCTTTGTCATTGTGTCTCGGTTGATCGGGCATCACATTCAAGGCCCTGTGTGCTGATTGTACCCTTTTTCTCAATCATACTAAATGTGTATTTAGCTTTATCACACTTCTTAAACATAATCTTAAGGTTCATTTAAATTTCCCTGTAAGCAGTTAACTTCACTTGCAGAATGTGATTCTTCTGTATATAGATTATGGAAAATGCTCTTTATCAAATCATAGCTTATGCAACTGAAAAAATTACCACCAGACCCCCCTTTTGCACCTGGTCAAACTGCTGGAGTGGACAATTGGTTTGCTGCAAATATAAAATTGTTTTGAACTCCTTCCAAATGCAACTGGTTGAGAATTCAGGACTGATGATGAAAAGCAGTTATAAATATAGACACAATGTGATGTACAAGCCACCAGTGACATTGTGTACTGTAATGACTAGTGTCTAGTGTAACCTGCCTCATAATTTGCATTTGTTTTTCTCATACGGTAAAAACCAGTTGTGAAATGGTGTAATTTTTTTTGTATTAGTCATAGTCCCCCAACCTGTTGCTTCATTTTGTTCGCTGCCTTTTGGGCTAGATCTGTTGTGGGGCCAAAAGTAAATGATTTAGGATCAGGTACACAGGGTATGCCATTGGAATAAATTTTTATCTTGTGAAAAGTATATTATAAAACTTCTTGTTTCTTCAGCAATCTTGTATTATCTAATGGAAAATGAAATATTGTTACAAAATCTTTTCATTATTTCAAAGTGATGATTAAAAGTACTTTGAAGATGTTGGTACAAATAGTCGCCCCTGAAGTTTGCCAGCTGGAGTTAGGTGAATTTGATTACACAAATTTTCATGCTTCTACCTTCAACTTATCAGGTATTCCTTTGTGTTTACAAGGGCTTAATTGGGGTTTTCTGTGCCTGCAGACAGCTATTGTAGTTATTGTGTGGTATTTTGTGATATTTTACTGGAAATAGGTGTCACTTTTGGGCCTCAGAGTTCCCCCAAAAGGTAACATTGATCAAATTCTAAGCAACTTTTCAAGTCATGAGAGTCTGTTACAAATGGTTTTGCGGGAATGCGGTACTGTTGAATTTTGGGGGAAGACTAACCCTGAATGAATGATGCTTGTGAACGTTATTATTACAGTATCGCCTCTAGGGGGTGATGTGGAGCATGTGCGGTGGAACCTTATTTCACAGCTCCTTGTCACAGTGTTTAAATGTTATCAACATCCCTCCTCATAGTTGGAATGACAGCACTGGAATTCACCATTTTACCAGGTGTTAATTTATTTACTGTTTATTATTACAGTAATGCTGTTATCATGCTGACAATTAAGATTAGCAAGTCATAAATGCATTTATTTAAATATTTATGTGGTGGTATTTGTTCTGTGTGTAGTTTGTTAGAGGCTAATTAATTTACAGGTTTAAACAAAAAGCAGGATGCAAAGGTGAGTGAGGAGTGGGTTGAGAAACACCAGGCTGTGGCATTTATGTATGAGGAGCTAAGTGTCTGTTCACCCTTCCACTCAGCCTGTGGTATCATACTCCAATGGAATGAGTAAAGAATTGGGTAACTATACTGTCAAGAAAAAAGCTGCAAAAAACAATTTTAGATAGACTTGTAATTATTGTTCATCCCTTTGTGATGAGCATACTGTTAAGCGCACCAGGATGGTTTTCCGTTATTTGGTTTGATATTGATTTGTTGTCCTATTTTGCTCCCAGGAATTAAAAAATATGTTGTTGGGCTTATTATCAAGACGTCATCTGATGCTGCAAATGTAGAGGTAAGTTGGCTCTCAAAACGTTGTTTTTTGTTTCTGTTGGACTTATTTGTTCAATGTAGGTTGAGTCTCTTTTGTCTTCTGCAGAAGGAGAAAGTGTACATTGGAAAACTGAACATGATCCTGGTACAGGTGAGTTCACTCTAGGATAGTATGTCTCCAATTTCTGCCATGACTTGATATTCCAGTTACGCTAGAACCTGTGACACCTGAAATGCAAAGTGAAAACCAAGGTTTCTCAAACTCAGTCTGAGTAATCTAAGAATTTGATGGCTTTATTTCTAGAGGAGTTTTTAATATAATTACCTTTCCCACAGAGCTGTCAGTCAAATGAATTCATCTTTTCCTTTAATGAACAGTTAAAACTTTAAATTAGGTGTATTCACATCATGAATTTTTGAATAGATTTTTATTGTAATTCGCTTACTTGACGTAACTGTCCAAGGTTTGCTTTTTGAGTTTGATAAACAACTTTAGAGTAATTTGCACATTTATACAGAAGGGTATCACTTGAGATCAACGAGAGCAGATTTGAACCCGGCACTTCAAACTGCAGACCAGTGGCTCTACGCAGTGTGCCATGTGCTGGACTAACACAAATCTAAAAATAGCGTTCAGGTGGATTTGACACAGAACTGTACAGATTAAATTTCTGTCATTCTTGGCCCAGTCAAACATATTTAATTATGACTTTGTTGGAAAGTCAGTATGTACTGAGGATCTTCAGGACAGAGTTTAAGAAACCATGTTCTAGAATAAGACCAAGAGTGAAAATGAGGACATCTTGGGCAGTTGGTTTGGGTAGAATGCTTACAAATGACTCGTGGTCCTTTGGGCAGATCCTGAAGCAGGAGTGGCCCAAGCACTGGCCCACGTTCATCAGTGACATTGTGGGGGCCAGTCGCACCAGTGAGAGCCTGTGCCAGAACAACATGGTCATCCTCAAACTGCTCAGTGAGGAGGTTTTTGATTTCTCCAGTGGGCAGATGACACAGGTCAAGGCCAAACACCTCAAAGACAGGTACAGAGTGGACCGTAATCCCATGCATTTACCCTTGTCTTGTTGGACTATGCTCTGTTACAGCTTTACCAAACAAACGTGTAAAGTAAATGATGCAGCAAAATTTTTGTTGACTTCCTCTTGCTCTCATCTTCAGCATGTGCAATGAATTCTCACAGATCTTCCAGCTTTGCCAGTTCGTTATGGTGAGTACAGGTTTTGTCCCAGCATCCTTCAAAACTGTGCAAACATTTTAACCCTCTCTGTAAATATGGTTAATTTTTTTAAACCCCCCCCCCCCCCCCCCCCCCCCCCCCCATCACCGCAACCTGAGCAGGGTCAGTGGTTCAGACTGCAGAGACTTTTNTTTTTTTAACCCCCCCCCCCCCCCCCCCCCAGGAAAACTCACAGAATGCCCCACTGGTTCATGCGACGTTGGAAACGCTGTTGCGCTTTCTGAACTGGATTCCATTAGGATACATATTTGAAACTAAACTCATCAGCACGCTAGTTTATAAGGTAAAACACATCGTTGAACCCAGGTTCTACATGGGTGTAGCTCATTCCAGGCCTTATTATAGCAGCAGTTAATATATTAAATGGCTGTTTCAGAATGCAGTTGCTCCCATGCAAGAATATCACTGGTGAACTTGGCATCTGATTTACATGCAATTTTGTATGTCACTTCTGATAAATGTATTTACCTTTAAATTTTATGTGGTTGCATTTTAAAATGTTTCATTTTTAAATGCTAAAGTACCATATTACTTGAATATGTTTGTTTGCATACTTTTCTGTGACGAGATTATTTTGATCTTTGTAGCTGCTCTCATGTTCAAGCTCACAAAGCTGCACTTGAACTGTTCTTGTGAATGTATAAGAAGTGGAGGGATATAAAAAAACGAATAATCACTTTTCAAATGCACTTACCTAACATATTGAGTCAGCATTTATAGCTCTGTAAATGCTGCTTACTTGAAGATAAATAGCAATTTTTGAACAGACAGAAAGGTATTGACACAGACTGTGTAACCCATTTAATCAAAGTGTGTCAGTTTAAAAAGTTCAGTGTTCCTCACCCCCACCCCTCACAGGGAGCCCAGCTGGAGGCTAGAATCTTTGTTAATGAGAGCAGTGCTGTTAAGTGGCTGTGCCAATAATCCACTCCCTTGTGTAACATCCATGCTTCCCCTCCCCAGTTTCTGAACGTGCCCATGTTCCGCAACGTGACCCTGAAGTGCTTGACAGAGATCGCTGGTGTGAGCGTCAGCCAGTATGAGGAGCAGTTTGTTACACTCTTCACCCTCACCATGATGCAGCTGAAACAGGTACACCACACGACTGTTCCATTTCTGATTTACAGGTTGTGCAAATTCTCATCTCTATAAATGGTTACGGGGAATTGGAGGATATACACATTGGTTTTGGAGGAAAATGGTCAATAGATCACGAACAGTTGGCCACCATCACTCATGGCCATCAAAGCAGAACAGAGTCTGGTAAACAGAATATTCTGGGATGTGGCATGCATTGTGCCAAATGGGGATTTAAATGATGGCCCTGGTAATATTGTGTAAAAATACTCTGTCTCCTATTGTGCAGATGCTTCCTCTGAATACCAACATTCGCCTGGCCTATGCTAATGGTAAGGATGATGAACAGAATTTCATACAGAACCTGAGCCTGTTCCTGTGCACTTTCCTGAAAGAACATGGCCAGCTGATTGAGAAGAGACTCAACTTGAGGGAGACCTTGATGGAGGTGAGTTCCATTTTGTGTGGCATGGCTAAAATCTGAGATGGCTTTTGCCGCCAGTCCTGTCTGTTGCTACAGTACTGGAGTGGTGAAATAGTTGTCTTGTGATCAGAGATTCAGCATGTTTATTTAGCCAGATACAAACCTTTGAACATCTCTTTGCTTTCTTAGCATTGAATCAAGCTGTCATGAGTGGGTTGCAGGAGAAGGATGTTCAAAAATCGTCTGTGTATCACCTACCCAGGCACTGCATTACATGCTGTTGGTGTCAGAGGTGGAGGAAACTGAGATCTTCAAGATCTGCTTGGAGTACTGGAACCACCTAGCTGCAGAACTGTACCGGGAAAGTCCCTTCTCCACATCAACATCGCCACTGTTGTCTGGCAGCCAGCACTTTGATGTGCCTCCTCGCCGGCAGCTGTACCTACCTGTGCTCTCCAAGGTGAGCTCTTTGCTGATACCTCAAAATACGTCACTTTGGATGCCCTGGTGATTAATGGGCTTCTGTGGAACACAACAGGTTCGTCTCCTGATGGTAAGCCGCATGGCTAAGCCTGAGGAGGTGCTGGTGGTTGAGAACGATCAGGGAGAAGTGGTCAGGGAGTTCATGAAAGACACAGATTCCATCAACCTCTACAAGAACATGAGGGAGACCTTGGGTGAGTGCTTTCCCATAGTATATGTGACTGGGGCCTGAAGGTGTCCTTTATGTAAGTAATTTTCCGTGATGACATGGCACTCTTTTGCAGTGTACCTCACACACTTGGACTATGCTGACACGGAGCGTATCATGACCGAGAAGCTGCACAACCAGGTTAATGGTACAGAGTGGTCCTGGAAAAACCTCAACACTCTCTGTTGGGCCATTGGCTCCATCAGTGGGGCCATGCACGAGGAGGATGAGAAGAGGTTCCTTGTTACTGTTATTAAGGTGGGTCACTCCTGCCTGTTGTGGCACTTTAAAAATCAACCTCCCACAAAGGCGCACTTTCATTGGTTTGCTTGCAAGTGCGTAAGAACTGGAGGAATATAAAACCTAATGGTGATGTTTGTAATACTTCTGCGCATGCAGGTAGTAAAACAGCATTCGTACACTTAGCGTTTTGTGGGAAAAAAAGTTTAACTGGACTTGGGTTTTTAGTTGGTGGCTAACTGTGTCCTTGCACAGGACCTGCTGGGCCTTTGTGAGCAAAAGCGAGGCAAGGACAACAAGGCCATCATTGCATCCAATATCATGTACATCGTAGGCCAGTACCCACGCTTTTTGCGGGCCCACTGGAAGTTCCTGAAAACTGTCGTCAACAAGCTCTTTGAATTCATGCATGGTGAGTGGAGGGTTGTCTTCCTGTCTACATTTGCGTTGCGCTGAGTGTCTCTGGGTTAGCGGTGCTGGACCATCACAGCTCTTGAGTGTTAAATACGGTTACTTTTTCAATGCCATATGGAAAAGTTTCTGTGATGAGCCCTTCAACGTGTTTCTGTCCTGCAGAAACCCATGATGGTGTGCAGGATATGGCATGTGATACGTTTATCAAGATTGCCCAGAAGTGCAGGCGGCATTTTGTCCAAGTGCAGGTTGGGGAGGTGATGCCCTTCATTGATGAGATCCTCAACAACATCAACACCATTATCTGTGACCTTCAGCCCCAGCAGGTAAGCCCTTCATGCAGGTGGATATTACTGACCTCGAGGAGTTGCAGCAATAGGAAGATGTACTAATGATGGCTGTTTCTTCCTTATCCAGGTCCACACATTCTACGAGGCTGTGGGTTACATGATTGGAGCTCAGACTGACCAGGCTGTCCAAGAGCACCTCATTGAGAAGTACATGCTTCTACCCAACCAGGTGTGGGACAGCATCATTCAGCAGGCAACCAAGGTGAGTTGCAGTATTTGTCACTGTGGCATTTTTTTCCCCTTTATGCTAATCTTAAAGAAATTACTTGCATATATGTTTGGAAATTGATTGAATAAATCCTTAATCAGTTTGATTTAATTTCAACACCAAACAGAACGTAGATGTCCTGAAAGACCCAGAGACTGTGAAGCAGCTGGGCAGCATACTAAAGACCAATGTGCGGGCATGCAAGGCAGTTGGCCACCCCTTTGTTATCCAGCTTGGCCGCATCTACCTGGACATGCTGAATGTGTACAAGTGCCTCAGCGAGAACATTTCTGCTGCCATCCAGACCAACGGTAATTGGGGAAGCTGCACAGGACTCTGGGTTACTGTGCTCCAACAAGTCACGTGTCCACAGACATTCCAAGTCCTATAAATAGTCTAGCTTTGACAAACATGCCGATGGCCAGTGCTTCTGAATCAACTGTTGTAACCTCGAATAGTGATTTGAGTGAATAAGTATGTGTGCGGGGGGGGGGGGGGGAAGGGAGGGGGGGGGGG